>CM055872.1:19099742-19477242 GCA_029582165.1 Portulaca oleracea
TGTATATCGAAAAACTAGCAACAAATAGTAACAATAAAATATTGCTCAAGTTACCAAAATTTGGATAAATATCGTCCCGAATTAATGGGATTGACGAAATGTCATATGTTCTTTCCTCAAAATGTTTTATTGCAGGTTTAATACGCACACCAAATAACATAAATTGCGGTCTTGATTGAGTAGTAGGTTTTCTTCGGCAAGGTTTGTATATCTTTTTAATGAAGCCCCACATATGTACTGTACAATCGGTTAGTATACCCGGTAATTATCAATCTTCTCGAGGAGCAAGGGGCCTTGGCTAATGGTTTTGGTCAAGAACAAGTCGAGATCGCTAAGGTCACAAAACAAGGTGAGGTAACTAAACTAAACAAATTCAAGGACACGGAAAACCTAAGGTTCAGTCGAAGGTGAACATAGGCTTCGAGGGATTTTCAGGATGTTAACAAGATTAAGGAGATGGGTTTTGCAACTAGAGGGCAAAAGGCGAAGAAAACCAAATGGTAACTCTGCTAGAAAAGACCCACTGGCCTCCCCCTTTCGATGGTAGTCCGGATTAACTACCTCAAAGTCCACCACGGACCCGGAGTGTTAATATAGCGAAATTCCCTAACTAGCCTCTTTTTCACTTTCATGAGCGAGTACTAACTATCCCCTTCCAACCTTCTATTGACACGTCTTTAATGCATTTGAGAGCTTTCAGTCTCAAATACACCTCACTTGAAGGAAGGATTGGAGTGAGAAAGTGATTTTCCACCTAATTACTCTCTAAAAAGCTAACCCATTCCTAATATCCTATCTACACCCCTAATACCCCCTAACCTATAGGGTTTCTAGCCACTAATCAACATAAGAACCAAACTAGCATCAACAATCCCAACCTTAAACATGCATTCTAGCATGAGATAAACCAAACAAGAACAATAACAATCGAAGCAATTAACAATGAAAGCAATGCATTAATAAAAAGAGAGTAGAGTTAAGAGAAGAAAACACTTATCAATTGATTCCACAATAAAGGATGAACAATGAAATAGACAGCCTTCACAATGTTGAATCTACAAAACTTCAATACAAAACCAAATCCAAGCAATAATCCAAGTAGAAATCTCTTAATCTCTAACTAATTATCCCCTAAAAACTATCTAAAAGCTAGATAAAACCTAGTTTAGAGCTAGATTCCCATCCCCTTAATAAAATCGGCACTAGAAGTATATATACAAGGCAATGAAGTTGCTCAAAACGTAGTCGTTTAAGCCACAGCAAAACGCATAATCCAGAAACGTCGTGGGCGCTACGCCTGTCGTAGCAAGCGCTATGCCTAGCGTAGCGAGCGCTATGCCTAGCGTAGCGAGCGCGACGGAGAGAAAACTTGGGAGGCGATTTTCATTTTGCGCGGGGTAGCGGGCGCGACGACCAGCGTAACCGGCGCAATGAGCTTCTGTCGGTTCTTCCGTTCTCTTCTTCAAGGTTGTAGCAGGTGCTATTACCCTAATTTCCTTCAAACTTGAGGGAGAGCTTCCCGGGCCTTTTCTGCTTCACTCTTCTGCTCGGCTCGGCTTAGGGAATCACTCAGAATCCCCTAAAATGCCTCAAAATAGCTCATATGCCTCGTTTTACTCCTTGAATGCGAGAAACCTACAAAAGAACTAAAAACCAAGTGAAAACAATGAAATTAACTCGGAATCGAGCCAAAATAGCAGGCCTGGGAGCGTTATTTAGGCCTAAAAATGGGCCTAATACCCCCTCCTCACACACACACTTAAACTTTTTCTCATTCTGAGCAAAACAAAACAAAAACTACCTAAACTAACAACTATTCCATTGTCGTGGGAGACAACGAGTGCATTTAGCGTATGCACCAAGCCCTTTAAACCCCTTGGTAGCCCAGGTGGACGAGGTTGGTCTCGTGAGGGTTTGTAGCGACTATACCCGCAAAAGTCATGGAAAAGGAAAAAGGAGAGGTGAAAGGTGAAAAACAAAACAAAGTTCGAAAAAGAAAGAAAGAAAGAAATTGCATGTTAATAGAATCATGCAATCAACAGTAAGAAAGGCAATGCTAATTAACCAAAAGGAACAGATATGAGCACATCAAGAACACCTAATCCAAGGTATCACCAAGCTTAAAGGTTTTCAACTCCCAAACGTCTCCTACAAAACAAGATCCTTTATGCACAAGTGCAAGTGTATCCCAATGGATTCCGACTGACCCTTAGCAAAAATAACACCCGAGCTCATCTCAAAGCAAAAAGGTTAACAAAGCGTTGCCCTCCCTTGCTCGTGTCGCCCTTGGCTTGGTGAAGGTCGCAAGAAAACGCAAGGAAAGACCCTACAACTTATTCACTTCTTAATTTTTCTTTTCTTTTTTTTTCCTTTTTTCTTTTTCTTTTCAGTTGGCATGGTTTGAGATCCATTAGTGGCCCGTAAAGGGGCTACTCTCCCAATGAGGTTTCACTCCATACATACAATTGTACTTAAGGGGCGAAGGGCCGCTACCACCCATGTCAAACCACGTTGGAAAACCAACTTTTCACACTTTTTCCAATTTTATCGGTCTAAGGTCGGTTTTTTCGGGAATCTAAACGCCCCTTTGCAAAGGGGTTACGTACCCTCCCAACTCGGGTTGCTCCATACGTAGCAAAGTACTTAAGGGGTGTGAGTGTCGCCCACTCACACCAACCCTTATTGGTTTCGCCGACTTTTGTTAATTACTATTACTTTTTCAACAAGCTCGAGGGTAAACAACTAAGGTCTTACTGTTTCAAAAAGGATGAGAAAGAATCAAGGACCTCATTTTGCACTCAACGAACGGAATCTAAACAGATGAGTCATGACATTACCCGGACTAGGGTTTACAATGCTCAAACCAGTTTCTTTTAAGAAGATTAACAAAGACTTCGAGCCATCGACTACGTGATTCTAAAAACAGAGCAAAAAACAAAGAAAAAAATAAAACTTTAGGGGTTTTTCACAGTTTTTTGTCCTTTTTTCATTTCAAAATTTTTTCAAATTTTAGAGAAAAACTAAAAAAAATAAAATCAAAATGCTATGTGGTCTATCCTTAAAACATAGATAACTCCCCCCCCCCCCCTCCACACACACACACTTAAAACGCCACAATGTCCTCATTGTGGGAAAGGTATCGCATGAAAGGTAGAGAAACTAAGAAAAACATAAATAAAAACACCTAGCACAGAAAAGGGTGGCGATCCGAGCCCACACGGCTCCAACAAAAATATAATCCCAACAAGCACACTCTTAGGGGTGCGCCACCAAAAGAGGAAAACCAAGCATGCAATATGGATCAAAATAAACACTAAAAGAGGATGTGGAAAGAGATTACCTCAAATTCTTCAGTTAATGATACTCGATTCGGGATCCACAAGAACTATGCAAACGACAGCGATATTCAAATAGAACTTCATCTATGCATAAGTTCTAGCATGCGACGAGAAAAGAAACTAATTAAGAGAAGAAATGAAAACATATATACAATATGTATATTAACCTGTACATACCTCAACCCCGAATCTCATTTTATTTGAGGTGAGAATTAAGGGTGAAACTTGGGGAAATGACTAGTGGGATAGGGAGATGAGATGGGAAGAGAGAAGGGAAGAAAATAAGGCAAAAAGAGGAAAAGAAAGGAGTTAGAACTTACAGTCAGTGGCGTAGCGGGTGCTACGGCAGGGGTCATGGGGGCTACGACACTAGAATGGAAATTAGCAGAACTGCGTAGTGGGCGCTACGCCTGTCGTAGCTGGTGCTACGACATTGGAATTTCTGGACATCCTTGTTTTGTTCCCTGTTGCGGGTGCTACAGCTGCTGCAGCGCCTGCTATTCCAAACTCAAAATTTTAGCTCCAAAAATAATCCCAAGTCCTAGAACTCCACAATTCATCCCCTTTTGAACTCATTCTTCCTAAAATTCACTAACACTCCCAGAATTACTTCAAACTTTACTCACTCTCCCCCCACAATTATCCTTTTTTTTTCACTCCTACACACACTCATTTTTTTTTTTCTATCTCTTTTTCACATCATATTTCATATCCATATTTTTTTTCTCATTCATTCGTAAACCTATAACTACTACCTCAAAAGAAGGAAGAAACAAGAATAAAAGAAGAAGAAAAGAAAAGGTATGGGTTGCCTCCCATATAGCGCTTGTTTAAGGTCCCTAGCTTGACCCCAACTACCTACTTGATTCTTGAGAGATGTGGGGCATATGACAGAAGCATCTTGCATCTCTTCCACCATCTTTTTCTCTACCGTTTCCAGCATTTCCCACCTTTACACGATTGTAGGTCAAGGTGCTCTATCAAGTTCTTAGTTGACCATAGGGGAAGAGAAGGCAATGGCTTCTTACGTTTCTTCCACCTTCGTTTCCTCCTCTTTTTCCAACATTTCCCAATTACCTTCGCGAATAGAATAAGTTGTTCGTGAGGAAATCGAATTGGGTGTAGGGAATGGGGAAGCAATTTGAGCTCTTCTTTAGGTGGTTCCATAAGTTTTGGACCCTCGGGAACAATCATGAGTTGCTCACGGTCATCTTCTTTCAAGATCTCTTTCTCAACTCCCTCCTTGAATTTTTCTTCCTCAAGATTGCTCAAAGTGGGCGGTACGGGCTCAAGCTCCACTTGTGGAGGAGAAGAATCTGAACATATCGCATCATTGATAATAAAATCCTGAATCTCCATATTCTCAAGGAAAGGTTCCTCCAGGGGGATGTCCTCGCTAATAGGTGTCACATCAATAAGATTAGTGAGGAATATAACCTCACTGCCATCGGGCTCAACTTGGATTGATTCGAGTAGGATTTCCTCCAAAGGAAACTCATAGGATCCAAGCATATGAGACTCCATCAAGTACTCATCTGCTCCCTCATTGAATTTTTCTTCCTCACCCAACTTATCCTCATTCTCGCTTTTGGCTACATCTATCACCACTTCCCCTTCTGCATTCATCTCCAACTCACTCTCTTCTTCTTCTCCCAAAGGTCCCTCCTCCACAAGTGTGGGGACATTGGCTTCTTCCTCACTCCGTAGGGCGATAGAATGTATCGGTACCATTTGGGTAGGTTGAGGTCGGATGGGGAGGGTTTGAGGAGGATATTCTTGTTGAGCAATTTGGGTCCATTGGTTTTCAATGCTTGCGAGGCGAGCATGATCATTCTCCTGGTTTTCCATAATTTGCTTCAGCAACTTCTCTATGTTAGATTCTTGAGGTGGTTGGGACTCTTGAAGTTGAGGGATTGGTTGGTGATAGGTATGTTCTTGTTCGGTCTCATTTCAAGTTGAATCGATACCTTTTTATAAGAGTTTTTGCTTGTTTTTGTCCCCTATTTATGAATAAGTTATGATGATTTTGTGTTTTGTAGGTTAAATCAAAGGAAAGCGAAAAAGGGGAATCAAAAGTGCTGAAAAATCCATCATCCGCAACAAAAACAGGCCCAACACGGACCATGTCACCCAAACACGGACCGTGTTGGCTAGTTGAAACTCAAGGAGCGAAAACGGAACAAACAGCACGCACCACGGGCAGCCCGTGGCAGCCACCACGGACCGTGTTGGCTGGCTTCTTTTTATTTTTTTCTGCGCGGCGGCCGTTAGGGTTTAGGAGATTTATTTTCTTTTCTTTTCCCTTCCTAGACTTTTCTATATATACATTATTCTTTAGACTTAGAAGGGGGAGTTAGTTTTTAATATAATGGGATCATTAGTGAGTTATTTGTCTTTTGGACCCCAAGTATAGAGGTATTTATTTTCTGGTCCCACAGTTTTCATTGTTTATTTTTGGACCCTAAAGTTGATGGGTTGAATAAAAAAAACCTTAAATTTTATAGGTTGAAAAAAAGGTCCGTTTACTATTTTTCTTTTTCTTCCTATGTTTGAATTTATTTTCCGATTAGCGCCAATCTTCATGACTAAGGTTAAAACTAATATTAAAGTTGTAATACACCTCTCTTATTCATGTCGGAACAACTTAGACCCTAGATACTTCAGGGTCTAATTAGTTCCGACATGAATAAGAGATATGTATTATAGTTTCAATATCAGTTTTGACCTTACTCCTGAAGTTTGACGCTAATCGGGAGAGAAATTCAAACATGAGAAGAAAAAGAAAAATAGTACACGGACCTTTTTTTCAACCTACAAACTTTAAGGTCCTTTTTTATTCAATTCATAAATTTTAGGGTCCAAAAAATAAACAATGAAAACTGTGGGACCAGAAAATAAACACCCCTATACTTCAGGGTCCAAAATACAAAAAACCCGATCATTAGTTAGTTTTAGTTTTATAACAACATTAGTTTTTAGTTAAGCATTAGGTTTTAGTTTTAGTTTTAGTTTTAGTTTCTTAGTTTTTAGTTTCTTTAAGTTTTCTTTCAATTCCTCAATTGTAAGCACAATTTTCTTTGAAGTTAATTCAAGTTATTGTTCTTTCTCGTTCTTTACTTCCTTTTTCGCTATTCTCAATTTCATTAGTGATAGTTCCACAAATTCACCTTTTTAAGGAAGAGGAGGATTAAGGTTCCTCGAATTCTCCCTTCATGTGAGGATTCGAACAGTCTTAGTAATCCAAGTCACGCCCTTTCTTGTTTGTTAGAGAGAAAGATCGGTGATTCAAGATTCAAAGAGGAGAAGACCGATAGAAAGAAATCTGCACTCAGTAATGTTTTCTGTTTTCAATTCAGTAATTAGTTTAGTCATAACTTCCATAGTTTTTAATTGTTTTCTTGATTATGCTTTTTGATTTCTTGTTTAGTTTCTTGTTCTTGTTCTAGTGGTTAGGTTTTGTTTTTAATTTTTTATTTTCATTAGTTTCCATTGTTTTCAATTCATAATTAGTTTAGTTTAAATTATTTACTGCTTCCTGCAATTTGAAACATTACCAAACCAATTCCCTAAAAACCTGACACATCATCCCTAAGGATTCGACAACCCTACTTTTTTCCCCAATTTCTACAACTGAACAGTTGCCAAACTTGTTGGTCTTCGTAACTAGGAGAGAAATGTTGGATGTTTTGAGTGAA
Source organism: Portulaca oleracea (assembly GCA_029582165.1). Lineage (NCBI taxonomy): Eukaryota > Viridiplantae > Streptophyta > Magnoliopsida > Caryophyllales > Portulacaceae > Portulaca > Portulaca oleracea. Next base: position 19,106,776 of record CM055872.1, read on the forward strand.
GGCTTGAGTCTCCTGCAAGGTTTCCAGTTGGTTGGTTGTTTCATCAAATGGTTGGTTGTTTCATCAGATGCCATCTTCCGTTGTATCACAAGGACGGTGGCCATAACGAGTCTGATTGTGGGATTGCTCTCCAAGTTAAACCCTTCCTCTTTTGAGCTTCGGTCGCGTCTTAGATGAGGAGAATGTTGAAATAGTTCGTGAGTGAAGGCACTTGCTTGTGGCTCGGTCTTCATGAGGAACATTCATCCAAATGCGATATCGATTGACTCTTTAAGAGTGTCTTGAAGTCCATGGTAAAACTAATGCAACAATAACCAATCTGGCAGATTTTGATGCGGGCATTGCCTTTGGAGACTTTTAAATCTTCCCCATACCTCGAACAAAGTATCTTTGGGATCTTGTTTGAAATTCGTTAGGGTGTCAATTTTAATTGTTGGTGCAGCCAACACATTCCAAGCTTCTTGTAATTGATAATTAATACTATTTGTCAAAATAAATTAGGGTTAAAAATGATAATGAGTATTAATTTCATAAAGAGCAAGATACTTAAACAGTGTCTTGCCCCAAGACACGTATCATCACTCAAAATTCAACAAAATATTGGGGACACCTGCTGCCCAAATCTCATAGAGTCAATTAATATCGACATATCGTAGTGCACGATCAATCTATCCAATTGGTAATTGATCTTTTTCCCCCCTCCTAAGGTCAAGAATCAAATGTAAACTTGTTCGAATGATTTCCTAGTAATTAGGTTGTAGGCCCATATTAGTACATGTAGTTAGGATGGAGTTGGTAAAAGGCTTTGTTTTTTAATTTTTCGTATCAAATAGGTTATAAAATAATTCTTTGATTCTTCCTTATGATTTGGTAATACACTAACATTAAAATTTAATATATGCAGATATTCTTATCTGATGTTTTATTAACAAATTAATTGCATCCATGTAACTAATATTATAAAAAAAATTTTATCGAAAAGCTAGCATGCAAATAGTAACAATAAAATATTGCCAAAGTTACCAAAATTTGGATAATTATCGTCCTGAATTAATTGGATTGACGAAATGTCATATATTCTTTTCCCAAAATGTTTTATTGCATGGTTAATATGCACACCAAATAACATAAATTGGGGTCTTGATTGAGTAGTAGGTTTCCTTTGGCAAGGTTGTATATCTTTTTAATGAAGTCGTTTGAAGTTGTACAACATATGTATTGTACAATCGGTTGGTGTACCTGGTAATTGTTATTCTTCTCGAGGAATGTTTAGACCCAATTTTGTGTCTAAATACCACCTTAATTCTTAGGGTTTTGACTCATCTCGTGGTTTAATTTCATAATTTTAATTTTTGGTTATTTTGTAGATTTTGGAGTTTTTACTCAAAACGCGGTAAAAGAGCCATTTTATAGCATTTTTGGTGATTTCCCGAGTCGAGCCGGACCGAGAGTCGAGGCAGAGTTGACCCGGGACCACTTTCCTAACCTTTGGTGCCAATTAGTGAGGTAACACCCGCTACGATCCTCGTAACGGCCGTTACATGCATCGGAAAGAAGGAAGAGACAAGAGGAAGGAAGTTAGAGGTAGCCCCCGCCACGCTCCTGGTGCCACCCGCGACCACAGATTGGCCGAGGAAGACCCCATCTACGGTCTTGGGGACCGTACCAGCGGTCTCTTGAAGATCAAAAGAAATCGCCAAAGCAACTCTTCGCTGAGACACCAGGTACACTGCACCTGCGGTGGCCTGAGACCGCACCTGCAGTTTCTCAAACGCTCAATCGCCCAAACATCATCGCAGGACACCGCACCTGCGGTGTCCAGGGACCGCACCCGCGGTCCTCCTTTTCTGCGCGACTCTTCTGGCTTTGTACGCTACGTTTTGGGCAGTTTTTATGCTTTGTATAAATACACTCCTTAGCTACTCTTTGTGGGGGATTCTAATCTAGTTACTTAGACATTATTTCAGCTTTGTATTAGTGGATTTTAGAGAGAGATTAGTGAGAGATTAGTCTAGGGTTTGTAGTGTTTATGAAGATTTGGAGATTCAAATAATTGAGAGATTGTTAGATTATCTTTTATTGCTTTTCCTTGTTCATCTACAGCATTTTGATAAGTTTTCTCTTCCCTTAACTCTTTCATTAATTGCTTTGCTAATTACTTTCATTTCTCTTTAATTGTTTTGCTTGTTATTTCATTATTTTGCTTGTTTATGGTTGTTTGATGTTAGAAATCATGTTTAGGTTTGGTTTGGATGTTGTTAGCATAGTTTTTATCATGATTAGTGGCTAGAAACCCTATGGTTTAGGGGCTAATTAAGGGTGTGAATGGGTGATTAGGTTTGGGTTAGCTATATTAGTGAGTAATTAGTTAGGAAATCAATTTCCAACTACTTTTCTTCCCTCAAGTGGGATGTATTTGGGTTCGAAAGTCCCCAAACACATCCAACACTTGTGTTGGAAGGTTGGAATTGGGATAGTTAGTACTCTACTCACGGAAGTGAATAGAGGCTAACTAGGAAATTCCGTTTCATTAACCCTCCGGGTCCGTGGTGGACTTTGGGGAAGTTAATCCGGACTATCCTCAAAAGAGGAAGCTCGGTGGGTATTTTCTAACGGAATTGCCACTTGGTTTTCTTCCTTCTTGCTCTCTTGTTGCAAAACCTATTCCCTTGTCCCTGTTCGCATCCCGAAAAGCCTCTGAAGCCCATTTCCTTTCCTTGACCGACCTTAGCTTTATTTGTTGCTTCGTGACCGCCTCATTCAACCCATTGCCTTACCTTAGCAATCTTGACCCGACCTTAGACCAAGTTTCTATGACCAAGGCCGCCAGCTCCCTGAGAGAGAACGACAAAACCGAGGTCTTACAAAACCACTGTTACACAGAATGGCGTCGTTGCCGGCGAGCCAGCGCCCCTAGTTTTAGTTTCTTGGTTTTTGGTTATTTAAGTTTGCTTTCACGCTAGAAATCAGTTTGTGTTAATCCAAACGAATTTGATGCTTCTTCATTTCTTGTAGGAGTCCTCGCGTTCTAATGGGTGAAGCTCAAGCTGGTTCACCTCGTACCCTTCTATCATATGTCGTTCCATCATTGGGTACGGGAGGCAATCCTGTCACATTACCACCATTACCACCCGATGCTGTGTTCGAGTTTAAACCGCACTTACTTGAAGTCTTCGAAAGAAACCCGTTTTACGGGGACGCTACTGCTGAAAGTCCTATTGCTCATATTGAAAAATTCAAAGACCGGATTAGCTTTATACACATTCCAAGGATATCATCAGAATATTTGAAGTTGAAATTCTTTCCTCTCACTCTTGCGGGGAAAGCGAAGATATGGCTACAAACATGTCCACCTGGTTTTTATTCTTGATAGGAGGCCCTCAAAGGAGAATTTCTTCACCGTTTCTTTCCGGTGGAGGAGACACACTGACTTCGAGTAGAAATTTTGAGTTTCAAGCAAGGGCCGGGAGAGAGTCTTTTCGACGCTTGGGGGAGATTTAAGACTCTTCAACGACAGTGCCCTCATCATAATTTACCGGATTGGATGTTGCTTCAACATTTCTATCATGGGCTCCGTGGTTCTCTTAGAGAATCTATTGATAATGCGTCCGGAGGGATGTTTTTGAAGAAGACCGTGGAAGAGGCCAATATTTTCTTACGTGAGCTATCACAACACGCTCCTCATTGGGGGAGTGGCCAAAGTTCAGGAGATGGAGGCAATCTTTTGGAGGATAACCGATTATAAAGTTTCTTATGTCCACCGTTTGTGAAATGCAAAAAGAGAAGTCGAATGTCGAGGTTTCAAATCAGTTGAGAATTGCCCAAGAAATGCAATCCTTTGCATCCACTTCTATTCCGAATGTTCATACTTGTGAGTTTTGCTATGGTCCGCACCCTACCCAACAATGTGAAAAAGTTCAACAATTGGTGCAAGTGAATGTTATCCATTCTCCCCACGACAACCAAGATCCTTATCACATCACCAACCATTACCCTTCTACTTCTCAACCCCATGAACATCACTCATCTATTCAAGAAGAATTCTTCCATCCAACCCAACAAGATATTTTGCAACCCCAAATTTCTTCACCACCCCAAGAATCCTCGATTGAGTTGATGCTTAAGCAAATCATGGAGAATTAAGAGAGAGATCGAGCTTACATCCAAAGTCTCAAACTTCAAATATCTCAAGTCAACCAACCTCAATCTATACCTATCCAACCTCAATATGTTCAAGAGGTGAAGGTGAATGCTATTACTTTGCGGAGTGGAAAAGAAGTTGAGGGACCCAAGTTGGTAGAGGATGAACCTTCTAGAGAGAATGAGGGAGATGATGAAGATATAATTGAGAGAGAAGATATGGAGGTTGAGCAATCGGATGATGAGGTGAAAGAGGATGATATTGTGATTGAGAAGCCTAATGATGAGGAGAAAGACGATTTGATGAAACCCAAGGAGATTGAGAAGGAGAATGATCTTGATCAACCCACGGGGCAGTTGAAACCATATCGACCACCAGTATCTTTTCCCGAAAGATTGGTTCAACAAAAGAATGATGATAAATTCTCCAAGTTTATTTTGATGATGAAGAAACTCCAAGTTAATATACCATTTCTAGATGCCATGTCGGAGGTCACTTCATTCAAGAAACATCTCAAGGACCTTTTGACAAACAAGAGAAGAATCAAGGAGTCATCGACCGTTCATCTCACGGTTAGTTGCAACGCCATTATGGGAAGCAAGTGTCCCGAGAAACTAGCCGATCCCGGTAGTTTCTCTATTCCATGCTTAATTGGTGAAATGAAGATTGATAATGCATTATGTGACTTGGGGGCATGTGTGAGTGTCATGCCACACTCTATATGTAAGAATTTGAACCTTGATGACTTGACCCCGACAACTATCCACTTGCAACTTGCGGACCGAAGTGTTAGGAAGCCTTTGGGAATATTAGAAGACATCCTAGTTCAAGTGGGAAGTTTCCTTATCCCTTGTGACTTCGTTATTTTGGAGATGGATGAGGATTGGAGAAGGCCTATTATTCTTGGTCGACCCTTCTTGGCTACCGCAGGGGCTACCATAGATGTGAAAAGAGGTCGCTTGTCTCTTCATGTGAGTAGAGATCATATTGATTTTGACATTGACCCTTCAAGAATGAAATCCCACAAAGAATCTCATTTTAAGGCCATTGAAGTGGTAGGCATCTTGGATGAACCCCAAAAGGAGTCTTATTTTCTTGAAGTTGAGCCCGATGATTGGGGAGAAATCAAATATCTAAGGGCTTCGCATCCAAATCTAAGCGAACTTGAGGACATTTACCATGATCATCCTCTCAAAATCATTCCATGGAGGAAGGAGATTTCTTTGAGTGAAACCTATGTTGAGTGCAACAAAGTCAATGAGTTGATTTTCAAAGGTCCTAGGCCCGGTAAACCACCAAACACCAAATTGAAGTTACTTTCTACTTCCATACCCTCGTGGCCTACTAAGCTTTTAAGGAAGCAAGCTTTGTTTATTCTCAAAGCTAGGAAGTGTTGGAAGAGAAGAAGGAAACGTTGGTGGAGGAAGCCAAAGAAAATGTTATCCGGACATCCTAGGCGGATGACTAGACTACCGGAAGAGTGTCCTATGACATCCATGAACCTCTTTGAGAATCATGGGAAAAAGAGGAAGAAGAATTGGTGGAAAAGGTTGATGATGTTTTTGGTTTGTGTCCCAAGGATTCCAAGAATCAAGTAAGTATTTAGGTCAAGATAGGGACCTAAAACAAGCGCTCTATGGGAGGCACCCCATAATTTTCGAGTTTCTTATTTCAAATTTTTAGTTTTTTTTTCATTTTTCTAATTTTATTATTTTTTCTTCTCTTTAATTTTTTTTTAGCTTTCTTTAGGTTTTTCTATTTTTCTTGTCTTTTTGATTTTCTTCATTTCTTTCTTTTGTAATTTGAGGTATTAGTTCTAGGTTCAAAAGAAAAAGTTTGAAAAAAAAAGAGAGAAAAATGATGTGAAAAAAAAAACAGAAAAAGTTGGAGTTGAAAAATATAAAAAATTGAAGTTGGTGTGAAGGAAGAACGGGTGTGTGAGTGAAGTTTTGAAAATTATATGAGTGTTGAGAGAGTTTGAAAGTTGGAAAAATTGTTAGATTGAAAGTGTGGAAATTTTTGGGAGTTGGATTTTATTTTGGAAGTTTGGAATTATTTGTTGGCGTTGTCAGCAGGTAACAGGCGCTACCCAATGTATAGCACCCGCTACACAGCGCCACAGCAGCAGCATACAACTCTTCCCGCAGAAGACCGCAGCTGCGGTAAGACATACCGCACCGACGGTATCTAGAGGTTTTGTTTCTGCCAGCAGCGTTCCCGCAGGATACCACACCTGTGATACCCCTTACCGCGCCTGCGGTCCATCAATATACTGCGAATTCAGTCGGGACTAAACCCCTTCCTCCCTCATTTTTCTTTCACTTCTCTTCTTTTCCTCTCACTCGAACACCCTTCTTCAACCTCAAACCCTAAAACCCTTGCCCTAAAATCACTCACAAATTCCCTCCCCACTCTCCAATTTCTCGCAAACTCATGCCCTAGTCGCGCTCTTCTCCATTTTTCGCACCTTTGAGGGAGATCTTCAAGCACAAATTCTGGGTTTTGTTCATCTTGGGGTTCGAAAATGGCTAAGGAACGCTGTTAAGTCCTCAACTCAGGTATCCCTTGTCTTTTGGTGCATCAAAGTTCGTTTTTCTTGCTAATTTTGGGTATTTTGTGCACAAGTTCATCATTCACTCTTGAGATAATGTTGAAAGCTCTTGGTTGAGGCTTGGGAGTGTCAAATTGTGAGATAATTTGTTGTTTCGGGTGTAGTTGGTGAAGTTCTCGGTTGAATTAGGAGTTCAGACATATTGTTGTTGTTGTTGGGTGATTTTGGATATTGTTGTTGCTATTTGGTGTGCACATTGCTGTTGTGTTGCTCTTTGTTTGCTCCAATGGGTCGAGCCAAGCGCGCCCAAACTGAGCAGGAACCGACCCCTCCTCCATCTACATCGAAAAAGCCCGATAAAACCCGTTACAACGCTCAACCTGCTTCTCTAATCCAATGTGACTCAAAGGTGAAGGTCACCTTTAGGGATGATATGCACAAGGAGAGGTACGCACGGTAGAAGCAGCGAAAAATTTGTGCTCCTGATTTGTACCACGAGGAAACGGCAAAGGATGTGTATTGCAAACCAAGCATGGACTATTTCATCAAGGTCATGGGTTGGGAAATCTTTGCCACCATCAACGAGCCTATTGTTGACCAACCGGTGCTCGAATTCTTGAGCTCTCTAGTGGTTAGGGAGGATGGCACATCTAAGGCCACCTTTACCTACAATGTTGCCAAGAAGGAAGTGGAATGTACGGTTCAAGATCTTTGCAACGCTCTCGGTCTTCCTTTGGATGGACTCTTCTATGGTGAATGCGTAAACTTTGACGAGCAAGAAGCTATGAAAGCTGTCACCTGTTGGAGGAGAAGATATCCCAAGATTCGGACTCGTCAACTACAAGTCCATTGCCCAAGTAATTCGAAAGCCCGAGATTTTTGAAACTTGAGTGTTCGCCTCTTTCACCGGATCATTTCTAGCTCCGTCTTTGGCCGCGACATGGGACGGTCAAACATTCGCAAAGACGATCTCTTTTTCATCTACAACGCAAACAACGGTCGCCGTGTAAACACAGGCTCATGCATTCTTCACTGTCTTCGGGAGATAAGCCTTGAAACCCGAAATATGACCATTGGTATGGGACATATAATATGTCATTTTCTCAAGAAGCAAGGCTTCGAGTCCTATCTCGCCAAATGGACTCCACGGTACTTCCCCGACCCCATTGATGGTGTTCGCTTGAGGAAGATGGAATTCCTGGACAAGCACAAAATGCGAACACTATATCGACATGGCCACGACTCCAACAGTGTTGTGGTCCATTTGGATCATGATCATGCTGAAGAGTTGTTAGCTGTCACCGACCGGCGCACTTGGTCGTGTGGCCAAAAGCATGGGAGTCGTTTTGTAGTAGGTGGTCCCTTTGAGCCCGTGGAGGAGAGTGAAGAAGAGGCCGAGGAAGATGAGGAAGAGGAAGAACAAGGAGAAGAAGCGGAACCAAGCCAAGCCGGAGATACCGCTTTGGAGCGCATCAATGATCAACTTCAAGAGCTTCATAATGAGTTTCAAGAGCAACGTGAACTCATCCAAAACCAACAAAGCTTGATCGAGAATTCGCAAGGACTCCTTGAGGCACAACAAGAAATTCTTGTTAGCATCCAGTCGCAACTCCAACCCCATCCTCCTCCGGGAGGATCCGCATGATTGACTATTTGTAAGCATATCCCCGCTCTCACTCGAGTCTTTTTCATTGCCTTTACATATTTTACTTTGTAACATGTAAGTGTGGGGGGGTGTTTCATCGGGGTTTGGACGGGAAAGCTTTGTGGTTTTGGCGTGTGGCATCTTGGGTTCTTTTGGCTTGTCTTGATGTTGTTTCTAGGATGTTGGGGCATGGTTTGTGATCTTGTCTTTTGGTTGTAGTTGGGTTGTCTTAGTTGTATGATGGTTGTCCTTTTGGGCTAGTGTTGGTTTGTTTTGTCTTGACCTGGATGCATTTTAGGCATGTAATGAATGGTTTTTTTTAATGAAATGAAATGAATCCAGTTTGTTTGGTCAGTTTGAGTTGAGTTTCACCCTTATTTCCCGCCTCAATGAGTGAGATTCGGGGATAAGGTATGTCTTTGGAAATGTACATATTGTTTACAGTTTTCTTTTCTTCTTTTTAATTCCTTTTTGTTTAGAAGTTTAGTTAGTTAGTTTTTCTTTGATTTTGTTTTCGATCTAGCATGCGGATTTTGTCATGTGTAAAGTCGTCTTTTGCTCTAATATCATTGTGATTCACTTGAACGACGACTTCGAATCACGGCTTGAACATTTTTGAAGAGCTCGAGGTAATATCTTTCCACCTTACTCTTTCCTATGTGAATTATCATCATGATCCGTCGCATGCTTGATTTTCTTTTGGGTGGCGAGCCCCTTTGAGTGTCTGTGTTGGGATTATATTGCTGTTGGAGCCGTGTGGGCTCGGGTCGCCACCACTTTTATATGCTAGTTGTTCTAGTTTGTTTGTTTGTTTTTGTAGGTCCTTTACCCTTTTCATGTGACACCTTCCCACAATGAGGACATTGTGGCGTTTTAAGTGTGGTGGGGGGGGGGGGAGATGTTCTATTGTAAGGGTAGATCACCTAGTTTTTGTTTTTGTTTTCTTTGTTTTCGCCTAAAATTTGAAAAAAAAAATTGTGTGAAAAAGGATTAAAAAAAGGGAGTGAAAGCCTTAAAAGTTTTCTTTCAGTTTCGTTTTCGCTTTGTTTTGCTTTGTTTCTTGGATCTTGTTGTCGAAATTGAGAAGTCGTTCTTAATCTTCTTTAAAAGAAACCGGTCTGAGCATTTTCAACCCTGTCTCCGGTACTAATCATGACTTACCTTCTTAGATTCCCTTCATTGAGTGTATAGTGAGACCCCCCGATTCCTTTCACGTTCTGGTTGAAACCGGGAGATTCTAGGGGTTTGTGTCCGAGCTTGTTCTTTTTCCTGTTTAGCAAAAGCAAAGAGCTTGTTCTTTTTCCCGTTTAGCAAAAGCAAAAGCAAAGTTCAAAAACAAAGAAAAAGAAAGCAAAAGCTACAATAACCGGATTAAGTAGGGCGTGTCGTTGAATGACATCAACCACCATACACTTAGCCAACCTACACGGGCCCGGTATCAGTGGTACGGCACGGATACCCCTTAAACCTCCTCCTATACCGCTTTGCGACGGAGAGGTGAATGGAAAAGACTGTGTTGGGAGGGTAAACCCCATTATGGGCCGTCCAATTCCCGAAAGTAAGGCTAATACCGACCTTTAAAAAGAAAAAAAAAAAGAAAAAGCAATTTCGTTAGTGAAGCCAACCAAAAAAGGAAAAAAAAAAGAAAGTTTGTGCTTCTAAAAGTGTGGGGCCTATCCTTGCATTACCTACGGCCCTCACCAAGCCAAGGTGACCAAATGCGAGGAAGGGCAACTCTATTCTTGTTCGTTTCGTTGATTTTGAGCTCGGGCATGAGTCTTTGGAGTCTTTTGGATTCGGTTAGAACACACTTGCACAATTGCACATGGGGTTTTGCTTGGCATAAGGTGTAGGGGGTCGAAAATCTTTAAGACTGACTTTTTGCTTGGGATAGGTGCTTACAAGATGCTCATAACGGTTCCTTTTGGAGGCTTAATAACGTTTTCTTAATTAAGGTTGCAAGATCCTTTGAATCGAAGCTTTTGTTTCTCTTTCCTTTTGTTTTCTTCAGTTTTGTTTTCACTTTCCCTCTCTCCTTTTTCTTTGGCTTTTGTGGGTATAGCCGCTACAAACCCTCACGAGTCCATCTCGTCCACCCGGGCGCGGGGGGGGGGGGGGGGGGTTAAAAGGTCTTGGTGCATACGCTAAATGCACTTGTTTCTCTCCCACGACAGAGGAGTTTGTGTTAGTTTAGGTAGTTTTTGTCTTGTTTTGCTCGGGACGAGCAAAAGTTTAAGTGTGGGGGGTGTTTAGACCCAATTTTGTGTCTAAATACCACCTTAATTCTTAGGGTTTTGACTTGTCTCGTGGTTTAATTTCATAGTTTTTAATACGTTTTTGGTTATTTTGTAGATTTTAAAGTTTTTACTCAAAACGCGGTAAAAAGGGCCATTTATAGCATTTTTTGTGATTTCCCGAGCCGAGCCGGACCGAGAGTCTAGGCGGAGTTGACCCGAGACCACTTTCCCAACCTTTGGTGCCAATTAGTGAGGTAACACCCACTACGATCCTTGTAACGGGCGTTACATGCATCGGAAAGAAGGAAGGAACAAGAGGAAGGAAGTTAGAGGTAGCCCCTGCCATGCTCCTGGTGCCACCCGCGACCACAGACTGACCGAGGGAGACCGCAGCTACGGTCTTGGGGACCGTACCTATGGTCTCTCGAAGATCAAAAAAATCGCCAAAGCAACTCTTCGCTGAGACAGCAGGTACACCGCACCTGCGGTGGCCTCAGACCGCACCTGCGGTCTCTCGAACGCTCAATCGCCCAAACATCTTCGCAGGACACCACACCTGCGGTGTCCAGGGACCGCACCTGCGCTCCTCCTTTTCTGTGCGACTCTTCTGGCTTTGTACGCTGCGTTTTGGGCAGTTTTTATGCTTTGTATAAATACACTCCTTAGCTACTCTTTGTGGGGGATTCCAACCTAGTTACTTAGACATTATTTCAGCTTTGTATTAGTGGATTTTAGAGAGAGATTAGTGAGAGATTAGTCTAGGGTTTGTGGTGTTTATGAAGATTTGGAGATTCAAATAATTGAGAGATTGTTAGATTATCTTTTATTGTTTTCCCTTGTTCATCTACAGCATTTTGATAAGTTTTCTCTTCCCTTAACTCTTTCATTAATTGCTTTGCTAATTACTTTCATTTCTCTTTAATTGTTTTGCTTGTTATTTCATTATTTTGCTTGTTTATGGTTGTTTGATGTTAGAAATCATGTTTAGGTTTGGTTTGGATGTTGTTAGCATAGTTTTTATCATGATTAGTGGCTAGAAACCCTATGGTTTAGGGGCTAATTAAGGGTGTGAATGGGTGATTAGGTTTGGGTTAGCTATATTAGTGAGTAATTAGTTGGGAAATCAATTTCCAACTACTTTCCTTCCCTCAAGTGGGATGTATTTGGGTTCGAAAGTCCCCAAACACATCCAACACTTGTGTTGGAATGTTGGAATTGGGATAGTTAGTACTCTACTCACGTAAGTGAATAGAGGCTAACTAGGAAATTCCGTTTCATTAACCCTCGGGGTCCGTGGTGGACTTTGGGGAAGTTAATCCGGACTATCCTCAAAAGAGGAAGCTCGGTGGGTATTTTCTAACGGAATTGCCACTTGATTTTCTTCCTTCTTGCTCTCTTGTTGCAAAACCTATTCCCTTGTTCCTGTTCGCATCCCGAAAAGCCTCTGAAGCCCATTTCCTTTCCTTGACCGACCTTAGCTTTATTTGTTGCTTCGTGACCGCCTCTTTCAACCCATTGCCTTACCTTAGCAATCTTGACCCGACCTTAGACCAAGTTTCTATGACCAAGGCCACCAGCTCCCTGAGAGAGAACGACAAAACCGAGGTCTTACAAAACCACTGTTACAAGGAACATGGGGTCTTGGCTAAAGGTTTTGGTCAAGAACAAGTCGAGATCGCTAAGATCACAAAAGGAAGGTGATGTAGCTAAACTAAACAAATTCAAGCACACAGAAAACCTAAGGCTCAGCCAAAGGTGAACATAGGCTTTGGGGAATTTCAGGATGTTAATAGGATTAAGGAGATGGGTTTTGCAACAAGAGGGCAGAAAGCGAAGAAAATCAAATGGTAACTCTGCTAGAAAAGACCCACCGGCCTCCCCCTTTCGAGGGTAGTCCGGATTAACTACCTCAAAGCCCATCACGGACCCGGAGGGTTAATATAGCGAAATTCCCTACCTAGTCTCTTTCTCACTTTCGTGAGCGAGTACTAACTATCCCCTTCCAACCTTCCATTGACAAGTGTTCAATGCATTCGAGAGCTTTCGGTCTCAAATACACCTCCCTTGAAGGAAGGATTGGAGTGGGAAAGTGATTTTCCACTTAATTACTCTCTAAAAAGCTAACCCATTCCTAATCTCCTATCCACACCCCTAATTACCCCCTAACCTATAGGGTTTCTAGCCACTAATCAACATAATAACCAAACTAACATCAACAATCTGAACCCTAAACATGAATTCTAAAATGAGATAAACCAAACAAGAACAATAACAATCAAAGCAATTAACAATGAAAGCAATGCAATTAATAAAAGGAGAATAGGGTTAAGAGAAGAAAACACTTATCAATTGATGCCACAATAAAGGATGCACAATGAAATAGATAGCGTTCACAATGTTGAATCTCCAAAACTTTAATACAAAACCAAATCCAAGCAATAATCCAAGTAGAAATCTCTTAATCTCTCACTAATTATCCCCTAAAAACTATCTAAAAGCTAGGTAAAACCTAGCTTAGAGCTAGATTCCCGTCCCCCTTAATAAAATCAGCACTAGAAGTATATATACAAATACAAGGCAAGGAGGTTGCTCAAAACGCAGCCTACTTCCTAAAACAAAACATGAAACAATTTCGCAAATGAGTCAAAACTCAATACGCATACCCCTATACAGTAAATAAATTTAAGCAATTCATTTTGTTTCGTGCATTTCAATTCATTTTGCAAACAAATGAACAATAAAAACAACAATAAAACTTGCTTGCCATGTTCTTATTATCTTGATGGTCCCCTACTTGCGATCATCGGACTAAGCCTCTGTATGCGCATACCCGAATTGATCAGGAGGTCCGGATGAATTGACACTGGCCATGTATTAACTTTGGTAGTGCTCTATGGCACAAGAACGTGGGTCGGGGCCATATTTACGTGACAAAACAAGTAAACAATACTTATTCACATTACAATTATTACACTTCCTTATTAAACTCAAATAAAAGAGTTTAAGAACAACATAGGCAATATGCGTACCTTGGGGTTGAACCGCCTGAAGAACTATTTGAACTTAACCGGACTTGAACGAATAGTAGCAACGACCCCTTGAAGGATACTTTAGACAAGAATAAAGAAAAGACTTAAGTTGGGTTTTCAGTAAGGGAAGAATTTTCTAAATAAATTAGTAACACAAAAACCCAACAGTTTCAGAAATTTTCATGATAACTTGGGAATGCATAACTCTTTCTATATGTCTCGGAAAACCTTGCAAGAGGACTTTATGGAAAGCTCAAATTAAGTCTCACAACTTCCTATTTAAGGGTTCAAGCTAAAAACAATTGATAAAGGGTGAAACTTAGAATTTAGCAAAGCTGTCTTATCGAATAAACGTAGTTGGGAGTGATATTTTGGGAAACTATAACTCAAGCTCTAAATATCGGTTGAATGCACATGAGTAGTCTATGGAAAGCTTGAATTGCATGCTACAACTCTTATGTTGAACACAACCTCATATAAGCCCTAGAAAAGGTCCTAAAAGTGCCTAGAATATGTCGTGATCACCAACATTTTCTGGGCAGAACCTCACGACATAGCTGAAAAGAATTGTTCATAACTTTCTCTCCCGATGAACGCATAAAACCCTATTTCGGAAAGTTTGCGGAATCTTCCACAACTTTAATTTGAACTCTTAAGCTAATAAGGCCTATTTAACCTTGAAATTAACTCACAAACCTACTGCCCAACCAAAAACGTATATAATGGAACCCCTATACAAATTTCGCCACAACTTGAGCTATACAAAACGAAATCCCAAAATTCCAAAACCAAGTGCAAGCTAATACTTAAGGCTACTAACTTTTACAATGTTTTTGGTTATGGAAGTCTCGGTTGTCTCCAGAAAATTTAGAATACAAGAACCTCTTATAAACCTACAATCTTGAGATTTTTCTTGGACATTTCACTTGATTCTATATTCTAATGTGCCTCCTAAGAGTGTGTTCTTCACTGTTAAGACTTCTAACACAACAGCTCACCTTACTAATTTCCTTTATTTTGGGTCACACAAGTACATGCAAGACCTAATTTTTATGGTTTCTATAACACCGAACATGAAATTCACTTAAACTTATTATTTATACTTAACACTTTGAATCCCTTTGACATTCCAACACCATTCATAACACATGCAACACTTGGAATACTCAATTCTTTTTATATCCTCACAGAAAATTCTCAATTTTGACATGCATCCGTGGATCATCATAAATAAGCATAAATTACCCAAATTCCTAACATTTTTCTTTTCAAAAGTCCTTCATAGCTTTCACTAATTTTATCTAAACAACAAGTATGTCCTTATTCATTCTCAGATTGTCTTTAGAACAACATGCATACTCAATTTTCAGAAATCAAACATAATTGATAATTCCACCATTTCTTACTTGATTTATATCATCTTCAACATAAATTCCACTCTAATTATCAATAAAAACCCAAGATTAAACTCTCACTCTTACTACTATCTAGTACTAGTAAAATTACCCAGAAAAGTTTCATGCTTGCATCATTAAATTCAAAGAACTTGATTAGAAAAGTTAGGGTTTAGAGGTTACCTTAGGAAAGAAGAGGAATTAAGAGGAGAAAATAGAGGCATAAAGCTGAAGGGAGCAACGCCGGCCGCCTCCTACTGGTGTCGCCGGTGTCCTCGCCCCCAGATTCATAATCACTGGATTATCCATAAACAACTCATAACCCAATGATTAGGGATAAACTAGTGATTATGAATCTGGGGGTGTCACAAGAGGTCTGGGAACTCTTGGGGCTGACGGCAGTGAATGAGCTACCAGGAGATAGAGAGGATGATTGGTTCATGTACATGGTACAAAACCTTAATAGTGAGGAGGTAGTGAGATGCTACTATGGGATATGGAGCTTATGGTGGGCTCAGAATGAATTCATCAGTCACGGTCAATGACTAGCCAGAGCAGGGGTGGCGGAAAGGGCAGCTAAAGTGTGTCAGGATTTTCTAAAAAAATCACAGGTGGAACTGGATAAGACCGAGGAAACGGAAAATTGAAGGTGGAAGCCATGGGAAAAGGGTATTAAAATTAACTGTAATGCAGCTTGTGACCGCTGAAGGGGAGTGGTGTCGGTAGGATGTGTGGCCTGATACAACAGAGGCACCTTCCTCTGGGCGGCAGGGAGAAAGTGGGAGTCAAACTGGGAGGTGAAAGTAGTAGAGTTGAAAGCGATTCAGCTTGCGATTGAAACCAGCCGGCAAAGAGGTGTGGAGGATGGGGTAGTGGAGAGTGACAATTTGTCAGTTGCGAAAGCCATTAGAGCAGGAAAATGGGGGATAGGTGAGTCATCCCTGATAACCAAGGAACTAGCTGAGGCGTGGAGAAACAACAATATCAAAGCAATCTTGTGGACTAGGAGAGAAGGGAATCAATCGGCCAACTTAATGGCCTAATGTTGCTTAGACCAACCAGACAACTACTATTTTTTTGAACAACCCCCAGCATGCATCCATGAGGCAATTGTAAAGGATTTACCTTTTATAATGGAGTTCTGATTTTCAGCTTTCAAAAAAAAAAAAAAAACTCAAGATCAAGCTTTGACCTAACTTAATCTAATTTTGACTTGACCCACTAATCATACTAACCTTGGGTTTTTTTTATTTTAATCAAATTAACATAGATTAATTAAAGCTACCTAAAGGCCCAAAAGAGCTGGCCCATAATCCTAGTAACCTAGATCCCATTACTTACTCATTGCACAGTGGTACACTAACAATCTACCCTAAAACCTTGACCAAACTTTGACCCTACCAATCTATCTTACTACCAAAAGAATTAAGCTACTACTAAGATTAAATTGTTAGCGATGAAGATTAAATTACTAAATTTTCCTAAACTGAACCCAAGGAAGAGAAAAAAAAAGAATAAAACATATGAATACTGGGACAAGGGAAACGAAACAACACAACGAACATGAAGCAGAGGAATCAGAAATCGATCATTAAGAACCCAATCCACCTGAGATTATCTAAACTCAAGCATGCTGACAACTTAACAATATCATTCAGAAATCTCAACACCTACACAACCAAGCTATAAAAAATACAATTAGAAATTAAGAGCTAACGAACTCAAAAACAGACCAAGAATGAAAGGGAGAACTGAGAATTAACACTAACAAGAACAGATCCAGAAAAAAATATGAGAATCACTTATAATCGATTATAACTAAGAAAACGAGTATATAAACCCGAAAAAAGAAATTCTGAAAACTATAACCTAAACCTTAAATTAACACAAAAATAAACATATGACTAAGCCTACAACTCGAATTAAAGCATGAATCAAGACTTAATTACAAAACCTCATTATAATCCTAAAATCTGATTTCGAACAAGAACTAAATTTGAATCTAAACCTAAAATCTAAGAAAGAACAAACCCTAGAAATGATAGAAGGTATGGGCTGTCACTTGCCCCAAAACCGACCATTCCCCTCAAAATCGGCCTTCTTCTTCTCTTTTATACTCGTCTGAGCCTTGTCCTTTAATCACAACCCTTTGATCTGCTTGGTCTTGGACGTTTGAGATGCAAACAGGGATCGTAAAAGTTTTCAATGTTATGGATTGTGCCGATGGTGGTGCATGCACTGCTTTCTTGTACTTGCTCTATGGATTCTTGATGATCTGGCAGTGATAAAGAAAAAAAAGAGAAAGAGTGAGACAAAGAGAGATGTGGAGAAAGATGGAGAGATGGAAGATATATGAGATAGAAGAGATAGAGAGGGACAGTGGTGTGTTTATGAGACATATGTCGGGGTCTCGAAAGCTAGCGAGAAACGGAGAGGGAGTAAGAGAGAGAAGGGGTCGATGAGAGAGGTAGAAAGAGAGAGAAATAGAGGAAGAGAGAGAAAGGGAAGATCGCAAAAATGAAATGGAGTTAGGGATTTGAGGGTTTTTGTAACACGTTGGTCCCTCCCTGGTCGCAAACATTACCAATAATTGTTTGAGGATCATTAACCACATAAATCTTTCAGCGTCTTCCGTCATGCTTCGCTCTGCTTTCACACGGTCTTGAAACTTCCTAGGTCACCCATCCCGATTCTTGAGACGCTTAATCAAGAAATCCCAACGGATGAGCTATCTTAAAAGAAGGTGCACCTTGGTGATATAAGCAGACATTTCAATCCCTTTAAACCATACTTAACCATATATCTGGGGTGTTACAGTTTTGGCCGAGGGGTTAACGAGTAAGTGGCCTTTCGGGTTGTAGTTTGGGTTAGGTGGGTCGAGTACAGGGATGAGGTTAGGTTGGTAAGCAGCTGGGCTGAGGGATAAAGAGAGAAACGGGAAATGGATTAGGGTTTGGGTATTGGGTTAATGGGTAGGAGATGTAGTGGTTTGAGGTTGGATATGTGGGATGAGGAGTTAGCGAGGTAAGGAAATCGAATTGGGCCTGTTTTTATTTTCTTTTCATATGTAACACTTTTTGTTTCATTTTCTTACTAATTTTAATAAAAAGAACTAAAATGATAATAATGAATAAAAAACCTAATAAACATATAAATTGAATATAAACTTAAATAATTCCTAATTTAATTATTGAAAACAGGCAAAAAGTCATAAATATAAGGGAGAAAAACATGTAAAATATGGAATAAACAAGTAGTTGGTGTTGTCCATTTCAATATCATCAGCAATATCTGGCCACGACTTCCTTTTGTATGTATTTTTTTCCATTATTATCCAAAAGATCCTGACCAATACAATGTCCATGTTCCTGATCATGACCATCACCATCACCATCATAAAAAAAATCTCATTTAGAAGTCATAGTAGCATAGCTAATAAAGTCCCATTCCTTCAAACGAGGCAACTTAAGGCCAAAATTTGATAACCCTAATACCAAATCGAGCTCCATTTCATAAAACCCAAATCCAAAAAAACAAACACCCATTTGCTACAAGCTTCAAATTTTACCAATTTTTTACATTGCTCGTTTGATTCATATTGAGAGTGCTAATCCCTTGACTAGGGTACCCTTTTATGGGTATTTATTCGAACAGAAAGTGGGTTAGGACAACAAGAAAAGGGGTTGAGGGAGAAAGAATAGAGAGAAAAAAATTTTGAGTGGTTGTATGTTGAGTAAGGAGTGAGTTTACGAAAGAGATTGTAAGTAGTTGACATTGAAATGGTGATAGTATAGATCAAATATTTGAGCTGACAAAATTAGGGCTATGGAGGCCTTTTTGTTCTCAAGGTGACAGGGTTAGAGGCCTTTTTCAATTTTCGACGAGCATTTGTTTGAATGTTACCCCTCAATCATTTAATTGAAAAATAGGGATTTATAGAGTGCATTAAAATAATGTGACACCCTCTGAGTCAGTTTTTAATAACATATGACACCTTCTAACAATTTTTTTACTGAATTTCTTGTCCACATAAAAAAAATAAAACCTTTAATTTCCCTAAAAGAAATAACACATCCTCAACATCCTACACATCTTCTCCCCCCCCCCCCCCCCGAAAAAAAGAGGTTATTGACCTTGAAGGATGGCTCAAGAAGAAAATTGATCATGAAGGATTAGGATAATAAAGAGATCCCAAATTGTAAAATATGTAGGGACCGACTTACATGGAAAAACTTGTTTAAATTTTATTTTTTAAAATTTATTATTTTTTTCAGAGCTGTCATGGATTATTCAAGTTGTAACCTTAGTTTGCTATTGAGTATAACCATGAATTATTAAAGTTGTAATTATGGTTTAACACTGAGTACACCCATTACCTGCACTCAAAAATTACAGTGTTCTCATCCAATCTTATTGGATCATACTATCGATGAACTCGCTACTTGTGAATTTGACTCTTATGAAATGGGTTTGTCCTCTTTTAATACATCAACGAATTTTGGGATGAAATTAGGCGAATTTGACGAGTTTGGGGGGGGGGGGGGATTTTGTGGGTGTTGTAGAAAATGATCAAAAGTTTAACATGGGTTCTGGGCTTTGGAGGGGAAGGTGAAGCCAAGTGGAAACAAAAAGTTGTTGGTTTAGTAATGACATAAATCATTGTTTTTTATTTGCTTTTTCTGCTCTGCTTTTCCTAGTTTGGTCATTGTGTATGTTTCCACTGTTCTTAGTGCTGAATATTGGGGAGAAATAGATGAATTTGGTGATGTAAACGTGTCACTTGAATTTGGTGATGTAAACTTGTTCGGTTGTAATTTTTGTGGTCTTATAAGTTAAGGTTGTCGATCTCAGGGATGGGTGTGAGGCTTGATTAAGGGTAATCGGTTTGTGGAAAGGGGTTTTTCTCAATGCGGAAAGCAATAAATTATGCAAATAAAGCAATAAACTAACCTAGACATGATAATAATTAAGAAAGCAATAAAAGATGAAAGCAATTAAAAGCATGAAATTAAGAAAGCAATAAAACTACAACTAATTAATGAAATTAGGAACAAGAGACTATACCTTTGATGATCTAAACTTCAATTGAATCCTTCACCTTAAACTTTCTCCCGAACAAATAAGAAAGCGTGAATTGGATTACTAAGAATCCCCAAATCCCCACTTGAGAGTGGAATTTGTGACCCTTAGCCCTCCTCCTCACTAAAAGTTGGATTGGATGTTTTGTGGCTAATCTAACATTACCTCACTGACCCTAAACTAAGATTAAGAACCCTAATAAACTAACAGGGACCCTAATAAACCTAATAACATCTACTAAAGACCTAACATAATCAAAACAAATCAAGACCTTAAATAACCAAAACAGAACCCTAAACCAACACTGACTTAAACCCTATTACACTAATACTAACTTGAGAAACGACTAATCCCAAAACTGTAAAGATGGAAAAACTGTAACCTAACTCCTACTGTCCATTGACCGAACAGAGGAAGAAGAGAAACTAAGGCAGAAATCAGAGGAGAAAGACGAGAGAGACGAGCAAAAAAACAGATCAAATCCCAGAACCAATTTCAGAAATTCAACACCAATCAGATTGAACAAAAACGCTTTAAATACCAATTCATTAACAATTCCAGAACACAAAACTTCAAATCGATTACAATTCAAACCCAGAAAATTGCTCTATAACTCGAAAATCACATCAACGCCAAACAGAACAAAACTTCAAAATTCTCAACCAAAATAACAAACCAGAATCGATTAAAAGGAAAAGCGAAATAGAGATTAAAAACAGAATTCAAAGCATAAAAACATAAACCTAAAATCTAATTCTAACCCTAGATGGAGGCTCTTGGGGCGTCACTCCCAAAATCAACCATTGATAAGTCCCGAATCCGCTCCTTCCTCCTCTTTTATAGTCGATTTCGTGCTCCTCCTTCAAATCCCAGCCCTTCAATCCTTCTTCAAATTGGATGGTGTAGATGCGTTTGGTGGTTGAAGATGGTGACACGATTGTGTACTTCGCAGCTTTTCCAAAACGATTTTGTTACAATCAAAGAGAAAATGAGTGAGAAATTGAGAAAATCGCGAGAAAGTGGTAAGAGAAGAGAGATGGAGATGAGATGAGATGAGATGAGATGAGATGAGATGAGGAGAGAAGGAGTTCGAGAATAAGAAAATGGAGGTGGGGTGCGTTTGGTTGCTGGTGGGCGAAAAACCAAAGGGAGAAAGGTGAGTGAGGGAGATAGGGACGAAGAGAGGGAAAGAAAGGGGAAAAATAGAATTAGGGTTCTGGGTAAGACTTTTAATCGGCTGATGAAAGGGGGAAATGGGTATGGGTTTGTGGGTTTGGGTATTCAGGCGGGTAGCTGGGTATAGGATAGGCGGGTTTGTGGGAGTTGGGTTTTGTCTTGGCTGAATTGAAGGGAAAGAAGAGGGAAGTAATTTGGGCTAGTAGAGTTTAAACTAACATAAAATCTAATAAAAATGTAAAATGAATAAAAACATAATAAAAAATTCTAAAATAATTATTAAAGACAAGCAAAAATACCTTATAAAAGAGAAGAAATTCGGCTCGGAACGAGACCGAACAAAACTCCTCCTTCTTCATCAGCTGGCTCGCCAATTTCAAACTTCTTCTATTCTCCTTCTATCTTGGCCCTCTATCTTCCTTTCCTCCATAAAGTCCTAAATTTTATGGGTGTACTCAGTGCCAAACCATCATTACAACTTTATAATCCATGGATTTACTCAACGACAAACTCTGGTTACAATTTAAATCTATGGCAATTTTTATGGCGTAAAATTTTCAAGATAACTCAGGAAAATAATAATAAAATTAAAA
Organism: Portulaca oleracea; assembly: GCA_029582165.1. NCBI lineage: Eukaryota > Viridiplantae > Streptophyta > Magnoliopsida > Caryophyllales > Portulacaceae > Portulaca > Portulaca oleracea. The sequence goes on from CM055872.1 coordinate 19,128,621, forward strand.
AAAATTAATGCAACGTTAACCTTGGTGATTCCCACATATTTTATAATTTGGGAAAGCATGTTCTCCTAATCTTTAATGAACAATTTGCTTCTTGAGCCATCCATGAATGTCAATAACTCCCAAACAGAACACCCAAGAAATGGAAAAAGAGTGTTACTCTCTCCGTCCATATTAATTGACACTTAAACCATTTTTTTTTGTTCCAAGATACTTGTCACTTTTCATTTTCCAATACCTAATTTAATTATTTTAACTTTAATAATTATGTTAACTTTTTATTTTTTCAATTAATAAAAACGACTACCTCCGTCCCATTATATTTGTCCATTTACTTAACTTGAAAAGACCAATGCATATTGGAAATTGAGGTAAAAAATTTGTAGTTTGCCCAAAATACCTCTACTTTAATTGAAGATAATAGTTGTTGGAATTATAAAAAGTGAAATGAATTTATTAATTGGGGGTATAAAAGTAATTACAGTTGTTGGATTTGTAAATGAGACAAATATTTTGGGACAAAGAAGTTAGATAAAATGACAAATATTTTGGGACGAATGTAGTACTTCTACTCACATTCCACCTTGATATCCGAAAAAATACATTGTTAAATAGTACTACTCCCATCTATTTTTAACCAACAATTTCTCATAATATTTCTTAAAAAATATAATATTATACTTTTTCAATACTTTTTCAATAGTATTTTTTATCACGAATCTAACTTTGTTTGATGAATCGTTATACAAATTAAGATACTAACGATCAAAATTTCTGACACAATTACCAAGGTGAAAATTAAAAATAATGGAGGTAGTATTTAATTACAAAAAATTACTTAGAGGTACCCTAACTTTTGGTGAAATGTTTTTCAGGTACCTCAACTTTTCAAAACTCATTTTGGGGTACCCTAACTTTTTGGGTTAGAAATTATTAGGTGTTTTTTTGGTCATCAATTTGGTTAAGTGATCGAAATACCCTTGTTCTTCCATTTTTAAGAAAATACCCTTAAAGAAGAAGAACAAGGGTATTTCGGTCAATTAACTAAATTGATGACCGAAAAAGCACCTAATAATTTCTAACCCAAAAAGTCAGGGTACCTCAAAATGAGTTTTGAAAAGTTGGGTACCAAAAAATAGTTTACCCAAATATTGGGTACCTCTGAATAATTTTTTGATTTAATTATTTGGGTAGTCTTTTTTAGTTAATCTTTGATATATGAAAATTTTTGAAATATGTCAACTAATATCAAATGAACCAAATATAAAAGTACAAATATGCATGGCCCAATAACACAAAGGCCCAACAAAGCGACGGAGAGAGATTAGGATTAAAGGGGGGAAAAGAGAAAACCCTAGCAGAGTCTTCAAACTACAGCAGCGCAGTGACAAAACCCTAACTAAGAGAGAGAGAGAGAGAGAGAGAGAGAGAGAGAGAGGAAGGAGAAGGATCGAAAATGGAGAAGGCTTCTGCGTGCACCGTCAAAGACGTCTCACCTCATGAATTCGTCAAGGCCTATGCAGCTCATCTTAAGCGCTCGGGAAAGGTTTGTATCTCCTCTCTCTATTTAGGTGTTCATCAGTCGCTTGAGTTACTCATATCTATTGGTATGTAGTTCATCGTTTCAATAAATTTGTGCTGTGATCTTGCCTCCCCAATGTGCCTTTTTTTCCTATTTGAATCTTGATTTTGAGTGGTAGAGTTCGATTTATTCCGCTATCAAGAATGATTTGCTGTAGAGTTTGACAACGATTAGCCAAGTAATTTTTCTGTAAATTTATCTAGTGGACATCAATTTTACTTTTTGTCAACGTTTAGCTGATCTCCGCCTTCTCTGTATTCGGTGGTGTCAGTTGTTATTTCTGATTTACTTTGAGCCCTGTTATACTGCAGAATAGGAGGGGGGGGGGGGGGGGAGGGTATTGATAACATTGGTAGATTTCTTTGGCTTTGACTTCCGAAATTTTGAGTTTTTAGCTCAATATACCACCAACTTATTGAATTTTATGCTAATTTACCACCAAGTTATCTCAATATACCATCATGTTTTCACTTTTACACCCAAAATACCATTACCACCTTCTATAGCCGGTAAACACTTTTCACTCCCCAACTTTTTTAATTTTCCTTTTAATTTCTTTCCCCCTTCCTTCATATTCCCTTTTGTGTTTTGTTCATCAATGGCAGACTGCCATGGATTTACAGTACTCCTTCTTCTCCTCCTCGCCATCAACATACATCCCTTTTCATGTTTGACATTATTTGATTATTGCGCACTTCATATTTATATGTTGCTATGGTGAAGGAAAAGCATGGGAGATGAGTGTGAATTGTGTTGAGCAATTGAAAAAGAAATTGGGTTTTTAAATTTTTAGGGTCAAGGACATATGGAGAGGCAGGGGAGATAAGCAAGAGCGATGATTCACACAAGCAAAAATAAATAAATAAAAATCAGATAACCAGCTATTTTGAGTGTCAAAACTTGGAATTTGTGGCAGAGTGGCAGCCATTTATGAGTAAAGCAGCAAAAGGAAAAGGTAGAAAAGAGGAAAGAAATTAAAAGGAAAATTAAAAATATAAGAAACTGGTTGTAGAAAGTAGGGGTGGTAGTTTAGTGTTTTATTTGAAAACATAGTGGTATAAAGGGTTTAAAAGAAAAGATAGTGGTAAATTGGGTTAAAAGTGAATAACTTAGTGGTATACAGGGTAAGAACTCCCGAAATTTTAGCAATTACTGTTTATCAGTTGCCAGGCAGAATCTGGTCGCTTGATTTTTGATATATGGACATATGAAGGTATTTGGTTGAGTTTAACAGTATTCGTTCCTACCTTTTCTTTTTCCTTTTCTTTTCTTCTCCTTTTGCAAAATGTTATATAATGTTAAGAACCATCATTTGTGAAACTGTTTGATTGTTGGAAATGCTATTTCTCCTACAAATGAATGGGCTTGGCTGTAAGTGTGTTGAAGCGGGCAATTGTCTACTCTCTCTCGATTTCAGTCTTGTTTCTATTCTTTGATTTATGGCTATTGTATGATTAGGTTTCCGAGTTGATGTGTGTTAATGGAGTTTGGCAAATTTCTGTAATAAACTTACGATGGTGTACTACTTCATGGGATTACTGAATCAAAATTTGGTTTTTTGAGTCCTTGTTCTAATGTTTAGAACGTCACTGGTTGTTTTTATTTCCCATTCTCATTTGGGACTTTGGTACCATTATTCTGGACTGCAATCATGGCCTATTGGTTGGGAGATTGTAACCTCCATCTCATAGTAATGGATGTTATTGCCAATAATCCTAAGGGTCTTGATTTTTTTGTCTTTTTAGAACTGTGGAACAAATTGTTGATAAGTTGATTAGGTTAGACAAAGCTCAAAGCTTAAGACTTGCAAATGAGCCTCTAATTTTGAGTTATCTTTGGATGTGACCAGATTGAGCTGCCTCCTTGGACAGACATTGTGAAGACTGGCGTGCACAAGGAGCTTGCTCCTTATGACCCTGACTGGTATTACATCCGAGCTGGTAGGGACATTTCTCTAACATGCTGTGGTACAGAGGAAGTAACTTGTATAATGTTAATTATTATTAACCTAGGTTTTTACTATTTTTCGAAGCTTCAATTGCAAGGAAGATCTATTTGAGAGGTGGTCTTGGTGTTGGTGCATTCCGTAGAATATATGGTGGCAGCAAGAGAAATGGAAGTCGTCCACCTCACTTCTGCAAGAGCAGTGGATCAGTTGCTCGCCACATCCTTCAACAGTTGGAGAAGATGAAGATTGTTGAAATTGATACCAAGGGGTAATCCTTTTTTTTTTTCAGTCTTTCTGGACCGACCTGCATACTGATCAATTGTTCTTTTTTTTTTTGTGTTATGCTTATAGGGAATAGAACTTGGCATATACCTGGGTATGAATTTTTTGCTTCAACTAAATGTGTGCCTTTTCTTTGATTTTGTATCAGTGGAAGGAAAATCACATCAAATGGACAGAGGGATCTCGATCAAGTGGCTGGGAACATCAAAGTTATCGCTGCTTGAAGATGTATTTTTTGTTTTTAAAATCACCGAAGGTTGGCATTAAATTTTGTTAATTTAGGACTCAAATTTTGGGTTGAGGATTTTGTTCAGAGTTAATGGTTCGATTTTGTGCACCAGTGAATTTTACTTTTATAGATACTTAATTTTGTGATTTTGACTAAATATATATTGATTGATATCAAGGTTGTGGTACATTTGTAGTTGAGCTAATATTGTTGTATTAGGCTCCGTCCTTTTAAGCGGTACCACAAGTTATTGCGCAACTTACTACAAATTATCATTTACCTTTTTATTTAATATATTTCCACAAAATCCACAATTATTTAGAATTCACAAAATTATTTTCGGTGCAATTGATCGTAATCTACGACAATTCATTTATTACTACCTTCGTCCGTGAATAAGTGTCAAATTTTCTGATTATCTTGTCATTTTTTATTTGTCAATTTTATAATTCCAATTATTAAAATACCCATGTTACCCTTATTAATGATGCATTGAAAGTTATACCTGTCCGTGTAATTTTTTTACTCAATTTTCTAGGAACATTGAAATTATAAAATTAGTTATAATGGCATTTAATAAGGGACGAAGGTAGTATTTAATATATTTCCTAATAAAAATATTTCAACACCCATTTATTATTTCTACTGTACCTTATCGCAATCCACCGTAGCTCACTGCAATTTACCACACCACAACTTACCGCACTGCAAATTCACGACATAAAAGAACGGAGCCTTATGGCCCGTTTGGTATCTAATTGGAATGGGAATGAGAATGGGAATTAGCAATGGGAATGAGAATTCAATAGTGGAATGGGAATAAAAATGAATTTATGAACGCTCAAACTCTTTGTTTGTTACATGGTAATTCAAAGTAGGGGTGGAATTGGGAATAAATGCACATTTACTAAAATATCCTTGATTAATTTGAATTGAGTGAGGTAGTATTGGTAATATTAATTAAGTACGAGGACAATATTGGTATTTAAGATGATTTATGAATTCCCAGTATGAATTACTAGCCCTACTGGTAATAGATTGGTGGGAGTTGAGGGTCTCTATTCCCATTCCCAATACCTCATTTTTTTTATTCACATAAAACAAACATGAAAATTGTATTACCTATTTATGGATTCCCATTCCCACCTCCCAACTCGCATATACCAAACACCCCCTTAGTGTAGGCCAGGGGTCTTCTTGGTTGACAAGAGCTTCTTTTATTAGGCTTTGTTGGATGTTTTGCACCAATGAATTTGATGTGGATCCTATCGCCTATACTTCTCCTTGAAGAAGTAATAAATCAACACTAGGGTAATAGTTAGAACTTCCTTGTCTAATTTTCTCAATGTTAGTGCAAGACTACAATTACAAGTTCACAAGTGAAATATGGTGCGGTGGGAGATGAAGAGTGATAAAAATGTCATTCAACTTTTCAAATAAATCAAAAATATGTTTGACATTGAAAATGTGTTATAATTGTCACTAAATTTCTCTAAGAAGTTAAAAATGTCACTTTTATCTATTATAGCATTTTGATGAAATTTAAAATTTGTCACTGGTGTTGGGGCTATATAGCCCATAATGTCATCAATTAAAATAGAAAAAACTGTCACTAAAAAACAAAAATTTTGTTTATAAATTTTGTAATTGTAAATTAATTTTTTTATGATTAGAATTTTATACAACAATATTGATTATTTTTATATTTCCTTTGTTAAATTGTATTTTATTTTATTTTACTTTATGCTTAAAATATTATATTAATATTTTTTCTATAACTTTTTCTCTGTCCCATTTATCTAGTCTACAATACATCACCTTAATGTTGAATTTCTAAAATAATATATTTGAAAAATCATAACATAAATAGACTTATGTGAAAACTTTTTATTACACTTAATCATCTTGACAAGTGATAAAAATATTCTATATTACTTGTACAAATAGTTTATTTATTTATACAAAAATTTGAAAAGGTCATGATCCACATATATTGTAACTATAATAATTATTATTTCTACAAATAGTTAATTTACTATAAATATACATACATACAAGTCATAAAGAGTTATACTATTTTAAACATAAAATAAGAAATCAAATAAAATAAAATTTAACAGAGAAATATTAAAAAAAATCAACATTACTATATAAAATCCTAATCATAAAAAATTAAATTACAATTACATGATTACTAAATAAAATTTTTCTTTTCCATTTGAAACTTGAATATTTTTATATATTAATTTAAATAAATGAAAGATAATGACATTTTTTTCTATTTAATTTGATGGTAGTAATACTTTTGACTTTTTGAGAAAATTCAGCAACAATTTAGCCCAAACATCAGTGGCATAATTTAAATTTTACATATAAGCCTACTGTGATAGGGAAAAGTGACATTTTTTACCATTAGAAAAGTTTAGTGGCTTTCAAAAATGTTGAATTAGCATCAACTTCTAACAACCCATAATGTTGAATTAGCATAAAGATATTAAGACTTTGAGTAGTGTTTTGACTTTTGAATATGCTTTCAAAAATACCATTTCATCAATCAACCAAGTTCTTCCTCCTCCTACTTATTTATAATAGATAAAGGAGCAGAGTCAAAATATCAAGGAGAGTTAACAAAAATGAGCCTATTGAACGCAAAAGTAATCAGGGGCGTAGCCTTAGGGTGGGGGGTGGGGGGGGGGGTGGCCAGGGCCATGGCCCTCCCCATGATAGACAAAATTATATTATTTGCATTAAGATCTAGTCAAATATTTGTAGAGTATTGGTTATAGCCTGTCTATTTAAGCATGATGTCTAGAATTCAATACCTTTCCTAAACATTTTTTTGGTTTTTGCTCAATTATTTTTCAAATCTACTTCTCTTCCCTCCATTCCCTATTTTTCTTGTATAAAAATGGTCCACCCTAATAATATGTCCTGACTCCGCTCCTGAAAATAATTACAACTTAATTGACAAAAAATTAACTCCAATAGATAGAGGACTTAAGCTGGTCAAAATTAGGACAAAGAGATTACAAAGATAAAGGATTTTAACTCCTAAAAACGTGTCTAAATGCAACGTTTCATTAAGTGACACTTAGGGGGTTATGGGCGTGACCACGCCTGTGACCTGTTTGTCTTCAGTAAGGGAAACCAATTCAATTGTGGGTCAGGGGCGTGACCCAAGATGACTTTGAGAAGGGTCCACTTGTCGTATGTGTGATGGTATCGCCCACGGTCGTGACACTTCGTTGGCCATGGGCGTGACCAGTAAAGTTATGGTTGTGACTTCCTTCAGAACGAGGAGGTCATGATCGGCTGAAAGATGTTGTGGTCATGCTTTCAACCAACAGAGGCTTGTCGTAGGTGTGACCCTTTTATGGAAAAACGTCCCGTAACTCCTCAAAATTTGGCTAAGACATGGAAGAGGGTCACGGTCATGAGCAGGGTGGTCACGCCCGTGACTCGTCTCGGATTCCCAAGTCTTCCTAAGTCTTCCTTGCCTTGAACTTTCCCGAGACCGCTATGCCTAAGTCCTTTTCCTTATTCTTGCCGATGAATTACCCTCTAGAGGGGTACTTCGCCAACCCAAAGGATGGTCGAACATAACTTGAGAGGTCTTGAGCCAAGAGACAATTGGACCTCCAAGCTTGTGATGTACGTTATCGTCTTGGCAGGCTAAGTTGATAAGAGTACAAAAGGTACCCCGAACCTCTTCATCACCCCCTTCTTGAAGAGAATTTTCCCTCAAACCTCCATCGGTCTCATCTTCCTTGATGTTGGAGGTACCGATTTCGCTTTTCGTCCATTGTGCGAGAAATCAAGGTGTCCACATCACTATTGGACGAGTCGAAAGGGTTTGCTTAAGCTTAAAACTTTACCTAAGTGTTATGAAATAATATATATGTGAATGTCCATATATCAATCAGATATCTTTTGGGGGTATCTTTATATATTAGGATAACATAATATAGGAGGATTCTGTTTCCATATGAAGTCTTTACTATGCAAGACTCTTGTTACGTAACTAGTATAAATAGGTAAATACCCCTTTGTGGGTTATGAATTAGATTATCCGATTCTCCTCTCTCATTCTCTCTTGTCTCTATTGTTCTTCTCTATTATTTTCTCTATATTGTGTTCATATATTTATTGTTTCACAACACGTTATCAGCACCGTAGTCTCTTGATCAAAGAAGTCGAGGATCGGATCAAAAAGCAAAGAAGACGAATGGTACAAACAAATAAAATATATTATATATATTGCACAAAGAGATCAACAAGAGGACTACAACTTGAAGGATTGTAATTGTGAATTACTACCATAAAAGATTATACTTTTGCCTTTTGGAAGCATTAGGTTTGCTTCTCCTTCGTCTCTATTTGTCCATAAATTTTGGTATGAATTATAAGTCTTCTAAATTTATTGGTATTAACAATATGTGCATGTTATTGACTGACACATGCTATTCATCCAATTTCATTAGTGAACCAGTAGTTCACCCAATATTAAAATTTTGTGTAATATGATAAACTATAAATATTAATAGTGAACCAGAAGTTCACTTCAATACTGAATATTATGTCGAATATCAATTGTGAACCAGAAGTTCATTTCATCACCTCTATATGACTGATTTTTTTTATTAAATATTATAGTTGTAGTTAAAAGTTGTATATTTTCATTGGCGAACCAGAAGTTTGTTTCAATAATACGAAGTCTATTTTATGTGAGCCAGAAGTTCACTCCTACAACGAAAGTTTTCGTTTAATTTTATCTGTGAACTAGAAGTTCACCCGAATAATAAGAAGCTTACGTTACTTCATTAAGTGAACTAGAAGTTCATTCATATGTCGAAAATTTTATCTTATGAGTCAACCAAAAGTTCGCTCTAATATAGCTGCTCGTTATTTAATTTTATTAGTTAACGAGAAGTTATATCCAATAATAAAATTTTTGTCTTATTTTCATTAGTGAACCTGAAGTTCACTCTAATGTTAAGAATTTTATCTAGTTTTATTAGAGACCAGAAGTTCACTCTGTTATTGAAAAAAAAATATTACTTATCTCATTGATGGACCAGAAGTTTACTATTGATGAAGACTTTATCATAGTAGGAGGATCTTGGATCAATCCTCTCAAGAAGAACTCATATGGATATATTTTAAAGGGCCAGAAGATCGTTAGTCAAATCAGTTCTAATTAGCTGCTCGCTATCAAAGAAATTAATTATAACACCATCATTAGTAAAGATAGGGATCGAATCCCTTAGATTCCTGGGTTGTGTACAAGTGATATTCGTGGTGGTCCTGTAGACCCATTTGTAAACCATTTGAATATAGTATGACTTTACTTGATACATCAATGAGATAATCACTTGTATGTTTACTATCAACTTGCAACTTGGTGCTTGCAAGATTGTTTGCTCAATTGATTTACAAGTACATTTCAAATTATTAATCAAGAAGATTCATTTTGATAAGGATGGTGAAGGCTTTTGATAGTTTTTATATGCCAATGGACATAGATGTTAAGCATCCTATGTAAAATGTTTATATATAAAATGATCCTGTAGAATCATTAATATATGAGATGTTGAGTATATAATAAATGCCAAACCTATTATTACTTTTGAGAGCGGAGCTTAATTACTACAGCTGTTCAGGGACATGTCATGTTACATGCACCGACATTGATCCAAATAAGGCCAAGAGGTTATCATGAATGTTTATTTCTCCCCTACAATAGTTTCTGGCCATGAACCAAAAATCTCCCACCTATGAATTTGAGTATGTGCGATGTAAGCTCCATGATAACGCACTAAGATGGGACCCCGAAGGAATCGGGAATATATGTTGGGTATATCCATAATTAAATATAATAGAACCATTCATTGGAGATATACTTATGGCACAGTTTGTCGATTATGATGACACAATTGTCCCAACATTAGGGGAAAATCAAGTTGTTAGACAAGGAAATAAGTTGGAACGAATTATTATGATCCTCATACAATGTAATGTGAACTAGAAGTTCAAAATATAATTCGTCTACAAACTGAGCGAATCTATTGCTAGATATTCTACTGACCCACAAAGAGTTATTAAATCCTATGTCCCAACTACTAATGCTCCTGTAAGAATTGATGTCCCAGTAGGACAAATTGAATTTTGAATGATTCTCGACCACATATGAAGCGTGGTAGACCAGTCGGTTCCAAAGACCATAGTCCTCAAAAAGAAAAGGAGCGAATAATTAATGATAACAGAAATGACGAAATTTTGACTCTAGAAGAGTCCTCAATCATGACAAATGTGGAAGTTACACCACAAGCTCAAACGCCTGAAATTCGCGAGAATGATGAGATCTCAATTTTGTCATTAATTGGATAAGGTGGAACCGAAATGAAGTCGACATCAATATAGTATTTGATTATAAAGTATAGCGCTTACTACTGTGAGTAATCGTGAGGATCATGAATTTCAGTCTGTTAATGAATACGGATAAAGATGAGATTGGCCAAGAGGAAAGATGTATTTAAGAATTAGATTCGCTTGTAAAATCAGAAATATCAAGACCTGTTGTCCATACATCAAACTGGTGTAAACTTGTGGGATACAGTTTAGTCTTTGTGTGAAAAAGAATGAGAAAAGGAGATTATGAGATATAAGGCACAAGAAGCAACTTGTTGCATAAGTGCTTTCGCAGAGACTTGATATCGACTATGAAGGAATATACTCCTATATAGTCCATGTCACTACATCACGATACCTTAAATTTGACCGTACATGAAAAGCGAAGTATGCATCTTATAAATATCGCCATAGCTTATGAAAATTTTGATAATGATGTTTATATAAAACTATTGAAGGGTTCAAAGTGTCGGAAGCACAGATTAAAATTCTCGAGAATATTGGTTATTTAGTTGATAGACATTTATGTGATTGAAGCAATATGGACGCATATTGCATTATGAAAGGAAATGATCAAATAATTCGGATCCTAATTGTTTGTAAATGTTATTGATGGTTTGGACTCCCGAAGAGCCTCAAAAGTTGTGGATTGCTTTACAAGCATATTTGGAATAAAAGATTTTGGTAAAATCTGTTATTGTCTTGGTTTACAAGTTGCACATTTTGATAATGATCTTACATGCATAAATTAATTTATGTAGCAAAGTGCTAAGATAATGTTGCATGAGCAAATCACTCCCTTTTAAGTACCCTAGTAGTAGTACTGTCATTTGATATGAAAACAACCCCCCTTCGATCCCAAAAAGATGATGAGAAATTTAGCAGTTCTGAAGTATCGTATTTGAGTCCTGAAGTACTGTATTTGGGTCTTGAAGTACCGTATTTAAATGATATTGAGGCACTGACGTATCTTGCTAATCATACATGATCTAACTTATTTCGGTACCTCGAAGGTACTAGCGATTTAGATATTCGTTATCTCTATTGGCTCAAAATTTGTTTGATTAGCTATGCTAATCTTGGATATTTACCTAAATCCTATGACACTTGATAACATACTAGTTATGTGCTCGCTAAGCAAATTCGTTTCAGTGAGAATTAAATTGATTCATGTATCAAGCCACTTTCGACTGCAATGTTTAAAGGTCAGCCATGAAGTTGGATTTCATCAACTCAAAGATCTTAATTGACATTCTCATCAGGGAAAGTAATACGCGTTGTACTTTTTTTCCCTTATCTGAGGTTTTGTCCCACTGAGTTTTCCTTAGAAAGATTTTTAATGAGACAACATATGTTTGTGTATAAAGAAGTCTGTACACTTTTTCCTTCACCGGGTTTTTCTCCCAATTGGGTTTTTTCTTAGTAAGGTTTTAATGATGCATACTCTTTTGGATAATGGACATTCAAGGGGGAGTGTTATGAAATAATATATATGTGAATGTCCATAATAAATTTAAATCCATCGGTTGCTTGATACGTGTATCTTTATAATTGTATACAATGATTTCACAATGAATTTTTAAGTATGCAAAAAGTAAAAGATATTTCTTATTTGTTGGTCTATTAAAAAAAAAAAAACTGCTTATCATAATTATCTATTTACAATGTTTACTGGTAAAGTTAAAGTTAATGATTGATTCTTTTCGATGGATGTTCGTATAAGGTCCTTTTTTTTTTATGCAATAGGTTGCGGTACGGTATCACACCACACCGCATTCTTTAATTTTCCACCACACTCCACCACACCACAATCATTATCAATATATCTTTTCATTTTTTTTTCTCTTCACTTTTTTTCCTCTATTTTTCACATACTCTCTCTTAACCTACCCCTCATACCACAACCTTCACCACAATTCACCACACTTTTTCAAATTCCACCGCATCATTACCACACCGTAACCAACCATGTAAAAGAAAGGGGCCTAAATATCATGTTAGAGAAAAGTAAGTAATTGCGAGGTTATAGCGGAAGGGAAATTAATGAGATGACAAATATTACAATAAAATTTAGGAACGAAAAATAAGCGATAAAATAAACACCAGGTTTAAGTGGGAAACCGAAGAACTCGGAGAAAAACCCACGGACGGTTACAACCAAAAAATAATCCACTATGAGAAAGGAGGAGTACAACTCGATCACTATCACAGGGTGTGATGCGATCAACAGAATGATATTACAATAAAAATCTCTCAACTCACAATCTCTCGGGATACACTGGGGAAATATTGGTGAAACTGTCTTTCTCTCAATATTTTCTCTCTGATTTAATGATGATTAAAATGGAGAAAACTGAACCCTATCTATTGGGCGGCTAGGAGACAAATAAAGTCAGATTAAAACTCAAATAACAACAAGTAGAATCTGACTTGAAGAGGGAATTAGAATTAGATTGAAACTGCATCCTCTGCCATTTTGGACCTTAGCGGATCCAATGGGCCATAAATCCAACAATCTCCACCTTGGACCATGATCTGCGTTATCGATCCAAATAAACACCTCGATTGTCGCCATCAACGCGCCCCTCCGTAGGGCGTAGCCCCGCAGGGCTCTCACATGCTCAAATCACCAACTAAGTCCAAACAATGTTCGAACTTAGCTATAGATAGAGGCTTGGTTAACATATCTGCAGGGTTCTCAGAAGTATGCACCTTCTTCACCACAATATCTCCTACAGCAATTGTATCTCTGATGAAGTGATACCTAACGTTTATATGCTTGGTCTTCGAACGGTAAGTGTCATTCTTGGTCAGATGAATAGCACTCTGACTGTCTAAATAAACCACAGTATTGCCCTGCGGTACACTAAGCTCCATGACCAAACCCCTCAACCAAATAGCTTCCTTCACCCCTTCTGTATAAGCAATATATTTAGCCTCAGTAGTAGAGAGGGCTGCTATAGATTAAAGTAAGGCCTTCCAAGACACTACTCCTCCACATATAGTAAACATGTACCCTGAAATTGAACGTCTCATATCCAAATCTCCACCATAATCAACATCCACATAACCTACATCATCAGACGTTGCAACACTGCCTCTATCATACAAGATGCCCTTTTCCAAGGTGCCCTTCACATAGCGACGAAGGATATACTTCACTCCTTCTCAATGCTCCTTGGATTCTGCATGTATCTACTCACCATACTAATTGCATGGGACAGGTCGGGTCTAGTGCACACCATATCATACATCAAATACCAACTGAACTAGCATAGGGAATATTAGACATCCTCGTTACCTCCAAATCAGATTTAGGACAATTTTCACCAGACAACTTGAAATATGCAGCTAAGGGTGGTGAAACTGCCTTACAGTTTCTCATGGTGAATCTGTCCAACACCTTCTCTAGATACCTCTTCTAAGATAAGAACAGCTTCCCTGCCTTTCTATCTCACTAGATCTCTATTCCCAAAATCTTCATCGCCGCTCCGAGGTCTTTCATCTCAAACTGCTGGTTGAGTTGAGATTTCAACTTCTTTATGAGTGACATGTCCCTAGAGGCAATCAACATGTCTTCAACGTATAGTAATAAATAAATGAAAGACCCTTCAAATTGCTTGAAGTAAACACAGTTGTCATAGTGATTCCTTGTGTACCCTTGCCCTAACATAAAGGTATCAAACCTTTTATACCACTGCCTGGCTGCCTGTTTAAGTCCATACAAGGACTTCCTCAATCTGAACACTTGTTCTTCTTTACCAGGAACGATGAAACCCTCTGGTTTCTTCATATATATTTCCTCCTCCAACTCGCCATGGAGGAAAGTTGTCTTCACATCAAGTTGCTCCAACTCCAAGTCAAATAGAGCAACAAAGGCTAGCAAGGTGCGGATCGACGTATGCCTCACAACTGGTGAGAATACTTCATTGTAGTCGATTCCTTCTTTCTGGTTGCAACCTCTACCCACCAATCTGGCCTTCCACCTTGCATTTTCTACACCAAGGATACCTTCTCTCTTCTTGTACACCCACTTTGCAGTAAGAGCTCGTCGCCCTTTAGGCAACTCACACAACTCCCATGTATGATTTTTCTACAGACTCTCCATCTCTTCTTGCGTAGCTCCTATCCAGTTTTAAGCACTTGGACATGAGATGGCCTCCTGATAGGTAGAAGGTTCAGCACCTTCAAGAGTCTCCTCTGTAACACTCAGTGCATATGCGATCATAGCGTTGTCTTCTTCAGTATACCGTGTTGGTCTCCTGATCTCCTCCCTTGGACCATTTCTTGCTATGCTCGGTTCTTCCTCCACCAAAGGAATGTCAGTCTCAATCTCAGGCTCATCAGCCTGAGATGTTTCAGGAGCACTATCAGCAGCTTGCTCCTGATTATTGGTTCTAGTAGCTCCACCTTGAGCCTCAACCTACTCCACCTTAAACACTACTCTTCCTGCATCCTCCTCCAAATTTCCCGCATCATCAGAAGTAATAGTAGATTCCATTCCAGATAACATAGCAGTTTCATTAAAGGTTACATCTCTAGATTTTATGACTTTCTTCAATCAGGACACCACATTTTGTATCCCTTAGACTCAGGCCCATAACCTAGAAACATGCATTTAACAGTCCTGGGAGACAGCTTCCCCTCATTCACATGGGCATATACAGGACATCCAAAAGTTCTCAAATTAGAATAATTAAATAGATTACCTGTCCATACTTCCTCTGGAATCTGGAATTCAATAGAGGCATGAGGTGATCTATTCAGCAGGTAGTAGGCAGTAGATATCACTTATGCCCAGAACGACTTGTTCTTCCAAAGCCTTGCATTTGAGAGAACGGAACGAGCTTTCTCCAGGAGTTTCCTGTTGATTCTCTAAGCTACACCATTTTGGTGAGGCTTACCCACCAGGGTTCCATGCCTAGCGATCCCATGCTGATCGCAAAACTCAGTAAATTCATAATCAACAAACTCCAACCCATTGTCTGTCCTATGTTTCTTTATTTTCCTGCTGTCTGGTTCTCCACTAAAGCTTTGAAATTCTTGAAATATGAGAATGTTTCATTCTTGTGCCGCAGGAAATAAACCCACGTCTCCCTCGAGAAGTCATCCACGAAGGTCAACATATAGCGCTTGCCACCCAATGATGGCACTCTGGCAGGATCTCACAAGTCTGAGTGAATATAGTCAATGATCCCTGACGTTGTATGCTTAGCCCTAGAGAAACTGACCCTTTTCTATTTCCCATAGACATTGTGGTCGCAAACCTCCAGCTTGCCGATTTGTACGCCTCCAAGATATCCCTTTTTGCTCAACATTGACATTCTCTTCTCTCCCATGTGGCCTAGTCTCATGTGCGAAAACATTGTGTTTATGGACTCATCAAGGTTTAAAATTGTTGTTGCAGTTCCTGTAACTGTAGACCCCTACAGGATGTATAGGCTGCCCTTTCTGATTCCCTTCATCAGGACCATGGAACCCCTGCACACTTTCAGGATGCCTTCTTCTCCTTTGTACCTGCAACTGTTAGCCTCAAAAGTACCCAAAGAAATCAAATTGCGGGTTATGTTAGGGATATGACGAACCTCCTTAAGGGTTCTAACGATGCCATCATGAGTTCTGATTTTGATGTTGCCAATTCTTGCAACCTTGCAGGTTGTGTCGTTTCCCATGATTACGAAGCCAGTGTCAACACTCTCATAGGACTCCAACCAATCCTTATGAGGACACATATGATAGGTGCACCCCGTATCAAGAACCCGCTCATTCCTAACTATCCTACTCGATGTGGTAGTGTGGACATTTTTCCTCGCCATTCGGGCTTCTGAACGTCCACGTGGATTGGGGTGTGATTTGATGATTTTTGTTGGGGTTTGAACCTTTGAAAACACTTTAAGGGTTTAATTGTACATTTCAGGAATAATAATTTGTAAAATCACTTTCCCTTTACTTTATGCGTTTCTTCAGTCATTGAATTAAACCTTTAAGAGTGAACATCCACTTGTTCTAAACTCTTCTAAATTTAACCCAATTTGCTCATTTAAATGTTAGGCTTGGAAGAAAGCGATTTATGCAAATATTATTTAGAAAAAACCTTAAAGTTGCATCGGCACATTGTAAAACCATGTTTTACCATAGTTTATGCAACCTGATGTGTTTTGGTTTGAAATGGGAGTCGCCACTCGATTTTTTAAGGGAAAAGCCAAGATAAACCAAAAAGAAAATAAGAAAGACTTCGCCCGCGAAACCCAATCCGGGGGTAAGGCTACGAACTCGAAAAGTAGGAACATTAAGAGTCCGCCTCTCACAAAAGGAAATACTCTACTAAAAGTTACAAGTGTGCTTTTGTTAAAGTTTGGAAGGGAGATAAATGAGAACTTTATAGAATTGCTTCATTGAACATGGAACAAATAAGAATGAAAGGAAGTACAACATGTACATTTTATTTATATAAAATGGAAATAATTAAAAGCTTACATTATGACCTTTCTTTAGGGAAGCCTTGCCTAGCCTTTGTAGAAGCCTCTTTAGATGCCTTTGAAAGCCTTGAATACTCCTCTTAAAGATGCCAAAATAGTGCTAAAAGTGGATGGGAATGAGTGTGGAAATAAAAGGTAAAAAGGTGGTAGAAAGAGGCTTTTTGTGGGGCTTATGGGGGGATAATGGATGGTAAGATGGGAATGGAGATAAAGGGGCTTAAAGAAGTGGATAGATGGAGATAATAATTATAGTAAAAGTGATGGAAAAGAATAGGAAATGGGGTAGGGAAAAGGGGCTCTTTTGTGGGTTTTTAGGATTGTTTTGTGATGTTTTTTGGAGGCTTTATGGGAGATTTATGTAGCGATAAGGGAGGATAGGATAAGAGGATGGATTAGAGGATTTACGAAGATGGAGAAATGGAGATTATGATGGTAAGAATGTGGTGGGAAGATGGTAGAAAAGGTATAGGAAAAAGGACTCTTTTATGTGTTTTAGTGGTATTTTTAGGATGCTTTTGTGGGCCTTTTTGTGGGTTTTCTATGAGATGAGGTAGGATGAATATTTAGAGGTTTAGGGAAGGATAGAAATGGAGATTATGGAGGCAAGAAAGTGGTGGAAAGATTATAGGAAAGATGGTAGAGTGATGATACTAGAATAGAGATGATGATAGAAATGGGAGAATGATAGAATTGAGAGTGTAGGAGGAAGAAGGGATGAATGAGTGAGTGATTGAGTGGGGGGCGGAAAGAGTATGGATTACAGGTTTAGGAGAGTGGAGATATGGAGATGGAGATGGTAGAAATGTAGTAGAGACTAGGAGGGAATGATGATAATAGAAGGAAAACTAGGAAGATGAAGATGATAGAATAGAGGTGAGAGAGAAGAGAGTAGAATGAGTGAAGGAGGAGGAATGAGTTGGTGAGTTTGGCTTTGGCAAGAGGTAGTCTTTATAGGTGAAGGAAGGCTTAGGAGACTCATGAACATACAATCACATACACTCCCCTTCAATCACATGCAACTCGTAGTTAAATTGCACAGAACACTAGGCAGTAAGGGGGAACGTCTTGGAGTGGACGACATCTCGTGGTCAATTGACCACGTGTGGTCGATGGTCAAGGCCGACCAGCCTTGAGGTGGAGGGGGCAATGTATTTGCCCTCGTCCATGCACCCGTGGCCGGTGGCATGTGAATACATCTTCCTCGGGAAGTGCTGATTCACACTGGACGAAATACTATTGCATTTGAGTTTTGTGAGGCCTTTTTGAGATGTTTTTGTGAGGTTCCAATCTTGTGACCTCCTGGAGCTTCTTTGCATGTCACCTTTACGTAGCTCATGCATGGCATGCATGGCTGATTTAGCATTTTAATTACGTAAAAGTTGTGCATGCAATTTCCCTCATAATCTTGAGCATGTAGAGTGCATGCTTGCAAGTCTTTTTCGGCTTCGGCTTTGGCTTCCCTTATTTTCCTAATTTTCTACCTAAAGTACATAAAAAAGAAATAATAAAAATTACATTTAAAATATATAAAATCTATGCTAAAATCCAGAAGTCTAAACTAGCTTATCGATCAACTTCTCTTCCTTTATTTCTACTTCCTTTTTATACAGGAATGCTATACATTTAAAACCAAATCTCGGTGCCTACATAGAGTCCCCATTTTGATTGAGTCCGAGGATAGGACGAAAATCAAAGTAGACTTGATTTGATGAACACATGTCGGGATATGACTTTGGGTTGCAAAGCCTAGGGATATGACTCTAGATTGCAAAGCCTGGGGTGATGCTTGGAAGCTGATTCCTGCATCGCAGTTGTGGGCGGCACGCGCCTTTATCGGGTTTGATCTCGAGCAAGAATGAAGCTCTACTTGATGTGGGCTCGGGCGTCGGATGACGTCCTACTCGAAATGATCTCGGGTGCTGAAGGCATCCTACTGGAAGGTGTGGGCTGACACTTGGAAGTTGGGTCCTGTGTCGCGCAATTGGCGAACTTGCGCTAATAGGTGATCTCAAGCGAGAATGAGGCCCTACTTTTTGGGGAGAATTCATCGGACACGCTGCCGATGGCTCTAGGTTTGATGTTGATTTTCTACCGATCGCGATGTCGATGGCCCTAGGGTAGAGACTTCATCGGGCACGATGCCGATGGCTCGGGGTTTGAGACTTCACCGATCGCTGCCGGTGGCTCGAGGGACTGCACCGATCGCTGTCGATGGCCCTGGGGTTGGCGACTTCACTGATCGTTGTCGGTGGCTCGAGGGACTGTATCGATCGCTGCCGATGACCCTGGTTATTGAGACTTCACTGAAACTCTGCCGGTGGCTTAGGATTGATGAGGATGATGATGATGATGATGATGGCAATTCAATGTCAAGGGACTTCACTGATCGCGATGTCGATGGCCCTGGGGTAGAGACTTCATCAGGAACGATGCCGATGGGTCTGATGTTGGGGACTTACGCCGATTGGCAAGCATGTTTTTGGTCTTTCTGACGATGATGACATTTTTTTATGCTGATAAGACTTCACTGGACGCAATATCGGTGGCTCTTATTCCTGCGATTCCATCGAACCTGATGTTGACGACTCTTATTGCTGAGACTGCGCCGAGTTCCACCGGTGGCTCTGGATTTTTTATGTTCAGTGGAAATTCAATGCCCGGAGACTTCATCGGATGTGATGCCGACGACTCTTATTTTCCTCAGATTATGTCAGCATGATCATTGGGAAAATGCTCTTTTTTGGGAACTTGATGCTCCATTTTTGAGAAGACCACTCCTCCTTATTGGGCACACTTGGTCGTGCTTCTCCTTGAAAATTTGCAAGCTCGAGCCCTTGGAAACAAGCATGGAGAAAAGACAAAGGCTCCTTCTTTCCCTAGGCCGGCCGGACACTAGGGAAAAGAGAGGAATCTTTGCGTTTACTCTAGCTTTTGCAGGCCATGCAGGAGACAAATCTGATCACAATTATTGTAAATAGCCCTAAGGCCGATCAGACTTAAGCCTGGGCAAATGAGGGCTGACATGTGGGTATGTGAACCGAGCTCTTGTGATTACAAATTAGAGCTTCTAGCTACGACATTCTTCACCGCTTCTCATTCAAGCTTCACTTACTTTCTTTTCTTATTCTCTCTCTAGAAGGTCTTTTGGGTATTTTCATCGCAAATAGATGAATTTTCTGAGAAGAGGACGCAGACGTGCTATTCTACTAGCAGTCCAGGAAGATGATATAGAGGGAACATCCCAGTACAAAATTCATGCCGGTACAATGCGTCGTTCTTTCATTCTTGCACCTCGGTGTGCTTTATTGCTTCCACAAACTTATTTTTATAGCATGTTGTTGTTGAGACGATTTGCATGCTAGTGCTTGTTTCAGCACTTTAATTAGAATTCAAAGTAAATGATACTTCAAATTTTACTTTAAGCGCATATATGCCGCTTTTTAGAATTTCACTAGGGAAAAGGATTCTTGAATTTCACCCGGTCGTTGATCCGTATCAGTCATTTGTGAGGTTTCTGTCCTTCGTGTCGGACAGGTGCCATTTGTGTCTGGCTGATGATTGATGACTTGACTGGATGCTAACTTGATCGGTTAGAGTTAGATTAGAGATGGCTCTAATCTTGCTCTTAGTGATTGGAAACCTTGATGACATATGGGCATAACCAACCCCTAGTGTTGAGTTTCGGAACAATGATGTGGCGCTTCTTTGTTTTTTTTTTTTTCCAGATATGCAGGATAGGATACATTGCAACTAGTTTACTAGAACCTTACACTAACAATGCATTTTTTCTGACACAAGTATTTATGCACTTATACATTTATGCATGACTATGGACTTTATGCATGATAAACTGACTCAATGTGTTTATGAAATGACTTATGGATGCAATGGAAACCTATTATGCTTAGACAGGACGCACACATGATGATTTATTGTAACAACTTGAAGAAAATCGCCACCTAATACGTACTTATTAGTGTAAATAATCAAGGTTAACAATAAATCACGAATAGTTAAAGCGCGTGTTCCAAAATTTTTGTTTTCCTAACCAAGTGTGTGTTTTGCAGGACTTGAACAGTGCAACGATCATCCATGATTCAGTTCAAAATTTCTTTTCCTGATGAATCTCTTCCGATAATTTTTATGGTAATCAAGATCGTTTACGAATTCTTTTCCCGTGACTGATATATCGGGTCCTCCTTTTATCCAAGTCAATTTTGGATATAATTATGAGAATTCTCATGGAGGTGTATGAATATTTTTATTTGGGTTTTCATAGGTTACCGATAATATTTTTATGGTATAGTAAATTTTAGTAGTTTGGGTTTGGAGAGATATAAGTATAAGGAGGGAGATTTAAAAATTTGATAAATTGGATTTGTTGGGCCTTGATCCAGCCGGCCAAGACAAGGGAGAAAGAGAGGCCTTGGGCCTTATCTATATATTATTAAAACAAAACTCAAAGTTTAAGAAGTGATGCCACGTGTCAAATAAAAAAGCAACCGCCGATTAGTGTCAATAGCCAATACAATGTCTCTAACTTTTCCACCCCATCGAAACATATTACTCCTTAAAAATAATTAATTAATCAATTAATATAACTTAAATCAGTAACCAACCATTCACATTCACCTGTTACAAAAATGAAACGCCAAGCAACTATTAAGATTCTTAAATCAAAACTCTAATGGACAACAGAAAAATCAATCTTTCCAACAGCCATACAGAATCATATAAAAGTTCTCATCTTTCCTTCCTCTTGCATGTTATTAGAAGAATCAAATTGAATTATAAAAGAAAGCAATGGTAAGAGAAGGCAGGAAGGGGTGGTTA
Source organism: Portulaca oleracea (assembly GCA_029582165.1). Taxonomy (NCBI): domain Eukaryota; kingdom Viridiplantae; phylum Streptophyta; class Magnoliopsida; order Caryophyllales; family Portulacaceae; genus Portulaca; species Portulaca oleracea. The sequence continues at coordinate 19,150,379 of CM055872.1, forward strand.
CAATGTATTTCCAACATGCTCTTGAAGAATACAAAATTCAACCCTTTCTCTCTCCTGTTGAACCTGCTTATGATGCTCTTTCAATTTGCATTTCTCGGCCTCGTGCTCGGTGCTTCTGCTCGGCATTCAGACAACTTATCATTGTTTCACTGTTTAAGTTTTTCTACTCTTACAGTCCTTGTACAAGAGACCTGCAGGTCCACAAAACACCTACCAGGACCGCATAGAAATCAGCCCAACCCAAAAGCCCAACAAAAGGATCTCCGAAACGAATAAATACTGACCCATCAGAATGATATTATTTGTCTACCATTGGCTGAGTGGTAGGGCTGTTGGTATGTGTGTCATTGGTCGCGGGTTTGAAGCTTCCTAAGCATACTTTCTGACTTTTGCAATTTTTTTCCACCAACTTATTTTTCTTGCAATCTTTTCAAAAAATTTTAATAAATTTGTTTTCTACAATTTTAATAAATTTTAATAATATGCTAGTGTTCAGTGTTTTTTTTTTGTGAACCCTTGTTTTTTTTTGGATTTTCATAATTGATTTATTTTATTTTTTAGATTTTCATAATTGATCTATTACACCCAAAAAAAATTTTAGTAAACAAATTATATGCTAATGTTCAATTTTTTTTTGTGAACCCTTGTTTTTTTTTTTGGGATTTTCATAATTGATCTATTTTATTGTTTAAATTTTCATAATTTTTTTTACTTATAAGTTTTGCACACCAAAAACTATATATTTGCACACCAAATATATAAGATTTGCACACGAAAAATTATATATTTACACACCAAATATATAAGTTCCGCACACCAAAAAACTATATATCTACACGCCAAATATATAAGTTTTACACAACATAAACTAATATATAAGTTTTGCACACCAAAAAACTATATATTTGCACACCAAATATATAATTTCTGCACACCAAAAAAACTATATATTTGCACGTCAAATATATAAGTTTTACACACCATAAACTAATATATAAATTTTGCACACCAAAAACTATATATTTTCTGCACACCAAAAAACTATATATATATTTTTTTGAATTTTCATAATTGATCAATTGATCTATTACACCCGAAATTCTTTTGTGATACCTTGTTTTTTTTTTTTGGATTTTCATAATTGATCTTTTTTATTTTTTGAATTTTCATAATTGATCTATTACACCCGAATTTTTTTTTAGTAAACAAATAATATGCTAGTGTTCAGTGTTTTTTTTTTGTGACCCCTTTTGTTTTGGATTTTCATAATTGATGTATTTTATTTTTTAGATTTTCATAATTGATCTATTACACCCAAAAAAATTTTTAGTAAACAAATTATATACTAGTGTTTAGTTTTTTTTTCTTGTGAACCCTTGTTTTTTTTTTGGGATTTTCATAATTGATCTATTTTATTGTTTGAATTTTCATAATTTTTTTTACTTATAAGTTTTGCACACCAAAAACTATATATTTGCACACCAAATATATAAGATTTGCACACGAAAAATTATATATTTACACACCAAATATATAAGTTCCACACCAAAAAACTATATATCTGCACTCCAAATATATAAGTTTTACACAGCATTAACTAATATGTAAGTTTTGCACACCAAAAACTATATATTTGCACACCAAATATATAATTTCTGCACACCAAAAAAACTATATATTTGCACGTCAAATATATAAGTTTTACACACCATAAACTAATATATAAATTTTGCACACCAAAAACTATATATTTTCTGCACACCCAAAAACTATATATTTGCACGCCAAATATATAATTAAGTTTTACACACCAAAAGTAATCTATAAGTTTTGAACACCAAAAATTATATATTTGCACGCCAAATATATAAGTTAGACGCTAAAAACAATATATTTGCACGCCAAATATATAAGTCTTACACACCATAAACTAATATATAAATTTTGGCAATTAAAAACTATATATTTGCACGTCAAATATATAAGTTTTACACACCATAAACTAATATATAAATTTTGCACACCAAAAACTATATATTTTCTGCACACCCAAAAACTATATATTTGCACGCCAAATATATAATTAAGTTTTACACACCAAAAGTAATCTATAAGTTTTGAACACCAAAAATTATATATTTGCACGCCAAATATATAAGTTATGCACGCCAAAAAACAATATATTTGCACGCCAAATATATAAGTCTTACAAACCATAAACTAATATATAAATTCTGCACACCAAAAACTATATATTTGCACGCCAAATATATAAGTTTTACACACCATTAACTAACATATAAGTTTTGCACACCAAAAACTATATATTTATGCACGCTAAATATATAAGTTCTGCACAACAAAAAGCTATATATAGACTTTTGTGCACACTGACAAAGACTTATTTACACACTACTCTAGTCTCCTTTGCACACCAATACAGACTAATTTTTAACTAGCATAAATTCCTTTACACACCAATACAAATTTCTTTGCAAATAGATCGTTGCACACTACTAGCATAAACTCCTACACACATCAACACGAACTTATTTGTACACTCGCATATGCTTCTTTGCACATTAATATATATTTTTTTACGTATTATTTTTAGTGTGTATGGTAATATTGAACTATTACATACTAATATTATATGTTTGTGCATCAAATATTCTCTTATTACGCGATAATTAACTATAATACATACTAATCTCTCCGTCCCAAATAAGTATATAATTTTCATGTTTGACTTTTCATGGTCTCCAATGCAATTCTTTTACATTTAATTTCTAACAAAGTATATTTTAAAATATTACAAAATTATATTCATAAGAAAATGTTTTTGACGAAAAATCTAATGATGTCAATTTTATATTTTAAATCATTATAAATATTGAATAATTACCGGTCAAAATATATAAAATTTGACAGCACGCATCCCACAACGACTTATATTAAGGGACGAAGGAGTAACAATTTTTCATACAATAAAAATGATAATTAAACCTAAATTTGAATTAACTACAATATAATAAAATCTTCAACGGGAAAAAAAATATCATAATAGACATTTAAAAAGTGGGTAGCTAGCAAACTAACTAAAAATAAATAAATTTAAGGAAAAGTGAAAAACTATGAGAATAAAAAAAATCTTTGATGGACTTGTAAAAATATATATATATATATATGAAAATCTTAAAACAAGAAAGTACAAAGCTCTAGATTCGGACCATTGAGGTCTTGGGGGGAGATCTGAGGACCTGAGGGTCTCTCTAATAATTTTCGCTACTCTTAAATCACCACTTCATTCCTAATGTTTAATGTAACTTCAAAGTACAATTTCAACTAATCCTAATGCTATTTACTTTCAGGAATCACTTTTATATTTTTCAGAAATGCACAAGTTTGTCAGTTCTACAATGGCTTCATTCCTATTCAAAATATAAGGTAATATATTCTTATCTTTAATATTAAAAATTCAATATTTTTAACAATTTGACATTCTTCTCACACAAAATTCTCACATTTTAAAAATAAAGGTGAACACAAACATGCATTTACGGTCTGCATTTTTACTACCAATAGCCATGTCCTTTTTAGCATACTCAACTTTTACACTCTCTTTTATATATAGTTAAATTAGTCTTGATTAATAATTAATAAAAGCTTTTAAAAAGAGAGCTAAAGAATGAAAGGTTCTCATTTAGGGGAAATATATTGAATTTTAATGACAAAAAGATAAAATAAAAATAAGAATTTGACTAGGTTGAGTATAGAAGCAAGCTAATAAAAGAAATCTACTTTTTTTTCATACGCAGAATTCTTTAGATCCATTCGTCAGCCATATCACACGCCAAATTGTGTTATACTAGAGGATCCAGAAGAATAATTTTTTTTTGAAAGCGAAGAATAATTTTTAATTCATGATAATTGTAAAGATTTAGAATTATCCTAAAATTTAACAAAAATTAAATACCAATTATTTGGTTCCTTGCATCATCACGCGCGCACCGCTCCTTCATTAGCAAACATACAGTATTGGCACCAAACTTTTGTGCCCACTTTTCCCTATTTTTATCCTTTGTTCTACAAAGATCTACAAAGAAATAGAGAGCAAGTTCCTTAGACTAAATTCAAGTCTTAGATCAATTTGAAATTTTAATTCGACTAGAATAATTTTATCTAAATATTTAACATGCATGCATTCAACCATTCTTAAGTTAACATGCAAATTTAACCCAAATTGGATTGAAAAAATTAAAACTAAAAACTAAACTTATATCTGATGAAAAATTTTTCAAAGATGATTACTTTCCGACCCTATCTAGTTTGAGATATGTTCTTGGTTCTAACTTCTAATTAACCCAGACAAATTCCAAGAATCTAACTCAATTTCTCCGCTAGATCAAAAGGAAAATCATAGCGTCGAAGTTGAATAGAGATTTGAATTTTGACATGAGTATTTTGATCAAAAGATACAGGCAATGGTCCAATGGATGGATGTTTAGGGGTACTTGCATGATCATCACCCGCAGCCACCAAATGCATGGAAATGGTCAACTCCTTTGAGAGTTAGATTTGAATTTCTCCTCAGAAGCACCAAATATCTACAAGCGTAATAAATTGAAAAAGAAATAGAGAAGGGTAAGAACCTCTTTAAATTACAATACGAATAAGGAATAATGTATAATTGTCTCTTTATTGCAATACAATCATCGAAATAATTCACATTTGGAAACAAAAAAAATTGATAATAATATTTGATATAACTGTACGAAAAACAAGAATAGTAAAAAGGACAACAATAACAACAAACAAGCATAAGATATGAAATAACAATGACAATGCCAAGTTGTAAATGATTTTAGATTTTAGATGATGAAAATATTATACAATGGTTTAGTACAAATAACTTTGTATTTACTGTTTCTAAAAAAAAAACTTTGTATTTACTGAGTAATTCCAAAATGTTTTTGGTAAAACAAAATATCGAAAACTCTTACAAATTTCGTATCACTCCATTAAACAAATGCTAAACAAAGATAGAGAAAATAAACTTGCATAAATAAAAAATGATAAATAAGAAAAAATTAACCCATGCATCGCATGGGAAAAAAGACGAGTTAGTTATATAAACCTTAAGTTAGAGATTTTATTTCATTTTTTTTCTCATCAAACACTCCTCACTCTTCATCTCTCACTTGGCCCTTGTCTTCCTCCAAGCCACCGAGCCAACCAAACCCTGCAGCCATGCCTGCTGCCACCTTGCCCCCGGCCACCACTGCCACCGGCGCCACCATCGTCGGCCACCCACGCACCCACCGCCCACTCCTATTGCTCTTCTTCCCTCCATTTGAGTTGGTAATCTTTCCTAACACTAGAAATCCCTCTTTTAATTATAAATTTGGTTCATGCAATATGATTCAGGGATAAATTCTATGTTTATACAAATTTTAGTATTGTTAGTTACGAGATTAAGTAATGGTTTTGAAGATCCTAAGGTATGTAATGGTTAATGTGAAGTTTGGTGCTCATTTTATGAAGATTATGTGTCGGGGTGTTGTTCGAGTTAGAATTATGTCTTGCATGTGGTTTTTATGATCTAAGATAAGTGGTTTCTGATGTTTTGATTCTGGAAGCTAATAGTCCATGATTAAGAAAGGTGTTTGGGGTGAAATTAATGTAAGATTATTAAGTATAACTTGCATGCAAACGGAAATTTAAATGGATTACGAAGCTGGTTGGAATTTGGGATTTTCAGCAAATATAAAGTATGAGTTTATCCCAGATTTTTGCATAAGTTGGTAGCCTAAGATGTTAGCTAACACCCGACTTTTTAATTTCATGATTCCGATATGTATAACCCGAATTTGGTCAAAACCGTAAAGGTGTGCAAATTGATACGTGTTCTGTGGTCAGTACATAAATACATATTTTTCATCTATTTAAAGACCTTTTTAATTCAAGTGTTCAATATGAAAGTTTTAGAGCATTTATCAAGCTTTCTAGAATAGTATGGTATGCATCCATAGGATATCAGGAGAGAGAGTTATGAGCTTCTAATTGAAGGATAAAAATATGAGTTTTTCCAGAAATTATGTTGTTGTGGCTGCATCGGTTTTAGGCTGAGAATCGACCTCTTCCCAAGCTTAAATCAAGTAGTGGTGAAAATGAAAGTTGGAGTATGAATCATGAGCTTTCCATAGACAGCTTACGGGCCCAAAATCGATGAGTATAACCTGAGTTATGACCTTTTGAAAAAGCTTAGTTGACGTTTTTATTTTCTGGGAAGATTAAGGAAATAAGAGTTTTGATCTTCTTAATCATGTCTTTGGTCCTCGAGGTCAACTAAAAAGTTGTAAAGCGTGTTTCCAGCTTTATGAAAAGTCCTCCTATGCATTAATACGATGCAATAGAGATAGTTATGACCCTTTCATGGCAAATTAAGAAATTAAGTTCGTTAGCAAGTCGCGTTATTTTATTCAAGTTATTCCTCCATGTTTCCACCTAAGTTAAGTCCTAATTCATGACTTCCTTTCTTTTAAAGCCCCTCCAAGATCGTTGCACTACTGTTCAAGTCTCTGCCCGTCCAGTACGTGTTTTTAAATTTTCAGATACGTATATTGCCTGACCTTTTATGCGTAATATTAAAAATTAATCTTTTGTGTTAAGTTCTAAATCTATATTATATTATTCATGTTTATATGGAAATTATCATGAGTTATGTTCAAAAATATATGTAAGTTCTTAGACCTGGCAATTCTCGACCCGACCCGGAAACCCGACCCAAACCGGCCCGCAAAAATGGGTTTTGAATACGAAATTCCGACCCGGGACCCGAAAATGACCCAACCCAAAGAACCTGGTAAAAAACGGGTTAGGTCCGGTCAGGTTTGGGTCGACCCGTTGGGTCAGACACTTTAATTTTAAGTGTTTTGTCTACTTTGGCCTTGTGCAAAAAAATGGGTCCATTTCATGAAAATTAAGGCCCAAAAGTAAAATAATGGGTGGTTTTGGACTATGTTGTCAGAACCGGACCGGTCACCGAACCGGTGACCCAGTACCTAGTGGGTCAATGGTTCAACAGATCAGACCGTTTTGGCCGGATTAGACTGGTTGAACCGGGTGACGGTCGAACCGGCATGAACCGGTTACGAATTAAAAAATTTCATATACTTCAAGAATAATTAAGCTACCAAAATAATTAAACCGACATGAACATGACACGAATGGGTCAAATCCGGATTGAACCGGTTAAGAATTGGGTTGAACCGGTCAAAAGTCGGTAAAAAACCGGTCAAAAATCGAAAATTTTAAAATTAATTCATCAAAATTCTGGTTTGTCCGTGAACCGGGCGGTTCACCCGATTGAACCGATTTTGTTGGTTTTTTTTTTCCCGTTTGAACCAGTAAGTCGAGTTAAACCTGGAACCGGACCGGTCAACTTGCCGGTTCACGGTTGAACCGGTCGGGCCGGCCGGTCCGGTCCGATTTTTACAACACAAATTTTGGAAAATTATGCGTAGAGAGAGACATATAAATGAAATAATCAAATAACAAATGACCAAAACAAAACCCTAACACTGTCACTCACTCACTTTTTCAGTGAACCCTCTAACTCCTGCAGTCCCGCCGCTCTCCTCTCTTTCAGTAAAATAGTGTATTATTGTCAAAGGCCAAAGTTTAGTGTATTATTGTTCAATACCCTAAAATTTTAGTATATTACCATCCCAAAACCCTATATATTTCATAAGTACTGTTCTTCTTGGATTGTTGACGTAAACCGCATAATACTTGCAGACTTGAAGATTGCCAAAATTTGTCCCTTGGGTGTATAGTAATATGTCTATACAACTATGACATATCGTGGTGGTCGAACTTGGAATGGAACGGTACATTACATAGATGTCTTTGACCATTATAATCAATTTTATTAATTGTAAGTGACTGAGAAAAAGGGCGGTCATGACCCGTAAACCCGACCCAAAACGCGCCGAAACCGGAATACACCCGACCCGTATTTGCCCGAACTCGAAATACACCCGACCCGTATTTACCCGAACTCGATATACGACCGACCCGTAACCCGCCCGCCCGTATTGACAGGTCTATAAGTTCTCATGGATTTTTTTTAAGTATTTAAGGTCGATTTATCAGGATAGTTTTACAGTTATTGCTAAGTATTTAGGTTACGTACCCTCTATGTGAGAAACTTTTACGATAATTCCATACTTTGGATGTTTAAGTCATTTCATGAATTAACTTTCTTTATGAGTCATTCTTATTCAAGGATATTACAAGTTTATATTTTAAGCTATGACTAAAAAGATGGTGTTAGGATTCGGTTTGGTCAAGGTATCAAGGTTTAAGTTTTCAAGTGTTATAAGATTAATAAAGGCCCCGCATAAGTTTAATCATGTCTTATAGCACACCAGGGAACCCGTGCCTTGGAGCACACCATGTTAGCCGTGTCGTGGTGCACACCAGGATAACCGTGCCTCGTGCACACCAGGGAAAACATATAAATATAGTGCCTAAAGTTCACCCCATGGGAATCTGGCCAGTGTAGGACCTTGTCCACTATCCAGATCTCCCGATCGGTCAGGGTATGTGCACACGGAGGCTTAGCCGATGATCGCAAAGTAGGGGACCTTCAAGATAATAATATGACAATTAAGTTTTGTGTACTCTAAGTTTCTAAGAGAGAGAGAGGGAAATAAAGTAAGGTTTTATAAATGACTTTTGAAGGGTTTTAAGTCTCGATTTATAGAAGTTTAAAGACATGTTTATGGAAAGGTTTATGTGTGTGTTTATGTTAGATCATGCATGATTTAAGTTGCTTTCAAATAAGGTTATGGTTATGTATGTTACTTTTACAAGTAAGAACTCATAAGTATTTTCATTTAAGTTATGATTTAAATATAGGTTAAGTTATATTTCCCATGTACAGGTTAAGTATGATCATGCTATGTAAGTTATGCTATCTTTTCATGTTTGTTTGCTATTTATATTGTTTTTAATGTTTTTGGAATCGCGCTAATTAACTAAAACGAATTATGAAAAGATTCTTACGTTGTTAGGCGTATACGTACTGAGTTAACTCACTTTTCGAAGTTTTATGTTTTCATTTTAGGAATCTCGGCAAAGGAGAAGGGAAAAGCCCCGGAAGGACGAAACCCTAGAGCTTCTTAAGGAGAGAGAAGGTGGTTAAAGACTCTTTATGACAGATTTAAAAGAAATTTGTGATATTTTTGGCTGTATAAGTTTTGTTGGATTGTTTTATGTTGTTTTGAGGTGGTTTAAGTTAAGTTATGTCTTGCTTATGCAAGTTCGAAGTTGGTTTATGTTTTGGTTGTTTTGTTGGGTTTAGTCTTAGCCTTGTCCACCTCCGTGGACGGTTGTAATACTCCTAGGCGTTTTTATCTGTTGCTAACCATTGGGTTAGGTGTATCATTAGCTTAATCTAGTGGTTAGTAACCTGGGGGGTTACATTTATGCTTCTATACATGTAACTCTATATGCAGGTAACTCCCCCGACTCTTTATTTAAACAATGACTTTCTAGGACAATGCTTTTCTAAGACAATGTTTTTCCAGGACAATGATCTCCTAAGACAATGACTCTTTTTTTTTTTGACAATGCTTTCTTAAGACAATGACTTCCTCAAGGCCACTTGTGGGGAATTTCAGGAAAATTCAAGATGAGGAACATTTGATCCAGGGGACAGGGAATGATGGCGGAGGCGCTAGGCCTGAAGGATGTGCTTCTTGGATGCTTATGCACATGACCTTGGATTGATTTCTTGCAAATCTATGTTGATGTATGACAAACCCCCGGTTTGGCGTAGACTCTTGATTGCTTTGGAGGGCACCTTGGAGATTTGCAGGCCCCCAGTTTCGTGAGGACTAACGATGCGATGCCCGAATACCATGGAACATAAGGAGGCATTGTTTCCTTTGTTGCACTGATGGAGGTCCGATATATCCCTAGCTGTGAGTCTCAATCTCTCCTTTTGCCTAACTTGCCCAAATGGTTTTCAAGTTAGCCTCTCTTTTTTCTTTTTCTTTTTTTTTCTTTTTTTTCTTTTTTTTTCTTTTTTTCTTTCTTTCTTTTTCTCTTTTTTTCTTCTCTTTTTTTTGAGACTACTAGGACATCAATGAAGATCCAGGACCTTGTAGAATAGAGAATAGGTGTCCCTCTTTGAAGCTATCTCCGAAAAATGTCTTGAACCATGTCACATAGGTAGCGCGAGCCCCCAGTTTAGAGTAGCTTATCTTTGAGTCTGCCCATAATCATGTATGTTGCTGCCAGTTAGCTGCTGATTCGATGTAGACGAATTTTTGCTCTTTTTGAGAAGTTAGCCGCACTTAGGTATGCTAAGAGTGGGCATTAAGAACAAAACCCCATACTTGTAGTAATGACCGAACTGAAAAGTCCTCAAAGGGTGGGATAGGTTGAAAAGGCTTGAAAAGGTTGGTTAGAAAGTGTTTGGTGAAAGAAATGGAAGAATGAGGATTTATCAATGAATGGGATAGAGAGACACTTAAGAATGCCTGTGTCATGAAAGAGATGGTATATGAGGGCTTATTTATAAATAGGATAAAGAGACACTTAAGGATGATCGTGTGTCTTAAAAAGGGAGGAGAGACGGTCAAAAAAGGATAGACGTCATCTCTTGGGAACGGTTGGAATATGGTTGATGGAATGATGTCCAAGTCTGACGAAAAATGGAAGCTTGATGGTAGCGATAGAATCCAGGGTTTCCTCTCCTTTTGCCTAGCCCGCCCAAGTGGGTTTTCGGACTAGCTTTTTATTCTCTCTTTCTTTATTCTCTCAAAGACCAGCTTATTCAGGGAAGAATGTTCTCTAAAGTGAAAAGGTATTGGCCGGGCCTCGAAGAGGTTCTCCTACGTATCCGAGGTGGAATCCGGCCAGTCGTATTTCTTTAAGCGCAACTTTGAAAGGGTAGTGCCTCGAGGAAGGCTTAGTGGCTCAAAAGATGGTTGTGAAGGCTTGAGGGTTCACACGCAAGTTATGGATGGTTATGAAGGTTATTGAAGGATGAAATGTATGATGAGGTAAAGGTTTGAGATGGGATTTCCTTTAGTGTGCATGACTCTTATTTCTGTCTTCTAGCTTCTTATTCTCTCCTCTTTTCTTTTTCTTCTCTTTTGTTTCTTTCTCTTTTGTTTTTCTTTTTCCTTCCTCTTTTTTTCGCTGTCTCTCTCTATTTTTTGTTATCCCTTTCAACTTTTTTTTAACCTTTTTTTTTTTGAACTCTTTTCATTTGAATCTCCTTTTTTTTCGAATTCCTTCACGGGTTGTCTCCTGCTCTCCATTGGTCATAATACACCTTTTGGATTTGGTTAATGGAAACAAGGATTTTGAAAAGGTTGAGATTTGATGGAAAAGGCTAGAAATGTAAACGATAGGTAGTAAGTGGTGGGTCGAGATTGGATGAAAAGTTTAGGGTAATGTGGTTGGTGAAATGAAGGCTTGGCAGAAGCCCCCTGTCCTCGGCACATTTGGTTAAGTTGCGACATTTCTAATGAGGAGTGTTCACTTTAGAGTGGTTATTGGACTTGGTCTTTCCTGATGACTTTTCTCTCCTTTTACTCAGTCTGTTGGATTAGAATGCAGGCTGACTTCCCTCGTCAATCTTATTCTCTCCTTTTGCCCGATTTGCCTCAATGAGGTTTTTAACCCGGCCACTCTATAGTTTTTCACTCTTTTTTTAATCTCTCTCCTTTTATTTTGAATTTATCTTTTTCTCCCAAACCTTGGATTCTGGAAAATGAAAAGATGGAAATGAGATGTAAGACAAAAAATGGAAAAATAAGAGAAGGTGAATTTGTCAGACTTGGTTTGTAAGAATGGCGGATAGATGAGAGAACTTTTCAACTCAGATAAAAAACACAAGCATGAAATTCTGTTTGAACAAATAGCAACAAGAGCAACTGAATTCGAGAAAAGAACTAAGAACTGACTCTTAACTCTAACAGACTCCGGAAATAAAATGCTTGTCCATCAGGACCGTAGCTAACTCTAAAGCTCCTTTGAATATGTGCCCTCCTTGTCTTCGTTCTATCTGATCCTTTGTGCTGCTAAGGACAGTTTCCCTTATTGGATCATGTCCTTATTCTTCAAAGTCCAACAACTCTCCATGTAGTGCCCCTTGGGATCCAACGACTCTCCGTGTTTCACAGCCATTGATTCTAACTCTATAATAATAGAATCAAATTCACTAAGATGTGCTTGCATAGAAGTACATGTGGACATTCGCAGCCTGTAGAGTTTCTCCTTCATTCGGTACTTGTTGGCAAGACTCTTTGACATGTACAACTCTTCCAGTTTGGTCCAAATCTCCAGAAGTTTCTCGATACCTCTTTCTAAATATGCTCGGCCAAACACAGCTGAATCCCCACCAGAGTCTTATCTTTCAGCTTCTTCCACTCCCTTGGAGTCAGGTTACCCTTGATTTCCTTCTGAAACTTTTTGAGATCTCCATCGCTCATCGTTTCATCAGTCTTCATGTCGGGATACTCAATCACATCCCATAACCCGTGCTGAATCAAGACCACCTTCATCTGTAGTCTCCACATAGTGAAACTCCCCGTTCCATCAAATTTTGGAATATCACACTTGATGATTGAAGCCATCTCCACCTTGCTCTGATACCACTTGTTAGAGAAAAGTAAGTAATTGTGAGGTTATAGAGGAAGCGAAATGAATGAGATGACGGATATTACGACAAAATTTAAGAATGAAAAATGAGCGATAAAACAAATACCACGTTTACGTGGAAAATCAAAGAACTCGGAGAAAAACATACGGACGGCGACACCCAAAAAATAATCCACTATGAGAAAAGAGGAGTACAACTCGATCACTATCACAGGGTGTGATGCGATCTACAAAAGGAGATTACAATAAAAATATTTCAATCTCTCAACTCACAATTTCTTGGGGTACACTAGGAAAATATTGGTGAAATTGTCTTTCTCTCAATATTTTCTCTCTAATCTAATTGATGATTAAAGTGGAGAAAATTGAACCTTATTTATAAGGGCAGCTAAGAGACAAATAGAGTTAGATTAAAACTTAAATAACAACAAGTAGAATCTGACTTGAACAGGGAATTAGAATTAGATTAAAACTGTATCCTCTGCCGTTTTGGAGCTTAGGCGGATCCAATGGGCCATAAACCCAACATATCATTTTTGTTTTTAATGGAAGAAGGAACAAGGGGAGGGGGCAACGGATTTGAAACTGATTTTGAAACGATAGAAGAAAGAGCTTGACCTGATTACTCTACAAGGGGAAAGGATTCACAAACAGAGTTTGGCAGCTGTAGCAAGGAAAACCATAGGGCAACGTAACTCTAAGCCGACTTGCAGGAGCAGAGGACTTGGAGGCACTATAAGAAACCTGCACAAAAATGGATGTTGATGGGGCAATTTTGGTAGGCAATCAGCAGGTCAATGCTAGGAATGAGCAGTTTTCAAGGACAAGGATGGTCATGTTCTATATCGGCTAGTTTTAAGAGGGTAAAAAGAGCTAGCTAGGTGGGAACTGGGAACCAACGGTGGCTGAAGCCAAAACTGCGCCTTACGAGCTCCAACTGGCTAACAGATTCAGACTCCTCAAGCTAGGGTGATTATCGAGTCTGATTGCCTTGGCCTGACAACATGCTGTAGGATGGACCACCTACTCTTGAGCTCTTTTTTCATGCACACACATATATACAAAGGATGCACTTATAGTGGTTGTCAACCATGATAACCACCGTAAGTAAAATAAATCTTACTCATACAAATATTAAGTTTTTTCTTGATGATTAGCTTTTTTATTTAATGTAAATTGTAAAAAATATTTTTAAAATTTTAGTTTATTTTTAAAAAATTTTAAAATAAATATTTTTCAAATATGCTTATTTACTAGGGAAAACCTTAGAGTTAAGGTATTTAAATTTTAAAAAAATTCGTAAAATTTTTTTAATTAAGAAAATATATTTTATAATATTGTACTAAATAAAAAAAAGGAGTGACGAAGATAAAAGTTGACACATATATAAATAAGCATTGTTTTCATTGTGCTGGTTGTCATGGTTGAGTGGTTGACAACTACTATAAGTTTTTCCTATATACAAATGTGTGTGTATATATCATTCAACGTTATAAATAGTTTAAGAATAAAATAAAATTTTATAGAGAAAATATAAAAAGTTTCAATATTCCTATATATAATCCTAATCGTATTGCAATTACATGATTTATAAACAAAATTTTTATTTTCTAGCAAGTATCCAGTTTAAACTTGAATATTTTTATATATTAGTTTAAGTATATGAAAACTAGCAACATTTTTTTCTATTTTAATAATTGATGGTTGTGATAGTTTTAACTCTTTGAGAACGTTGAAGGGCATTTTTGACTTTTTTTTATAAAGTTGAGTAACATTTTTATCCAAACAATCTTTTAATCGGTTCACAACTTGCTGTAACAGGTTTCAGTGACATTTGTGACGATTTTGGAAGACAGTTTTAAAAAATCAGTGGCATTTTTTTCTAAAATGAAAAGCTGAGTGACATTTTTGTTAAGTACTATAAATTGTGTTGAGTGTTCAAGTTGAGCACAACTAGAGTTCGTGATTTGCATCTTATCTGCTTGTTTGAAATCATTGTTGCTAAGGTAGAAAGTTTACGTCATTCGTGTATTAGACAGTCCGTATGTATTTGTCGGTTATTCAATCTGTGTATTCAAGTCCTTGTTTGAATGTGAACATCGTGTGATAGTGTAGGTCTTAGGGTAAACTTGATTACGCATAATCTTGTTTGTGTCAAGCATTTACTACCCTACCCCTAGTTTGAACGTGAACATTGTGTGGTAGTGTAGGTCTTAGCCTCTTAGGATAAACTCGACTACGCAAAAATCTTGCTTGCGTCAAGCATTTACTAGTGAAGTTGTTTGGTGAAAATCATACGGAGGTAAGTAGTGATTTTTACTCTTCATTGAGCCTAAGAGTATTTTACATGTAAAAATCTTTCTCATTTTTTATTATGTTTATTGGCGACTCGGGTGGCGAAGGAGAAGGGTCTCCTGAATGTTATTATTGAAGGAGATTGTATGCCGCTGATCGCAAAGTTGAGAAACAGGAAGAAACCGAACACAAAGCTGGGCTTATGATAGAGGAACTTATGGACTGCACGTCCTTTTTTAATTTTTGTGCTTTCTCTCATGTTTGTAGGGACGGGAATAAAGTAGCTCATACCTTAGCTCATTTACAACCTTACGAACTAGGTAGGAGTGGTTGAGATGAAGAGGGACAAGATATTGTCAATGATCTAGTACTAACGATTTATGTCAAATATCCGATGAGTAATACAATTCTGCTTTCCATAAATAAATAAAAAAAATATTTTTGTTTGTTCCTATCATGTTGCAAAACAGAAACACGGGGGTCATAAGACTTTTCTCGACATGTCAAAAATTCGAAGATAAAATTGTGTTAGCAAACATTGTTAGCATCTCTTTCTAATCTGTTAGCATTTTCAAAACAGTGTCCAATTACATTCATTTCTTTTCCGATTGTTATGGCAAATGAGAAGATGCAACAACTATTGGCAAAGTTTGAACCTGACAATTAGCTCACTGGAATGGCTGCGGTAACTAATAAATTACCCTATTTGAACTTGAACCAAACTTGAACCATTTGGACCAAGCCTACTGAGAATGCATCATCATATGAAGCATTGCTACAGCCTTCTACCTGAAAATGCATCATCTTATGAATACAACTTGTATTTGAATATGAAGCATTGTTACAGCCTCCAACAATGTAACCAGTCACAACGGCGGATTGTAGGGAGCCACCACTTTCTCTGCAAGCCAACCATTGCCCTTGAGCCTCCAGGCATGGCTTTTAAAGAATCACAAACTTATTTACCTACATGAATAAAAGAATCATAAACTTTTCAACACAAGGCAAATTCCCTTGTTGCACCATTCTGTGGTCTTTTTTTATGCTTCATCATGTGTGTACATATTCCTCAAAGTCGCTCAAAGAGAGAGAACACTTGATCTTCTTCTGTTGAGGCAGGCGGAACTTTGGCTCTTTTGGGATCGTTGGCTGCTTTACAGACCTGAATATTGGTGAAACGCATCCAAGAGTCAATCGACCATCATCAGGTCATCAGGTGTGCAAGAGAGTTGTAAAATTGACCATTAATTACCTTCTGGGGACAAAAGGCTTATCAAAGTAGGGCATAGGTTGAGCTTTTGGAACAAGCTCTTTCCTTAGTCTTCTCACCTCCTCTTCTTCTTCCAACTGTGACAACAAAAGAAATTAATAAAATAAACTCTTTGAGATACTTAATTTGCCACAATTAATATGATATTTTGATGCATATTACCTTCTGTTGTCTATACTTTTCCATTCTGTACTGCTCAATCAAAGTCAGCTTGTCAGCCACCTGCATGGAGTGGAGCTTCAACTTGTTAATGTGACACATATTTGACAAATGCTCAATCCTTAACTTGGTATAAAAGTTGCTAATGTTTCACTCTTCAGATTTAGAAGCAAAATATGGCGTGCAATGATATCTAATGAGAACGTTTGGCCAGGGAAGAAAAAAAGAATACATGACTAACATGAGACATTCCCAGTCTTGATCCATTTTTAACTTCCAATACAGATGGCTCATAAACTGAACCTATATGAAGTTAAACAGAGAAAGACAAACAACCAATACCGACATGACCTTTTTTTCTTAAGGCAAATGAAATGACACCTAGCAGCCTAGATACTGAAATGTGGCATATAAAACACATAGTATAGACAAAGAAGTTACGAGGCGTTTTCATTATATCCATATTGTAGGGTAATAAGAGAAAAGAATCTTGAAAATGGTGTTTTGGTTTTAGTGTTTTATTTTCGTTGAAAGAAGTCAACAACCCAAAAAGAAAATGAATAGAAATTAAAGGCAAAACTCTAAGAAGAGTTCATTACGTCCCTAAAGTCAGCTCATGCTCACGCAGTTTATGATGAACTAAGGAATTATTTCCTGCACTACATGAATACATACGTTCATGGTACATGTAGTATTGAAGAGGTCAGAAGGCTATAGTTGGAACTTCCAAAAATAAAAGCCATATCTGGATTCTGATAGATGGTAATCTAGAAGAGCACAATTGAAAGAACTCGGCAAGTATAGGCCCCCAACATCAGTATACTGCGGGTTTCACAGCACGGTAACATTTCTATGAGCATGTTTTAATTTCTATAAATGATACGCCTCCAACTATTTGCCAAAGAAGCCAAGCATGTTGTAGTTCACTAACGCAAATCAAACATCATAAGGGAAGTTCAAGTTCAAAATCTAGGATGTCATTTTCCTAGAGATTGAAAGGAAATCAGCAACCATATTAATGATACCTTATCATACCTGATTATCAAACTCAGCACGCTCTACAGCCCTTACATCACTGTACAGGGTCAGATCAATGGGCTTCGTGCACTCTTTAACTGGTGGTTTTACCAAACACTGATACAAATACAGAGTTTAAATCCCAAGTCAGTTGAGGGTAAGGCTCTATATTGCACAATTATTCCCGCTTAACACTATATAGGAAATGGATCATGCGGAATCACACACAAATCATTTGAGCATTCATAAAGTAGCCTCACCTCTGGCTCATCAGTTGTCCATGGAAGGCCTTGAGCGATTGGTATTCGCTGCTTCTCTTCTTGAATCATCATTTCTTGTAGCTTTTTAAAAAACTCCTCCTCCTTTGCCTTGCCTCTTTGCTGGAATTGAAAGAAAAAGACGATGCCATTGAATATGATCAGCTTTCAAGTTCAAGTAAGTTTGACCAAAACCATAACATAATCAATCTTTGTTCACTGGACATAGAGAGAGAATCCTTAGGGTCATTACAGCACAGCAATGGCAGCTTCTTCATTATCCATTCAAACACAGGATCCCATAAAACGTCAAGATGAACACCACATTATTGAAATGCTATGGTCAACACAAAATTTGCTTGATCATTCATAATGCCCCAGAGAAAAATGTTAACATTATGAACACTTAAATGATGAGGTTGAAATTGACGATTACTCACAAGCTTCACTATCAACAACATTTTCATCAACCATCATATATAATTATTGTCAGAATATATGCGATCATCTAACAACTTAAGTTTGGATCGTCTTTGTTTTACAACTAATGGATCATATATAACCATGTTCATCTGGTATTACTGCTCACTTTGGCAACCCTCTCACGAAGTTGTTGTTAGAGCCTTACAGTTACAGGTGCCTGAACCAAATCACAATCATGTAGATCAGGCAACTAATTGCATATTAATACAACAGATAATTTGTCTTGATGGCATTGAGTTAAAACTTTTTGTCTTGATGACATTGAGAGTTAAACTTGCAGAATTACCTCTGTCCGTAGATTGAATGGCCTCTGAGATGTGACTTTATGCTCCTCCTGATGCTGCCGCCGCTGCTGCTTCTGCTTCTTTTTCCACCCCCTTCCACCAGCACTACCAGATGACAATGAACTCTGAAATAAACGACTACATAAGTACCCAAACTTCGATATACCTGTTTACTGAATAATGAGTACCAAATAGTGAAACCAGGGGAGTAATGAATTTCTTACTCTTCGGCTTCCAGCAGAACTTCTTCGGCTTCCGGCAGAACTTCTACTTGAAACACTGGACACAACCAATCAAAAAACATCCATTACAATTACGTTATGAATTAAAATACACAGTTGTATAAAACAAGGCATGGATTGAGATCACCTACCTTCCCCTTCTATTGTCCAATGAAGATGAGATCTGGGAATCAAGCCCCAAGCTATCAGCATTGAAGAACAATTCTCCAGGACAAAAGGGAGATGAAGATTGCTGAGTCTGAGAAGCTGTAGGAGGTTGCTGCAATCCTGGCAATGCCCATTTGATCCCTTTCTTGGTTTCTTCTTCTTCTTCTTCTTCATCTTCTCCTTCCACTTTGTCATCTACATCCTTAGGAATGGTGAGGAGCTTCTCAAATGCCTTGACCAAATGCAACACCCTTCCTGACCCTGGATCTGGAACACTTTGTCTTGCTTCCTCCAATAGCATATCCCTTCTTCGTTTCATTGTTGAGCTTATTAATCCCTTTGGGGATTCAGCAGCCTCTGGTTGGTAATTGCCAGCTTCATTCATCCCCAAAAATTCACCCTTCTTGGCATCTTTCTCACAAGCACTTTGATTTCCCATGTTGTCAATTATGGGTTTGTTTGCTTTTGCCTCATCAACACTTCCTCCTACCATCTCACCAAAATCATCATACCCATCAACTCCAGTACTCCTACTCTTAAAGAATTCTTCTTGAGATGCCCTAAGGTTCTCATAAGCAACGCACAAACACTTGCCATGTATCTTATCCTTGCACTTGCAATCAACATTAGATCCCTGATTCTTTGGATTGCTCTTCTTTGCCACAACAAATTTCCTCTCTTTGATCTTCTTCCGGGGGGAAGCAAAAGAGGGCTTAGTGGGGTTTCTAGCAACGGATTTCTGGGGTTTTGACCCAGATTTGACAACTGAAGGAGAACGTGATAGTTTCGGAGTAGGACTTCTGAGATTGGGATCGGAATTCTCTTGACGAATCTTGGAAGGATTCTCTGGGGACTTTGGTCGAACAGTTGGAGGGCATTTTGTTGGAGTCGCCATAGACAGACACAGAGAGAGAAACAGGGAGAGATGTGTAGAAGAAGAGAGATGGTGGGCGGAGATGGGGAAAGAGATGAAGGAGAAAAGGGAACGTCGGGGTTCCACGCTCTCGTAAGTTGTAACGGCTACATTTTTGGGGAGCCTGTGTTATAGGCGCTTCACCATTATTAAATTTGAAATTTTGCTTTGAGGAATGTTTGTTAGCCGTTAGATCACGATGGTTTACGATTAAAGACCGTTACTGCGACCTTAACCCTATCGTAACCCTTCATCAATCATTTTCTGTAAGGTCATCCACCATTAAAAAGTGGTATAATTTATTTAGAGACTTTGGCTTAGCGAATGACCGAAAATAATTCAATATGCTTTTTTGGTTGATATTGTGCTAAATTTTTAACCTATTTACTATTATTAAACTTTTTTTTTCTATTTTAGGCACTTAATTTTGGATTTTTGATTGCTAAAAATAGGGGAAAAAAAGTTAAGTGACAGTAAATAGATTAAAAGTTTAACACAGTGTCGTTGGATTGTTTCCGGTCACTCACCTATAAGTACAGTTCAATTGGAGTCAAAACCCTATTTGTTTATTTATTTTTATCAAAAGAGTCAGTTATATTATGATTACAGTTGATACAATTTATTTATTTTACATTGTTTTAGTAGCTTCTTTGCTAAACTATGGGTAGATTTAACAGTGCTTCTATCTACTTTCGCCATCATATATCTATCAAACTGATTTATTAGACTTCTACAATACACGGGTAAAGAGAAACCGTTTGTTGAGGCTTTGGATGGGTCTCGAATGCTTTCTAGAGTTAGCATCGAAGCTGTGTAAATTTCAACTTCGTTCCATGCTATTGCTCGTGCCTTGCAAAGTGCCATTTGTATTACCTTCAACTCCACCTACGTTGATGATTTAGCTCTAAAGCATATTGTACCTCCTTCTGCATTGTGTTGTTTGATTTCTCCGACGATTGTTGTTGTTGCTAACCTTGTATTTGTATCCCCGGCCTCATCCACTACTAATGTATTCATATTTCTAAGTTGTACCTCCACACTTTTATCTACCATTTCTGGTCATAAGTGCATCCTTCACCTTGCGTCCTTTTATGCCTTTTAGTGCCACCATTTATGCGCTTCTCTTATAGCATTTGATAAACTGTTCTCCATCGATCCTTGCAGTATTTTATCTTTTTGAATTTTCACTTGGTTTCTATTTAAGTTTAAGGATCATTTGGTAATTGGTAATATTTTGTATAAAAATTGTATTTTGAAACCCATTTTTAATAATTTATTTTTGCAAAAATATTTCTTTTAATGTTGTAATTTTAATGTTTGGGAGTATTTATTATTTTTAGATATTATGAATGAGAAAATAATATGTGAAGTATTTATTATTTTAGAGGAGAATATAGCTATTGCAACAAAATATGACAAAGTAACAAAACATATTACAACAAGATAGTAAATTAAAAATAATATTGGAATAACTGAGTACCATAATTGATAAAAATATCAGAATAATCACAAAATAAACAATATTTTAGAAGTAAACAATAAATATTGCAACTAGGGAGAAAAAAATATTACAATAAAATGGTCAATGACAAAACAGAAATAAAACAATAAATATTGTGTGGGAATCAAGGCAAAAAAAGGAAAAATATAGTTGAATTCCATAGCTATTTATGTATGGATCGCTTGGATTTCTAATCCACAATTTCCCTTTCTCCTCACTTTTTTTTTGTTTTTAATCACATTCAATCCTTTTCGGATCATCTTTAAAGTGTTAGGATTCCTCCCACGTCCGCGAGTGATTTATAGTAGATCATCTTCAAAGATTACCTAGTCTCCTTACCGCCCAATTGTTCTGTCAAAACTTAAAACTTAGGGTTTATTATATTGAGTGATTTTCATTAATTTGGATAATGACATAAAATAAAGTTTAACTGATAACACACAAATATTCATTTTTGTTGTATGTGCACTGTCAAAAGCTTAGGTTAGTATTTGAAACTATTATTTGATAACTTGTGCATGGTATCAATATTTTTTTCTTGATTTTATGTGATTTATTTTCTACCGTAATTTATACCAATTATCAATTTGAATAATAGTTTTTAAAGATTAATGAAAAATCTTATAGCAATTATAGAAATAGTATTTATGTAATTTCTTTGTGGAAATGGTATTCGAAATTAATTTGAATAGTATGTGGAAGTATACTAAAGTCTATATTACTTGTAATATCTTTGTTTTATGACAAACGCTTCATAGAAAAAATTAAATTTTATGTGGTACAATAAATTAAAAAATATATTTAAATTTTTATTTACTAATTTAAAATGAGTTAGATTTTGAATATTTATTTATCTATTTGTGAACCTAGTATAATATCAATTAGTGATGCAGTAGATCATGAAATCATTAATAAAAATTATACTCTATTTCTTTGGAAAAAGATGATGTTTACTTAGAAAAAAATATTACAAACAACGTGACAATTCTATTTTCTTTTGATTTTTGTAATTTTACTAAAATACAACAAAATAATAACTTTCAATTTTTTTATAAAAAATTAATTTAATGATTGAAAATATCTTATTATAGTTCATTCTATTTTTTATATTTTATTAAAATTTTAATGAAAAAAATTAAGAACAATGTAATCAACTGGGTGTTATTATAATAAATTATAATGATAAATAACTTTTATATTAACTAGTCTGGTCAGCGCATGCTCCGTACGCACTGAGCCAATAGTCATAATTGGGAGACGGATATGGATGGTCATAGCTATTAGTTAGATAACAAATTTTGCTTGACATTATTCAAACAAAAAGATACATTAGGCTTGAAATAGTGAGATACAAATAAAAGAGATACACCTCATAGCTTTGGCAAACTACTTTGAACCTTTAGCCTATAAAGTCTCCTAGAAGCCACATTGTGAAGCAAACTGGAAAGAAACTAATAATGAAAAACTAGGGTGAATGAAAAAAAATTAAAACACTTTTATTACAATTACTTAAAGTGGAACTGTAAAACATGCAAGTATAAGGCCAATAATATAGCTGAATAATAGAGTTTCATAAGACAACCCCTTGTAAGGAAAAAAAAAACAAGGGGAAAATATGTTCATGTCTTATCCCCAAAATAATGGCTTCTTTACTTAGTTTCACTATTAAAAAAATCTTATAAGCTAAAGAGTTATTGTAAACACAAAATTTCGAGTCTAAAATAAACAAAGACAAGAAATTATTGAACAAATATAATTGTATAATTAATTTCAAAGGATTTTGAGTACAATCTCTATATATTTGTTACAAAATGAAAATGTAACTCCTTCAGTTTGATCTCTTTGAATAAACTTGAACGAGTCTTGAATGAATATGGTTTTGGATGAATATAGTCTTTAGTGAATATAAACTTGAATGAATTTGGTCTTGAACGAGAGTCGTAGGGACTTGATCCCGATCAAGAGGAAGCAGTTTGATCTCCCACAAATGAACGGTACGAGCTTAAACTTTGTTGTGTTTCTTGTCTTCGAGAGAGAGATAGAGAGAGTATGTGAGCCTTGGATTCTTCTTTTGATGTTTTTGAACTCCCCTCCAAATGAAGGAGGATAATCTCTATTTATAGAGAACTTGAGTTTGTATTTGACTCATTTAATTTCTTTCAAAAGAAAAGTAATAACTATTTAGTTTATGTGTCACCCTCGACAAGTGACATAATTTAATTGGTCGAAGAATAATATCATTTAATTTTTTAGTTAAATGAGCCACCATAATTATCTTGGCACATGGCGGATTATAATTGACCGAATTAATATTGCTTTAATTCTATGTGGGGAGTCTTTATTGGCTGATAATTTTCTGTCTTCTACAATGTCCCCTCGAGAGTTGGTCGCGCTTACGACTTGGTAGTACTTGCCGCGGTCTGGTCTCGAAGTTTGACTAGAACACTTGCATCGTCTGACTTTGTACGTTACACAGGTCAATTTGAATTAATAAGGTAGCGAATAATTTTCTTCAAATCATTTAATTAAATCCCATAAAATTTCCCTTTTGATGAGACTAATTAGAAATTTGATACTTATCTTTTTGTTTAATCCCTTTTTTTTAAAGCAAATAATCTCACATGCTTTGTCGTGGTTGGCTGGTTTCTAACTTCTCCCCTATGGCCTTATATGGAAGTCTCTGTTTTGTCAAATATTCATATATATGATATGATATTTCATATTCTTTTTGTCTATCATGTTTTCCATAGACTTCAAGAGATAATTCACAACTATAATTAGGTAGTATCTTTTGTCGACCCTAATTCTTTCTTTATTGCCACCTGAGGACTTTAAAATTGACTGCCCTTACACTCACATCACCACTCCTCCAATATCTCTATCAGAAATTATAATTTTGCAGTTGCTCTTGATTGCACGGGCATCCCATCCAAGAGTCTTCTCTTATACGTTTTGAGGTTTCCATTATTATTATGTAGAATTAATGATGCCAAAAGATTACACCAATATGAATGGATTATATCTCACCTTTCCTTTGCCTCTCTGAAAAGAAGCACTAGAGGACAAATATCCATATTTTATATCATCAGTAATTTTGTTTGTTTGACATCATCAGTACTTAACTATGCCTTTATTGTAACAAGTATGTATGTATGTATATATGTATGTATGTATGTATGTATGTATGTATGTATGTAGTGTCTTCACGTGATGGTGTCCATCATTGCCCCTTTTTTCTTTTTCTTTTTTTTTACTTCCCTGCAATTCACCTTTTTCTTTTTCTTCTTCTTTTTTTTTTAAAAAGAAATAGGCTCTCTTTTTGTTATGTAGTATGCCGAAATCATCGTGTCCTATTTCCCCTTTTTTTGCAATTAACGTGATTGTTGGGCATTATTTATTGCATTGTCTTCCATATATACTTCGAGTCTTAAGTAACACTTATATGTGAATTTTGTCGTCTATTTGAACACAATTGGGTGAGCACGAATGAATATGTGAGAATATATCGTCCGGAAGAAACAAAGACTACACCAGCACTGGCGCCATCATATCTAACAGCGCCATCCAAGTACATTTTTCCATGGCGGTAGTGCTTCGATGAAGAATACGTCTTCCCAGGGCAGATCATCATTCAACTCCCAATCATCAGGAACGAGTTAGTTGGCTAGGAAATCTGTAAGCGCTTTCCCTTATACAACCTTCTATGGTATGTGGGCAAGATCATAATACTTTAGAATGATAGCCCATTTTGGAAGCCTTCCACTCAGTACAGGCCTTGATAGAATGTACTTGATCGGAACCGTTTTAGAGATCACACGCACTCTATGAGCCTGCATGTAATGTCTTAGATTTTGAATGGAAAACATAAGTGCCAAACACATCTTCTCTATACATGAACAATTCAATTCAGCCCCGATCAAGGTACGACTCAAATAGTAAAGAACCCTTTCTTTTCCTTCTTCGTTCTCTTGAGCTAGGAATGCCCTCAACGACCTTTCTTGAGCTACGATGTAAAGTATCAGAGGCTTACCTACGATTGGTGCTCCTAACACTGGTGGGCTCGATAAGTATCCCTTGATACTTTGAAAGGCCCTTTGGCATGACTCATCCCATTCAAAAGGTGTATTCTTCTTCATTAGATAATGAAATGGATGACAACGACCCGCGAGGTTGAATATAAACCTTCTAATGTATGTCCAACGTCCTTGGAGACTTTGCAATTCTTTAAGGTTCTTCGACGCGGGCATCTCTTGAACGACCTTGATTTTGGCATGGTCAACTTAGATGTCTTTGTGTCGTACCACAAAACCTAAGAAGTTCCTGGAAATGACACTAAATGCAAACTTGAGTGGCTTCATCTTCAACTTGCATTTGCTCAACCGTTCGATTATTTTTCGAAGGTCTTGCAAGTGATCCCCTTTCCTCCTTAATTTGACCACCAAATCATCGACATAACATTCAATCGATTGGTGCAGCATGTCATCAAAGATGGATTTCATTGCACGCTGATATATTGCTCATACATTCTATAGACCAAGAGGCATCACCTTATAGCAAAAAATTCCTTTCAGTATACGAAAAGTTATCACTTCTTAGTCCTCGAGTGCCATATGAATTTAGTTATACCCCATCGTGCAATCCATGAATGATAAAGCTTTGTGCCCTGTTGTGGAATCGATCATGAGTTCCGTAATGGGCAGTGGGAAGTCATCCTTTGGGCACACGTCATTAAGATCACGAAAATTGACACAAATTCGAAGTTATCCGTTTTTCTTTCTAATAAGTACAATGTTTGCAATCCATGTTGGGTATTTAACTTCACGAATAAATTTGGCTTCTATGAGCTTGTTTACCTCCTTTTCGATCTCAGGCACTAGCTCCACGCGAAAATGACGTTGAAGTTTCTTCTTGGATGAAACACCCTTATTGACGGACAAGCGATGGACAACGACTCTTGGGTCTAGTCCGGGGTATTTCTTTGTTGCTCCATGCGAACATATCCTTGTATTTAGAAAGGAGGGTAAAATACTCTTTTTCTTGCTTATGTGTAAGTAAGGAACTCACACAGATTGGGCGAGGTTCCTCGATAGTCTCAAGGTTTAACTCTTTTAACTCATCAACAGTGGTTTTGCCCCCGTCCTCAAGAGTTTGAGGGATTTTCGCAAGCTCTACTTCCAACTCAACCTCCTTTTATTCGTGAATCGTGAGCAATTAGAGGTAACAACATCTTCATTCTCAGCCTCAGTCTTTGGTTTGGGGTCATTCTATTGGTTGGTCTTCACTCTAAGGAACCATTTGTTTTTACATCGAGTATTGACATATGCATTACGCGGGAAGGGATGGAACTTTGTACTTCATTCAATTCACCCAAGCGGTTAAACACTAAATTGTTCCCTTCTTGTGGTAAAGGATTTGACGTTTCTCCTTCTCTTTTAAGTCTGCTAAACACAGATGGCCTTGCTTTCACATTGCCTTTAGCTTGTACGGTCCTGAAGACTCCTAATTTTTTTCCTTTCCCTACCCTTGTGAACACATACGGACTCCTCTTTGAAGTATGTGACAACCTATCAAACATAGAAGTCCTGGTGTTAGGTTGGGCTTTCTCATCCTCGCTCTTATAGTCCTCTTTAATGGTAATGTGCTGAACTGTAGACTGTTTATTGTTTCGCTGCCCTGAGATTCTGATAGGTGTAGGTAGTGTATAGCCAAGACCCACCTTAGTGGAACTTACTCCTTCCCCTTGCTCTTGAATGTGCTTCTAAGTCTCATTAAGACCATATGACTTAGCTTCGATGACTTCTCCTAGCACAACGGAATTCATGAAATCATAACAAGCCTTCCCCATGAGTTTATATGTGTTACGACCGAATCCCTCATTTTTTGCTCTTGAGGTGAATTCTCTTCCTCCTTCAATAAGGTATGAGAAGAAGGAACAAACCCCGAAAGAGAGGGTTTGAATGCCTTGGGTTGGTATGTTTGTGGTATTGGCAAAGTTGCACTTACTTTGAGTGTGTGCAAGTCGGGGTCTTCAACTCTTGTTTAAGCCTAATTTTGGGCCTAAATATCGCCTTTTATCTTGTTATTTTTGCTCGATTCCGAGTCTTTTTCATCGTTTTTATTAGTGTTTTAGTTGTTTTGTAGGTTTTCGCACTTTTGGAGCAAAAGCAAGGAAAACGATCTATTTTGAGGCTTTTTAGGGAATCCCGAGCGATTTCTCGAGCCAAGCCGTGCCGAGAGCGGAAGCGGAGAAGACCCGGGAAGCTTTTCCCTAAGTTCAATGTTGTTCAGTGGTGTAATGCCGCTACAATCCTTGTCGCGAGCGTTAAAGCCCTTGGAAGGAAAGAAGCAAAGGGGGGAAGTGCGGGGGGAAGTGCAGCTGTCGCGCCTGCTACGCACGTTGTGGCACCCGCTACAGGGGCTCGCACCCGCTACATCATGCGTGCCGCCCGCTACACCGCACAAAGCGTAGATCACCTTGGCTGGACAGAAGGAGATCGCCCCCTCCATCTTCCAGATTGCGCCCGTGATCTTGCGAAGCCCAGAATCGCCTGGCGTGTTTTCTGCTAGGTCGCGCCCGCTATCTCCTAGGTCACCCCCGCGACCTCTTGCATTTTAGCGCGTGTTCCGAAATGGCAGTGTTTTGGGCAACTTCCTTGCCTTGTATATATTCCAAGAGTGACGATTTTCTTGGGTGTTAGCTTTTAGGACCTAGACTTTTACATTCAGCTTGTATTAGTGAGTATAGAGAAAGATTAGTTGGAGATTAGCTTGGACTAATTTAGGGTTTGGTGATTTTGAGTTGTATTTGAAGATTTTGGGATTCAATCAATTGAGAGATTGTTGGATCATTATTTCCCTTGCTTTTCTTTGTTCATTTCCAGCATTTTGATAAGTATTCTCTTCCCTTTACTCCTTTATTAATTGCTTTGTTAATTACCTTGCTTGTTCTTTAATTGCTTTGCTTGCTACTTTCATTGTTTTGCTTGTTTATGGTTGTTTGATGTTAGATATCATGTTTAGGGTTGGTTTTGATGTTGTCAGCTTAGTTAGTATCATGATTAGTGGCTAAAAACTATGGGTTAGGGGGTAATTAAGGGTGTGACTGGGTGATTAGGCTTGGGTTAGCAATTTTAGTGAGTAATTAGTTGGGAAATCAATTTCCCACTCCTTTCCTTCCCTCAAGTGGGATGTATTTGGGTCAGAAAGTTCCCGAATACATCCAACACTCGTGTTAGAAGGTAGGAGATGGGATAGTTAATGCTTACCCAGGAAAGTGGAAGGAGGTTAACTAGGGAATTCTGTTTTATTAACCCTTTGGGTCCGTGGTGGACTTTGGGGAAGTTAATCTGGGCTATCCTCGAGAGAGGAAGCCCGTTGGGTATTTTCTAACGGAATTGCCATTTGATTCTCCCTCCTTATTATTCTCTTGTTGCAAAACCCGTTTCCTCATCCCCGTTTGCATCTCGAAAAGCCCCCGCAACCCATTTTCAATTCTTGAACGACCTTAGTTTTCTTTCTTGCGTTATGATCCCATTTTCAACCGATTCCCTTACCTAGCAATCTTGACTCGACCTTTGACCTAGTTTTTATGACCAAGGTCCCTCGCTCCCTGAGAAGAACGATAAAAACCGGGGTTACAAAACCATGTTACACAAAATGACGCCGTTGCTGGGGAGCTAGCGCCCCTAGTTTTAGTTTCTTGGTTTTTGGTTAATTGAGATTGCTTTCATGCTTGAAATCAGTTTGTTCCAATCCAAATGAATTTGATGCTTCTTCATTTTTTGTAGCAGGTCTTCGAGTTCTAATGGCTGAGGGCCAAGCTGGTTCACCTCGTACCCTTCTATCATATGTCGTTCCATCATTAGGTATGAGAGGCAACCCGATCACATTACCACCATTACCACCCAATGCTGTGTTCAAGTTTAAACCTCACTTACTTGAAGTCTTCAAAAGAAACCCGTTTCATGGGGACGGTGCTGGTGAAAGTGTCATTCCTCACATTGATAAATTCGAAGACCGGATTAGTTTTATGCACATTCCAAGGATATCGTCAGAATTTATGAAGTTGAAATTCTTTCCTCTCACTCTTACGGGGAAAGCGAAGATATGGCTTCAGACTTGTCCACCTGGTTTTTATTCTTCATGGGAGGCACTTAAAGGAGATTTCCTTCATCGTTTCTTTCCGGCGAAAGAGACACACCGACTTAGAGCAGAAATTTTAAGCTTCAAGCAAGGGTTGGGAGAAGGTCTTTTCGACGCTTGGGGGAGATTTAAGAGTCTTCAACGACAGTGTCCTCATCATAATTTACCGGATTGGATGTTGCTTTAACATTTCTATCATGGGCTCCGTGGTCCTCTTAGAGAATCTATTGATAATTCATCCGGAGGGATGTTTTTGAAGAAGACCGTAGGGGAGGCTAATATTTTCTTACATGAGCGATCACAACACGCCCCTCATTGGGGAAGTGGCCAAAGTTCAGGAGATGGAGGCCAATTTTTAGAGGATAATCCAATTATAAAGTTCTTTTGTCCACCGTCTGTGAAATGCAAAAAGAGAAGTCGAATGCGGAGGCTTCCAATCAGTTGAGAATTTCCCAAGCAGTGCAATCCTTTGCATCCACTTATGTTCCAAATATTCATACTTGTGAGTTTTACCATGGTCCACACCCTACTCAACAATGTGCAAAAATGCAACAATTGGAGCAAGTGAATGCCATCCACTCTTCTCACATCAACCAAGATCCTTGTCACATCGCCAACCATTACCTTTCTACCCCTCAACCCCATGAACATCACTCATTTATTCAAGAAGAATCCTTCCATCAAACCCAACAAGATATTCCACAACCTCAAATTTCTGTACCACCCCAAGAATCCTCGATTGAGTTGATGCTTAAGCAAATCATAGAGAATCAAGAGAAAGATCGAGCTTACATCCGAAGTCTTGAACTTAGATTGGCTCAAGTCAACCAACCTCAATCTATACCCATCCAACCTCAACCCGTTCAAGAGATGGAGATGAATGCTATTACTTTACGGAGTGGAAAAGAAGTTGAGGGACCCGAGTTGGTACGTGGAGGAGAGACCTTTTAGAGAGAATGAGGGAGATGTTGACAATATAATTGAAGAAGGGGATATGGAGGTTGAGCAAGCTGTTGATGAAGAGAAAGAGGATGGTGTTGTGATTGGGATGCCTAATGATGAGGAGAAAGAAGATTTGGTAGGACCCAAGGAGATTGAGAAGGAGAATGATCTTGATCAACCCACGGGGCGGTCGAAACCATACCGACCACCAATTCCATTTCCCGGAAGATTGGTTCAACACAAGAGTGATATGAGAAATTCTCCAAGTTTATTATGATGTTGATGAAGCTTCAAGTTAATATACCTTTCCTAGATGCCATGTGGGAGGTTCCTTCATTCAAGAAACATCTCAATGACCTCTTGACAAACAAAATAAGAATCAAGGAGTCACCGACTGTTAATCTCACGGTTAGTTGCAACGCTCTTACGAGAAGCAAAACTCCCGAGAAACTAGTCGATCCCGGTAGTTTCTCTATTTCATGCTCGATTCGGGAAATGAAGATCGATAAAGCACTTGTGATTTAGGAGCGAGTGTGAGTATCATGTCGCACTCCATATGCAAGAAGTTCAATCTCGATGATTTGATCCCCACGACAATCAATTTGCAACTTGCCGACAGAAGTATTAGAAGGCCACTGGGGATTTTAGAAGATGTTCCAATTCAAGTGGGAAGTTTTCTCATGCCTTGTGATTTTGTTATTTTGGAGATAGAGGGAGATTGGAATAACCCATCATTCTTGGTCGACCCTTCTTAGTCACTGCTGGAGCTATAATAGAATTCCTCCAGAAGCTGATCGCAGCCACGAAGCAAGGGATAGCGTCCACGAAGGTCTGCCCAGCAATTCCCCTGTTTCCAGTAGATCGCGCCGGACGCAAAATAGGTCGCGCCCGCGACCTATTCCTGTTTATCGGCAATTTCAGCCCTAAAAATCCCGACTTTCTTCACTTTTCTCATTTCATTCTCTCACAAACTCGACTCCCTCTCCCTCTATTAACCCTAGCGACCGTGATAAACCCACTCCCACACCCATTCACTTTTCTCAACTCTCAATTCCATCTTCCCTCTTCCTCCATTTTCGCATCTAACCCTAGTTCTTTTCACATTCTTCTCCATTTTGCTGCTGGACACTCGACAACTTCCCAGATTCAACCCTAGTCTGCGATTTCAGCAAGCCTTCGTCCTTCTCAGCAAGTGAGGTAACTATTGTTACTATTAAGTGAAATTTAGTTCATTCTCACATGCTTTGTGTAGGGATCCCTGTGTTTGTGCTTTGTAGTTGTCGATAGCATACACACACACACTTGCTTCACAGTTTCTATTCAGATTCACAGCATTTCTACACTGTGCATTGTGTTTGTATGCTGTGTATTTGCATTGTATTTGTGTGTTACGTTGCCACGTTGTTTTTGTCAGAGTATACACACACGAACAAATCACTGCCTACGCGAATCTGATGCAGTTTCTATCCTTCATGCTCTTCAATTGATTCGTTGTGCTACTGAATCAGTCTCCATAGTCCATAGTTGATGTTAGCCAGTGTCAATGTAAATGTGTAAATAGTTTTTCTTTAGTTTATTCTTTAGCTAGTGTCTTGTATATATCTTTCTATTTGTTCTTGTTCTTTTATGCATGCGAACACTCATACTTAGGATGTTTTTCTTGAT
This sequence comes from Portulaca oleracea, assembly GCA_029582165.1. Taxonomy (NCBI): domain Eukaryota; kingdom Viridiplantae; phylum Streptophyta; class Magnoliopsida; order Caryophyllales; family Portulacaceae; genus Portulaca; species Portulaca oleracea. The sequence goes on from CM055872.1 coordinate 19,182,380, forward strand.
TATCTCTAACTCAAAGTGTGATGTTTCTTTGGATCGCGGATTGAGCTTGTTCTTTAATTGAAGACCTCGAGGTAACCTCTTTCTACACTCTTTGAATGTGTATGTCTTGATCCATGTTGCATGCTTGATTTTCTTTTTGGGTGGCGAGCCCCTTTGGGTGTCTGTGTTGGGATTATTGCTGTTGGAGTCGTGTGGGCTCGGGTCGCTACCACTTGCTTGCTAGTCGTTTTTGTTTGTTTGCTTTTTGTAGGTTCTCTACCCTTTCATGTGACACTATTTCCACAATGAGGAGATCACCTAGCTTTTTGCTTTTGTTTTTCTTAGTTTTTGCTAAAATTTAAAAAAATTTGTGTGGGAAAGGAGAAGAAAAGGGAGTGAAAAACCTTAAAAGTTTTCGTTTTTTCTCTTGTTTTTACTTCGTTTCTTGGATAGTGTTGTCAATGTTAGGAAGACTTCCTTAATCTTCTTGAAAGAAACCGGTTTGAGCATTTTCGACCCTACTTTGGGCGTTGTCATGACTCATCTATCTAGATTCCCTTCATTGAATGCCTAGCGAGATCCTTGTTTATTTCATGTTCTGGATGAAACTGTGAGACTTTAGTTGGCCACATCCGAGCTTGTTGAAAAAGTGAAACCTAATTAAATCTAAATCTGTAATGTTAAGTTAGTTTACCTACACGGGACCGGTATGAGCGGCTCGGCGCTCTTACCCCTTAAGCACTTCGTTCTCGTAACGATGAGGCGTATGGAGTAGCCCGTGTTGGGAGGGTAAACCCCGTTATGGGCCATTCAATTCTCGAAAAAACTAACACCAATCTCGTTGAGCTAAACTCTAAGCCCAACGCTAAAATGAATCATAATAAATGTGTAGTCTCACCTTGCGTTTCCTGCGGCCCTCACCAAGCCAAGGACGAGATAAATAGGGGAAAGACATCACCTAATTAATCTTTTTTGCTTTGATTCGAGCTTGGATGTGAGTTTTCTTGTGAATCGATCGGAATCATCCACAACCCACTAAGCACTTGTGCACATGGGATTTTGCTTTGCATAAGATGTCAATAGTCAAAAATCTCTAAGATTGGCAATTGCTTGAGCTAGGTGTTTTTGATATGCTCATAATGGTTCCTTTTAGATGATTAGTATTGTTTTCTTGATTGCGATAGCATGATTCCTTGGAGCAAGCTGTTTTCTCTTTTCTTTTTCGTTCCTTTGTTTTGTTTTTCACTTTCCCTCTATCCTTTTTCTTTGGCTTTTGTGGGTAGAGGCGCTACAAACCCTCACGAGACCCACCTCGCCCACCTGGGCTGCCAAGGGGTTTAAAGGGCTGGGTGCATACGCTAAATGCACTCGTTTCCTCCCACGACAGAGGAGTTGGTGTTTAGTTTTTATTTTGTTTGTTTTTGTTTTGTTTTGCTCGGGATGAGCAAAAGTTCAAGTGTGGGGGGTGTTTAGGCCTGATTTTGGGCCTAAATATTGCCTCTTATCTTGTTATTTTTGCTCGATTTCGAGTCTTTTTCATCGTTTTTATTAGTGTTTTAGTTGTTTTGTAGGTTTTCGCACTTTTGGAGCAAAAGCAAGGAAAATGGCTATTTTAAGGCTTTTTAGGGAATCCCGAGCGATTTCCCGAGCCAAGCCGTGCCGAGAGCGGAAGCGGAGAAGACCTGGGAAGCTTTTCCCTAAGTTCAGTGTTGTTCAGTGGTGTAACACCCGCTACAATCCTTGTAGTGGGCGTTACAGCCCTTGGAAGGAAGGAAGCAAAGGGGGGAAGTGCAGCTGTCGCGCTTGCTACGCACGTTGTGGCACCCGCTACAGGGGCTCGCACCCGCTATAGGGGCTCACACCCGCTACATCACGCGTGTCGCCCGCTACACCGCACAAAGCGCAGATCACCTTGGCTGGACAGAAGGAGATTGCCCCCTCCATCTTCCAGATTGCGCCCGTGATCTTGCGAAGCCCAGAATCGCCTGGCGTGTTTTCTCCTAGGTCGCGCCCGCTATCTCCTAGGTCGCCCCCGCGACCTCTTGTATTTCAGCGCGTGTTCCGAAATGGCAGTGTTTTGGGCAACTTCCTTGCCTTGTATACATTCCAAGAGTGACGATTTTCTTGGGGGTTAGCTTTTAGGACCTAGACTTTTACATTCAGCTGTATTAGTGAGTTTTAGAGAAAGATTAGTGAGAGATTAGCTTGGATTAATTTAGGGTTTGGTAATTTTGAGTTGTATTTGAAGATTTGGGGATTCAATCAATTGAGAGATTATTGGATCATTATTTCTCTTGCTTTCCTTTGTTCATTTCCAGCATTTTTATAAGTATTCTCTCCCTTTACTCCTTTATTAATTTCTTTGTTAATTACCTTGCTTGTTCTTTAATTGTTTTGCTCGCTACTTTCATTGTTTTGCTTGTTTATGGTTGTTTGATGTTAGATATCATGTTTAGGGTTGGTTTTGATATTGTTAGCTTAGTTAGTATCATGATTAGTGGCTAGAAACCCTATGGGTTAGGGGGTAATTAAGGGTGTGAATGGGTGATTAGGCTTGGGTTAGCAATTTTAGTGAGTAATTAGTTGGGAAATTAATTTCCCACTCCTTTCCTTCACTTAAGTGGGATGTATTTGGGTCCGAAAGTTCCCGAATACATCCAACACTCGTGTTTGAAGGTAGGAGATGGGATAGTTAATGCTCACCCACGAAAGTGGAAGGAGGTTAACTAGGGAATTTCGTTTCATTAACCCTTCGGGTCCGTGGTGGACTTTGGGGAAGTTAATCCGAACTATCCTCGAGAGAGGAAGCCCGGTTGGTATTTTCTAATGGAATCCATTTGATTCTTCCTCTTTATTATTCTCTTGTTGCAAAACCCATTTCCTCATCCCCGTTTGCATCTCGAAAAGCCCCCAAAGCCCATTTTCCATTCTTGACCGACCTTAGTTTTCTTTCTTGCGTTATGATCCCGTTTTCGACCGATTCCCTTACCTAGCAATCTTGACCCGGCCTTTGACCTAGTTTCTATGACCAAGGTCCCTCGCTCCCTGAGAAGAACGATAAAAATTTGGGTTACAAAACCACGTTACAACTCTCTTGTTCATTTTGCCTCCCTATAGTTTAGCTTGTTTGACCACTGAATGGGGATTCACCTTCCTCACGACGAGACTTCATGATATACCTTAGAACTGGTGGTGTGATAGTAGCTGAGGTGTCTACTTGTATTGTGACTTATCCAGAGGGTCTTGAAACATCCTTACATTCATCACTTTGTTTCATAGGTGCTTGCCTTTCTTGCATGATCTTTGAACTTCTCTTGCCTATTGAGGAGATCGTGGATGACATTGTCTCTTTCTGGGTAGCTTCTTCCTCGAAAAATTTCGCATCGGCAAAGTGCGACTTAGCTTGAGAAAATGGTTTAGCATCTCCGTTATTCTTTCTTTCACTATCCTGATAATGCTTGAAACAGTGATGGAGTGTGGAGGCTACTATCCCATACTCAAGAAGCCATGGACGTCTGAGTATCAGCTTGTAAGATGTACTGACATCAATGACATAAAAGATAGTGGATGTTACCAAATCACCTATAGTTAGCTCTAAACGCATCATGCCAATCGCACATTGACCCTCCAAATTAAACCTATGAGCCATCATTCTACTCTTAGATAGTTCTTCTATCGTGATTCCTAGATGATTCGTGCCAGCATTAGGCATGATGTTAACAGCAGAACCTCCATCCACTAGCATACGTTTCACCTTCTGTTCCCGAATGTAACCGGTCACGAACAAAGGGTGGTTGTGAGGTTTGGTCATCATCTGTGAATGTCACAATCGTATTACAAGCAGAACATTGAGTAAGATTTTTTGCTTGTTCACCAACATCTTTAACTTTATCAATGTAAAGTTTTGGTTCACGTAAAGCAATAGTGACGTGTTGCCGCATTTCTTGTGGAAAATTGAAGACTTCATTCCAACTCTTGTGCATTGGCAAAACCTCCAAGATAGCTAAAGTCTTCTCATTACCTTTTGTTGATTTTGTCTCATTTTCTTCTCCTTCTTCCTCGTCTACTTGTTTAGAACAAGATGTCATGTTGACGAAGATGTTTCCGAAGGAGTCAAATGGAAGAACTTATCCTAGTGTATTACCATCATCCATCAAGTCTTTAGTAGAGCATGCTTCGATACAAATATGATTGACCTCAACATTGCCATCAATATCGAGTATGATTTTCCCTTCCTTAGCAAGCTGCATAATACATTCTTTGAGCGTGATGCATTTTTCAAGTGGATGACTCACGAACCTATGATAACGACAATACCTGGGGTCAGAAGTATTCCTAACTTCTTTTGGCCATTTTAGTTTGGGAAGTTCATTGATCTTGTTTTCTAACAAGCCATCTAACATTCCTTGCAAGTCTGAATCAGAAAATGGATACTTCTTCTCTTGGAGATCCTTTAGTGTCAAACGTTTCTTCTTAGTGTCCCTTGGATATGAGGCTTCTTCCCATCAAACTTGGGTCTTCCTGAAATTCTTACGGGCTTACGGAAGAAACGGGCATAACTTCCTTAATTGCAGACATTGTTGACTTAGAAGTCTTCTTGATTTCACCCTTGTCTTTCTTTGGTTTCATATGAAGACTCGGAGCTACTCTTACGACTTGCTATCGTCATCTCCATGTCGTGGGCTTTAGTTGCCAATTCTTGGAAAGTTGTTGGCTTGCTTTATACAAGACATAAAGTAAGTCCCATTCCATGCCTTGTATGCACGTCTCGACAGCGGAAGCTTCAGACAAATGATCTTTGCACTCGAGGATGAGTGATCTCCAACGATTTATGTAGTCCAAGGCCGACTCCTAGGACCACTGTTTCGTGTTTGTTAGCTCCATCATACTAACGGTGCGATGGGTGCTATAGAATTGTTTAAGGAACTCTTGCTCCAGTTCTTCCAAACTGTTGATGAACTCTCGTTCCAAGTCTGTGTACTAATCAAAGGCAATGCCTTTAAGGGTTTGAAAAGTTCATGCCCCTCACTAGAATTTTTTGAGCCTCCCCCAATTTGAGCTTTTATCACATTGGCTACTTGGTTTTGGATATGATCCTCAAACAACTAGCCTAAGCTGGAACCTTCTTCATATTTCTCTCCTTCGTCAAAACCCTCGTGATTGGACCTTATGTCAAAATCTTTGTCTCCCAAGCTCTCGTCAGAGCTGCTACCGGGTCGTTTTCTAACTTCTTTGTCAGTTTCTTGATTCTCTCATCTTGCCGCTAATGTGCTTAGTCTTTTCCTTGCTTTTTTTCACGAGTCTTGCCAATGTAGCCTTCATAGTCTTGAATTTCATAATTGATAGCATATGTGACCATAACGGGCATAATAACGGAGTCGATAGAGTCGGAATCGAAATCGGAGGAGAACAAATCCCTTGGAGATTTTGGCGTTTCCTTGCCATCATCATATCTTCATCCTCTTCACTCAATGGTTAATGGTGGGTTTCATACATCCATTGAGGGGCCATCTCCTTCGGGTCAATAGCTTGAATGGAAATAGTTTGGTTTACCTCCAACAAGTTGGAGTCAAAGATTTGCAACAGGGCATTCACGTCGGCTTGTTTCTTGGCCTCAACAGCGGCAATCTTAGCCATCCTTCAAGTGATTACTCCATTAGATGTTACACTGGTTACTGATTCTTGTGACTTGGATTGAGTAACTTTCTTTGGAGCATGATAGATGTTGGTCGTAGGAGTCATCTTTTTCGAATGATGAGTAGTTCGTTCAGGAGAAAGAGATGAGAGGTAGAGATGTCCCACCGAGCGTGCCAAAATTTGTAAACACAAATTTTCGGGTCTAAAATAAATAAAGACAAGAAATTAGAGAACAAATATAATTGTATTAATTTCAAAGAATTCTGGGTGCAATCTCTGTATATTTGTTACAAAATGAAAATATAACTCTTATTTGATCTCCTTGAATGAACTTGAATGAGTCTTGAATGAGTATGGTTTTGGATGAATGTGGTCTTGAACGAGGGTCATAGAGACTTGATCTAGATCAAGAGGAAGCAGTTTGCTCTCCCACAAATGTACGATACGAGCTTAAAATTTGTTGTATTTCTTGTTTGAGAGAGAGAGAAAGAGAGAGAGAGAGAGAGAGAGAGAGAGAGAGAGAGTATGTGAGCCTTAGTCTTCTTTTGATGTTTTTGAACTCCCTCCAGATGAAGGAGGATGACCTCTATTTATAAAGAACTTGGGCTAGTATTTGAGCCTATTTAATTCCTTTTAAAAGAAAAGGAATGAGTATTTTGGTCGAGGAATAATATCATTTAATTTTTAATTAGATGAGCCACCATAATTATCTTGACACAAGACAGATTATAATTGGTCGAATTAGTATTAGTTTAATTTCCACGTGGTGAGTCTTTATTGGCTGATAATTTTTTGCCTTCTACAATTACGTTTTGCAACATAGTGACAAAAAATACAGAAGCTTAATATGTGCTCATGCAAAAGGCTTACAAAAATTAATTATCCAAATATAATATCAAATCAACCTCATCAACAACGCTAGTTGTTTGCATGAGCTTGATCCAATTTATTGTGATTGAAATCAGTTGTATAATTAAAGTCTTGAATCAAGTTATGTTAGAAACTACAGATGCAATAAACTCAAGAGTTGTTGTGCACATAAGCAATGAAATAATATAAATCTTAATTACTAATTAAGAGTTTAAGACTCAAAAACACCAAAACTCAAACATTAAATAATTTTGGGAGGGAGTGTGGAAGTGAGAGAATGACACGGAATCATTATCAATAATAACTTCATTCATTGGATACAAGTTTAGCTTGTACAAAGAAATATCATCTCTTTCCAATTACATTATGAAGGAAGAAGTCTATCAGTCAATCACAACTCACCCTTCACTTACGTGCTTCATATTAGCCCAACAAAACAATCATGTAGACATGAAATAGTGGTTGCTTCATGCTTAATCTATTAATGCCAAACTAAGACATGAAGGGACATAGGGCATAGCCCGCAAGGTTAAGGCTTGAGCAACACATAACACAAGAAAATCAAAATAAGGGTACACATCAAATTATCAAAATATCTAGAACTTGTTTACGCTTTAACAGCCTGAAGCCTTGTTCGAATTGCCAACTTTAAGTTATTTGACTAAAAACATACCCATTAACAACTATCCCAGCCAAAATGCTAAGGGGATGATGATACAACATAGGGTAATCATATAATCAATCGAAGAAAAGATTAACCTACATTATTTAAAAATTATTCCAGTCAATGTTGGCACCCAATTCTCTACTACGAGATACTACATTTCGCTTTACAAACGAAACCGAGCAGAGCAGGTTTGGTATTTGATGCACTTTAATAGTAGACTCCATGTTAATCAAGGAGCAAAGACCCCTACCTATAACAAATTGAAGAAGATAATTGTGAGGTTAAAAGGCTATCTAAAGATACTCAAGAAGTCCTAGCCCTCACTCTTGAAATTTTCACCCTCTTCTACTCATGTTCATCCCATATTATTGCTATCTTTTGGTTAATGCTTAGCCAGAGCGTTAACCCTTCTTATGACCATCGGGTCGTGATCGATTAAGGTTCGGCCTTTGACTGACGATCCTTGGTTCATCAACTTCCCTAACATGCTTAAGTTATTTTGGGCTTTAACTAGCGAACCTCGGAACGCCAACTTCCCAATGATACATATCGCCACTAAAGAGTTTCTTTTCCATTTTTGTCTCATGCACATTCTATATCGAAATATCCAATACCTTTGGTTGACCGTTGGTTCCCTGAAATCAATTAAGTAATGACTTGAGTTGTTTAAAAAATCTGGAACCGCCACACCGAATCGGAAACCGGACAAAAAAACTAGAAACGAACAACACCGAACCGCTTAAAAATCCCGGTGCACAGAACCGGAAAAACCGGATGTTAAATGGGAAGGTTATGGTTTGGTATATTCAAATCGGCGGGGAACCGACACCGAACCGTTAACATAAATAAAAAAAAATATGTATAGATTTTGGTTAAAAAAATTTCTACCCAAAAATTAATACAAAACAGTAGAATTAACTTGTTAAAAAAAATAGAGAACAATATAATATGTGCTAGGGCATTAGGCTAAGCTGACTTGGGAGTTCGGTCATAAATTGGCCCTCTTTGCCTAAATTAGAAAAGGAGTGCCAAGTAAAGTAGTAGTGCCGCCCGAGACCTTTTTTTTATTGAATGGAGATTTTTTTGTTGTTGATAGAAATTAATGCGGTTCCGGTTAACTGGTGAAACTGCACCGTTAGATCCGGTGTACTAGTTTTGGAAAACCGGGTTACTAGGTTCCGTTTCAGGTTTGCCATTTTAGAAAACTGTTTCATCCAGTTCACCGCTTCGAGAAATCGGAACCGCCCCGTGAACACCCCTAGTAGTGACGTTAATGGAAATCGTACCAACCATTTCTTGTCTTTTCTAATAACATCAACCTTTGGGGCAGCCCCCTAACATGCCTTGAGGTATATAGTCATTTCTTTAGGACTTTGGATTACCGCATGTGATACGTCGCAAGTGTACGGGTGCTCGTGTAGCAAGTGTCAAGGTCGATCCCACAAAGACTTTGCTAACTACGCACCAACCTAGCCTCCTAGGTGATTGTTAAACCGGTCGGGTTTTGAAATGGATCAATCAATAACTATTTTTAATCACTATTAAGGGCAAATAAACCTAATATTCACTCAAATCACAAGATGAAATCAATATGAGAAAGGTGTTCAGGGGAGAAAGCCTAAGTCACTCAATGAATTAAACAAGTGGATTGAACATGTATGTCACTAATTTGGTACATTTCAGGGTTGATAATCGCATAAATTCTTCCGTAGCGAGCTTTTGGCAATGAAATGAATTGCTTAGCAAAATCAATCACCTACTTTCGTGGTTATTTCAATTTTAACTAAGTTAAAGATCAAATTATCAAAGACCCCTAATTACAAAAGTCCTCTATGTCTAGTTCACTTCATAATTAGTTTAATCCTAAGGATTTCGATTATCGAATTTCTCCCTTCGGTACTTCATTCAACAATCTAATTCCATATTTTTGATGGCCAAACAAAAACAATGACATACATAATCAAACGATAAATAAAATGCATTCAAACTAGATCAACACACTTGTTCAATCCAATAAAACTTAATCCATAAGAGAAACTAATAAGGGTTTATCACCCAAGCGAAAGAAACTACTCACTAATCATGTCTAAACTACAAAAACACATCAATTCTACTCTAGAAAACATGGAAATCTAAAGAGAATGAAGAAATAACCAAAGATGTGTAGAAAACCCTTGAAAGAATTTGACAATTGTGGACTTTTGCTCCTCCAATACCGTATCAATCTTGAGTAATCTTCAATCTTCAATTCGCTCTCAAATTCTTGATTATTGTGGGATTGTAGAAGATGGATGATAGTAGAGATGGAGATGGATGGTATGGAAGGAATGGATGGTGGTGAATGATGGTGGATGAATATGGATGATCAAGGATGAATAATGAAACAGCCGATCTACAATTATATAGCCATTAAGAGAAGTTGAAACGGCAAAAATCGTCATAAACAGGGTCAACACGGACCTTGCCTCTAAAACACGGTCCGTGTTTGACCAAACGCAACCTGTGTCAACCCGAACATGGGTCGTGTTGATGTTTTTTGGGGAAATTGAACTCTCTGGAGGCCAACACGGACCAAGTTAGTATCAACACGTGTCGTGTTGGATCTGGAAATTTTTGGGTCGTCTTGTTTTGATCATATCTCCTTCTTTCGACGTCCGATTGACTTCGTTCTTGACTATTCGGAAAGCTCTAGGAGTCTACTTTACATTAGCATAAGTTTCAAAGTCATATCATAAGTGTGGAGAAAATGGTGACCAAAAGAGTGAACATATATCAATTTTCGCACACTTTCTGCTATCTTGCTCATAACTTCTTCGTCTTAACTTGGAATTGAGCTTATAATATATCGTCGGAAAGCTCTTTCAATGATGAATCAAGAAATGTATGTGAGTTTTTGAGTTCATATCATTAATCTACACAAATTGAAGAAAACACAAAGAACTCAGTTAAGGTAGTGAAATAAGATCATAAAAGATCAATTAAGCACATTAATTTCCAAATTTCACTATCAAAATGCTCCAAAAACTAAGTCAATAGATACCCTCATCAGCATGTTAGCTTTGACTATCATTAACTCGGTTTATCATTCATGGGTAGTAGCTCGTTTTAAAGATTCTTATAGAAAAGTCCATAACTTACTTATTTTTTAAGCTTTGAAGTTGATTCAAGTTGGAGAAGTTCCTTAAATGAGTCTAATTTATGACCATATTTTTAGATTACCTCAAACTTGCATGCATTAATACAGTATTAAGCAAAATCGAACTGTGGTACTGATGCATAATTGATGGCCTTATGCATCAAGGTCAACCATGGAGACATCTAATACTCACCTAGAAGGAAGAAGAGCTCAAGTCTCTCATATATCTCTCTACTTGGAAGGGATCAACTCATATGGTCGTATACTTTTGCTCCTTAATTCAAGGACCATGAAGCTATCATAGAAGTCATCCTAGAGAGGATTATTCTACATTCCAAGAGCTTTCATATGGTTCAAGAATCTTTAAGTTTGGATGAGAATCCAAGGAGTTATCATCATTTGAAATCTAGTTTAGTTCATTGTTTTCTTTATGATGTAATCATTAGAATAGATGATGTAAGCCTCAAGGGGCCTATTTCTTGATTTGTGCACGTTTAGGGAGGGCTAGGATTACTATAAATACCCCCCTTAGGGAGCTTTGTAAATCAATTCATTCACATTGAATTTTTAGATTTCAAACACAAGGTGTGTTCATTCTAGCTTTCATGCTAGGTGTTTTTCGTTTCTCTCTTGTGGGATTCGAATCATCCCCTTCTTCTAGCTAAGGTTGGCATCCTTAGTGGTGAAAGGAAGGAATTGAAGGTCTCTTGAAGGTGGTGTGGCTATATCCTTCCAAGAGTCTTCAAAAGCCATCATCTATCCATCGTTCAATCATCCATTTATCATCCATTTCGTGTTATTCATCAAGAATTCAACAAGAATTCATCAAGCATTCAACAAGAAACGTTTGTTCTTCATCAAACACGTCCAAGCTTCATTCGTTCATCATCAATTATCATTCGTTTGTCCATTCGTTCATTATTTCCATCCATTTGGTAATCATCTTTCATAGTTCTTTCCATCCTTTTTCATCCATTTCTATTCCATTTTTGGTTCTTTGGAACTTTGAGAAAGGAGATTCCTATCTTCGTTTTTAAAGATCCTTAGATATTGTGTAATGAGATCATCCCTTGGTCTCATTATGCATCAAATTTGGTATCAGAGCTTAGGAGTTTGATTCTCTTAGTTCTTGAACCATCGTTCTACAAAACTTTCCATCACAAAAACGTTCCTACCATCTCTCCATCACACGCCATCCATTAGTTCTTCCAAGAACTCATCAAGAACCCATCAAGAACTCATAAAGAACCCTAAACTCCACAAAGAACCCGTGAGCCCAAACACAAATCCAACCAATTTCCCCCTCACGTCCCTTCTATGCTAACCATCCTACCATGAGTTTCTTGTGATCTTTTGAATCAAGACTGGTTCTAATGGATTGCAAAAGGTCCAGCAAGAATTCCCAACATGAGCTACAATGTTTGAAGCAACAAATCGATGATCTTGCCAAGCAAATGGAAGAATGTGGGATTCTTCCAAAGGGGTCAAGAAGCACAAAATCACGTGTGGTTCACTCTTCTAAGGTTGAATATGAAGCACCTTATGCACGGAGTAAACATTCCGACGAAAAGAATGGGAAGAAAGTTCAAGAAGATTTCTTGCCATCCGATTACAAAGGTGACTCCATCAACAATCTTGAAGGAATTAAGCAAGGGAGCATGGATGTACTTGAATATACAATAGAGTTCAAGTGGCAACTATGGAAAAATGGTCTTAAGGAGGACGATCCACACATTTTGGTATACTACTTTCTTGGTCTTAATGATTACATTCGTCGTGTTGTTGTAAATCATCTTCTCACAAACTTGGAAGAGTTAAGTTCCTTAGCTCTCGATGTTGAAAGAAAAATGAGATGTTGTCATTTCAAAAGTTTATTTCAAATTGATTTGGAGTGTCCTAACAAGAAGAAAGATGTGTCTTTGGTTGAGTACCAAACACATGATAACAAACCATTTGAAGAGGAAAAGGAAGAGGAAGTTGGCGTTGACATGAAAGAAGAAGAAATTGGGAATGTCGCATATGAGGAGGAGAATAAAGAGGAAGAAAAGGTAGAAGAGGAGCATATGGAAAAATGGCTTGTGACAAAAGAAGCAAGTGTGGCGTATGAACATCCACAAAGAGAGTGCAAGATCTCTCATTATACCAACAAAGGAGAAGTATGTTCGTTGAACCAAGAAAAGGAAAGTTGTGCCTCCTATGGAAATATTGTTGTCCTTACGCAAGGGTTAAGCCATGACAAGTTCATTCATTTCAATCCAAGAAGTTTAGTAAGTCTTTGCTTTTACAAAATTTGCAAAGATTCATTATATTGCAAAATTACTTCTATGGATTCTTGTCATACTTTGTTGGAAGGACCAAAGTTGCTTGATAGGAATATCATGCCTCTTGATGCATCTCTACTTCCATCTTATACCACACGACCTAAGAAGGAAGAAAGCCATCTTGTGTCGATCATGAAAAAGGAGTATCGAGGGAATAAAGAGTATAAGGATCCTATTCTTATACATCTGGAGAAGAATGAAACGGATCCAAGTATCCATCACATTTTGAATCTTCCTATGAAGCATATCTTCCATGAGCATCTAAGAGCTATCTACTTAGATCACTTGGTTGAAAGGCGAGAATTGAAAGGATGAAATAGCCCAAGTCATCAAGGTACATTGTTTCATGCTAAATGACAAGGGTAAAGTGGTAAGAATAGACTTGGGAAGTGAAGCGACATGAACAACCCACGTTCATGGTGAAGAAACGCAAATCCAAGTCTTATGGTGTTCGAAATCATCGGAAGAAAGTTTAAGAAGTTCATCAAAGGAATCTACGATGACTTCAAAGCTTTCAAGAAGAAAGTCTTTGTGAAGAAGACAAGTGAGAGTTGATCTTCCAAAGTTTGAGGACAAACTTTTTCAACCGGGGGTGTATGATGCATAATTGATGGCCTTATGCATCAAGGTCAACCATGGAGACATCTAATACTCACCTAGAAGGACGAAGAGCTCAAGTCTCTCATATATCTCTACTTGGAAGGATCAACTCATATGGTCGTATACTTTTGCTCCTTAATTCAAGGACCATGAAGCTATCATAGAAGTCATCCTAGAGAGGATTATTCTACATTCCAAGAGCTTTCATATGGTTCAAGAATCTTTAAGTTTGGATGAGAATCCAAGGAGTTATCATCATTTGAAATCTAGTTTAGTTCATTGTTTTCTTTATGATGTAATCATTAGAATAGATGATGTAAGCCTCAAGGGGCCTATTTCTTGATTTGTGCACGTTTAGGGAGGGCTAGGATTACTATAAATACCCCCCTTAGGGAGCTTTGTAAATCAATTCATTCACATTGAATTTTTAGATTTCAAACACAAGGTGTGTTCATTCTAGCTTTCATGCTAGGTGTTTTTCGTTTCTCTCTTGTGGGATTCGAATCATCCCCTTCTTCTAGCTAAGGTTGGCATCCTTAGTGGTGAAAGGAAGGAATTGAAGGTCTCTTGAAGGTGGTGTGGCTATATCCTTCCAAGAGTCTTCAAAAGCCATCATCTATCCATCGTTCAATCATCCATTTATCATCCATTTCGTGTTATTCATCAAGAATTCAACAAGAATTCATCAAGCATTCAACAAGAAACGTTTGTTCTTCATCAAACACGTCCAAGCTTCATTCGTTCATCATCAATTATCATTCGTTTGTCCATTCGTTCATTATTTCCATCCATTTGGTAATCATCTTTCATAGTTCTTTCCATCCTTTTTCATCCATTTCTATTCCATTTTTGGTTCTTTGGAACTTTGAGAAAGGAGATTCCTATCTTCGTTTTTAAAGATCCTTAGATATTATGTAATGAGATCATCCCTTGGTCTCATTATGCATCAAATTTGGTATCAGAGCTTAGGAGTTTGATTCTCTTAGTTCTTGAACCATCGTTCTACAAAACTTTCCATCACAAAAACGTTCCTACCATCTCTCCATCACACGCCATCCATTAGTTCTTCCAAGAACTCATCAAGAACCCATCAAGAACTCATAAAGAACCCTAAACTCCACAAAGAACCCGTGAGCCCAAACACAAATCCAACCAATTTCCCCCTCACGTCCCTTCTATGCTAACCATCCTACCATGAGTTTCTTGTGATCTTTTGAATCAAGACTGGTTCTAATGGATTGCAAAAGGTCCAGCAAGAATTCCCAACATGAGCTACAATGTTTGAAGCAACAAATCGATGATCTTGCCAAGCAAATGGAAGAATGTGGGATTCTTCCAAAGGGGTCAAGAAGCACAAAATCACGTGTGGTTCACTCTTCTAAGGTTGAATATGAAGCACCTTATGCACGGAGTAAACATTAAGCGAAAAGAATGGGAAGAAAGTTCAAGAAGATTTCTTGCCATCCGACATAAAGGTGACTCCATCAACAATCTTGAAGGAATTAAGCAAGGAGCATGGATGTACTTGAATATACAATAGAGTTCAAGTGGCAACTATGGAAAAATGGTCTTAAGGAGGACGATCCACACATTTTGGTATACTACTTTCTTGGTCTTAATGATTACATTCGTCGTGTTGTTGTAAATCATCTTCTCACAAACTTGGAAGAGTTAAGTTCCCTAGCTCGATGTTGAAAGACAAAGGAGATGTTGTCATTGCATAAGTTTAGGTCACATTGTTTTGGAGTGTCCTAACAAGATAGATGTGTCTTTGGTTTAGTACCAAACACATGATAACAAACCATTTGAAGAGGAAAAGGAAGAGGAAGTTGGCGTTGACATGAAAGAAGAAGAAATTGGGAATGTCGCATATGAGGAGGAGAATAAAGAGGAAGAAAAGGTAGAAGAGGAGCATATGGAAAAATGGCTTGTGACAAAGAAGCAAGTGTGGCGTATGAACATCCACAAAGAGAGTGCAAGATCTCTCATTATACCAACAAAGGAGAAGTATGTTCGTTGAACCAAGAAAAGGAAAGTTGTGCCTCCTATGGAAATATTGTTGTCCTTACGCAAGGGTTAAGCCATGACAAGTTCATTCATTTCAATCCAAGAAGTTTAGTAAGTCTTTGCTTTTACAAAATTTGCAAAGATTCATTATATTGCAAAATTACTTCTATGGATTCTTGTCATACTTTGTTGGAAGGACCAAAGTTGCTTGATAGGAATATCATGCCTCTTGATGCATCTCTACTTCCATCTTATACCACACGGCCTAAGAAGGAAGAAAGCCATCTTGTGTCGATCATGAAAAAGGAGTATCGAGGGAATAAAGAGTATAAGGATCCTATTCTTATACATCTGGAGAAGAATGAAACGGATCCAAGTATCCATCACATTTTGAATCTTCCTATGAAGCATATCTTCCATGAGCATCTAAGAGCTATCTACTTAGATCACTTGGTTGAAAGGCCGAGAATTCGAAAGGATGAAATAGCCCAAGTCATCAAGGTACATTGTTTCATGCTAAATGACAAGGGTAAAGTGGTAAGAATAGACTTGGGAAGTGAGAAGCGACATGAACAACCCACGTTCATGGTGAAGAAACGCAAATCCAAGTCTTATGGTGTTCGAGAAATCATCGGAAGAAAGTTTAAGAAGTTCATCAAAGGAATCTACGATGACTTCAAAGCTTTCAAGAAGAAAGTCTTTGTGAAGAAGACAAGTGAGAGTTGATCTTCCAAAGTTTGAGGACAAACTTTTTCAACCGGGGGTGTATGATGCATAATTGATGGCCTTATGCATCAAGGTCAACCATGGAGACATCTAATACTCACCTAGAAGGAAGAAGAGCTCAAGTCTCTCATATATCTCTCTACTTGGAAGGGATCAACTCATATGGTCGTATACTTTTGCTCCTTAATTCAAGGACCATGAAGCTATCATAGAAGTCATCCTAGAGAGGATTATTCTACATTCCAAGAGCTTTCATATGGTTCAAGAATCTTTAAGTTTGGATGAGAATCCAAGGAGTTATCATCATTTGAAATCTAGTTTAGTTCATTGTTTTCTTTATGATGTAATCATTAGAATAGATGATGTAAGCCTCAAGGGGCCTATTTCTTGATTTGTGCACGTTTAGGGAGGGCTAGGATTACTATAAATACCCCCCTTAGGGAGCTTTGTAAATCAATTCATTCACATTGAATTTTTAGATTTCAAACACAAGGTGTGTTCATTCTAGCTTTCATGCTAGGTGTTTTTCGTTTCTCTCTTGTGGGATTCGAATCATCCCCTTCTTCTAGCTAAGGTTGGCATCCTTAGTGGTGAAAGGAAGGAATTGAAGGTCTCTTGAAGGTGGTGTGGCTATATCCTTCCAAGAGTCTTCAAAAGCCATCATCTATCCATCGTTCAATCATCCATTTATCATCCATTTCGTGTTATTCATCAAGAATTCAACAAGAATTCATCAAGCATTCAACAAGAAACGTTTGTTCTTCATCAAACACGTCCAAGCTTCATTCGTTCATCATCAATTATCATTCGTTTGTCCATTCGTTCATTATTTCCATCCATTTGGTAATCATCTTTCATAGTTCTTTCCATCCTTTTTCATCCATTTCTATTCCATTTTTGGTTCTTTGGAACTTTGAGAAAGGAGATTCCTATCTTCGTTTTTAAAGATCCTTAGATATTGTGTAATGAGATCATCCCTTGGTCTCATTATGCATCAGGTACTCATTGATTTCAGGTAGTAACTCATTTTAAAGGTCCTTAATGAAAAGTCCATAACTCACTCATTTCTTAAGCTTTGAAGTTGATTCAAGTTGGAGAAGTTCCTAAAATGAGTGTATGGGAATATTTTTAGATTATCTCAAACTTTCATGCGTTAATATAGTATTTAGCAAAACCGAGTTGTGGTACTCATTGATTTTAGGCAGTAGCTCAGTGCAATTTATTGTGTGCTCCGGGAGCATGTGCTCCAGATTCTACAATTGTTCACCTATATATATCAGATTGTTCACTCTGATTAATATAATAGTTCACTCTGATTCATATGATTGTTCACTCGCAAATATCTGGAGCACATGATCCGGATATATTTAATATATATTGGTAGCTCAGTTTAAAGGTCCTTAAAAAAGTCCATAACTTACTCATTTCTTAAGCTTTGAGGTAGACTCAAGTTGGAGAAGTTCCTAAAATGAGTCTAGTTTATGGACATATTTATATATTACCACAAACTTGCATGCATTAATACAGTATTTAGCAAAACCGAACTATGGTACTCACTAATTTCAAGCAGTAGCTCAATTTAAAAGTCCTTAAAGAAATGTCCATAACTCACTCATTTCTTAAGCTTTGAAGTTGATTCTAAGTTAGAGAAGTTCCTAAAATGAGTCTAGTTTATGTCCATATTTTTAAATTACCTCAAACTCAGTATTTAGCAAAACCGAACTATGGTACTCACTGATTTCGAGCAGTCACTCATTTAAAGGCCCTTAAAGAAAAGTGCATAATTCACTCATTTCTTAAGCTTTTGCTAAACGAATTTTTGGGTTGTATTCCTCATTCATAGGGCTATTATCTTTACGTTGGAAGTTTTTACCGAAGAGGTCTTGAAGTGGGGCAAAAATCGTGCCCTACGGGGTGTGGTTATTAGGTTGTGGGCTTGAGATTCGTTACCTTGGATGATCTTAGTTGTTTCTTAACTTGTTCTTGCTCTAGTCTTTGAGTTTGTTCTTGGAAAGCAACAACACTCTTTCAAGGTCTAAGAGTAGGTGGAAATGTACCCAATGTGAGCCCTTAAGTTGTCCCTCAAATCCTCCAACTCGTCCTAGAAGCTATCCCTCCTTCTTCGATCTATCACTTGAACTTATGTTATGCTCATGGTTATCAAGTGTCGATGTGTGTTTGAGTGTTATAGTTGAGAGAATAATTTGAGCTGATTATACAGAGAGAAAGAGAGAGAGAATCGGTGGAATAAAGAGGGGGGGACGAATGAGAGGAAATGAAAGCTTGTGTGTGGAGTTGCTTCCTAGCTAGTAGTTATAGGAAGGCTTGAGTGTTTTAGTGAACATAAATGGAATATTTGCTGCTGGAATTTCTTACATAATGATCATTATATGCCCCCTCCCCATGCGTGGGAATAGTAGGGAATATTTACCTTAGAAGATAGTAGTCCCACCATCCCTTTTGTGGGTGCTTTAGGAGTATAATATTAGTATTTAGGTGCATGTAGTGGCTTGATCAAGTGGTTTATTTTCATCAAATTTACGGCCACTCCCCTCTTCTCATGGAGTCCGAATTTTTTGGTGCTTGGTCAAAATGATTTCGAAATTTTTTGCAAGTATCAATTTACCGAAAGAAATTACGTTGTCGGGTTGTATTAGAGCAAGGATCTTAGATTGATTACCGGTGGTTGTTAGTGATATTTAGCTACTCCTTGTGGTTATTCAATCGAATTTTTGGTCGCCTCTTAAACTCTAACGAGGACTACACTCTGGGGTAGCTATCACTTGTATGTGAGATGAATCGACCATCTGGTTTAACGTTAGAAACGGAGGGTCGTTACAACCACCTTTTAGAGCTAGCAAAAATTTGGGTCTGGGTAACTTCGGTTTCAGACTGGACATCAGACAAAAATTTGATGTTCGATACCCATTTTTTCACGTAGTTTTTTGGTCAGACAAATCAGACAAGCATAAATTTGGGTCTAAATCGGGTTCTAATAGTAGAAACTAATATTGTGCTTGCATTTTCGGTTAAATCGGTTACTTTGGACGAAAATTCTATGACCGTACTCGATCTTTTCTCGGGTCGGACAAATCCAGGTTATCAGGTCGAATGGATTTTTCGCTAACCCTACCACCTTTAATTCATTTAAATTAATATATAAAATATATCCCAAGTTTCAAATGGAGATTGTCTAGGAAAAAAAATTCTTGTATATAATTCGTACAATTCTACCTTTTTTGAGGTTAAGATTTTATATAGTAATAATGTTGAATTTTTGTAAGTTTTATATGTTAAGTTTTATTTTATTTTAATTCTAATTTTGCGTTTAAAATATTTCCTGTGTATATTAATATCTGTTACTTTTGCCTTTATATAGTCTCCAATGCACTGCTTATATATATATATATATATATATATATATATATATATATATAATTGGATTCTAATAATCCCTACTTTCACCAATTGGACAATGGTGGACCGTACTTTCACTTTGTATTCTGGTGGTCCAAAAAAAAAATTGGATTTGAGTGGGACGCCGACGAGTTGAGTGGCGGTGACTCGGTGGTTTTCTGACATGGCACCTTAACCATATATTTGACCGGGTTGACTTTAATTTTGGCTGCCACATCAGACATAAAACACATACCCTCTTGTTTTTTCTTTTTTTCCTAATTCCAGATTGGATTAAAATTTACCCAACCCCCCTTTGTTTCTCTCCCTTCTTTTCCCTTTCCCATTATTTCTCTCTCTTCCCTTTTATTTTGACCGCACAACAAACATAGAGAGAGAGAGAGGGGAGAAGGAGCAGAGGAGGGGTGTTGGGCAATGGAAGGCGGCGACATGCTGGGCGGAGGTCGACGACGAAGGTGGTGGCTGTGGATGGGGGCATCGCCGGCGGCTCAAGTGTGAACGACCAGAACCGCCAGAGATGGTGGTGGTCTCGGTGGTCAGGTCGCGAACAGAGGAGGGAGAAAAGGATTCGGGTTTCAATTTTGGCGGTGGTTTTGGGCGATTTCTGGCAATTTAGTCTGGATTCGGTAAGTAAAAACTCAAATTGGTAAATTATAGAAGGTTTCACCCAAGCTAGACCAGTTGGTGAAAGACTCGAAGCTTCCAAATCCAAGCACACCACACCAGGACATCAGCATCTCATATAATACTCTACTCTAACTCTACATACACTGAAATCCTTGTGTGGGTAATTTGGGTATATTCCGTAAATTGGAGTTGAGTACGTTATTGTTTTTCAATTCTCCCAATTATGTTCGTAATTATTGATGTATTGCCTTCTTCTTTGACTTATATTTGCTTTTGATATGGAATCTGTTTCTTGTCAAGCTATATCAATTCAAAGGTACGATTTTTGTGGGGTGTGGGAGGGTTGGAGGACATGACTACTAGGAGTGCCCCTGGGTTCGATTGTTCCAGGAACTGAACACATATTACCATTGCATAATGTTTTCTAATTTAGATTTTGGAATACTTGTTGTCAAAATAGGGATGGATAGTGGGTTGATACTTGGTATCTCAATTGGGGTGGTAATTGATGCATTGTTGGCCATTTTGGGCGTTTAGGGGACAAAGGTGACAACCTAGACTGAGAGGAGGGGACAGTGTGTAGACTAGAAGCACAAATAAAACCATACAGATTGTCAACGGAAGTAAGGGCGGTAAGTGGTTGGTCGGGTTGGATCTGGGATTTGCAAAAATAGGGAGAGGGGTGTGCAACTGGGTTGTGGTGGTCGAGGAGAGGCTAGGTGGTTGCTGGTAAGGTTGCGATGGGTTTTCTGGCGACCTTGTGGTCGGAATAAATGGCGACAGGTGGCGAGGTGGATAGATTTGGGGTTGCAAAACAATGGAGGGGAAGGGAGTAAAGGACACATGTGAGAGGGAGTAAAGGACCGACGACGATATGGTGCTGCTTGGGAATGGTGAATTTTTTAGGGAAATAACAGGGGAAACGGGAAAAGAAGAAAGAGAAAGATAGGTGGAAGGGGGTTATTTTTTAGAATCCTAGGTGTCATTAAAATTAAAGAAAAATTAAGATTGGCATGTGTTTTATGTGTGACATGGCAAAAAAAATAAAAGTCAAACCAGTCAAGCTCATGCCCAACGTGTCATGTCAGCAAACCACCGAGTCACCGCCACTCAACTCGTCACTCAAATCAATTTTTTTGCACCACGAATACAAAGTGAAATCACGGTCACCATTGTCCAATTGGTGAAAGTAGGGATTATTAGAATCCAATTATCCTATATATATATATATATATATATATATATATATATATATAGGGAAATTGGATTCTAATAATCCCTACTTTTGCAAATTGGATGGCAATAATCCCTACTTTCAATTTGTATTCTGGTGGTCAAAAAATAAACAAAATTGTATTATAGTGGGACATAATCGAGAATATACCCTAAATATCATAGATTTTGTGTTGCAATTGATTCAAAACTTTGTATAGCACTTTACCACGATTTTTAATGAATTTACATCATTTCACCATATTTTTTTCTATTTTTTCTATTTTTTATGATTTTTTCAATTTTATTCCTTTTAAAAAATCATAATAATTAATCGGAATCTCAAAAAAAATAATTTAAAAAATGTTTTAGCAACTACACTTCATTATCTATCTGGGGGCATGAACGAAAAAAACAAAAATAATATGGGGTAGGCATGAAAAAAATAAAAAGAATGTGGTGATGGATTTGGTACCACTACAATACTATTTTATTTTATTTTGGACCACCTGAATACAAATTGAAAGTATGGATTATTGCAATCCAATTTGCAAAAGTAGGGATTATTAAAATCCAATTTCCCTATATATATATATATATATATATATATATATATATATATATATATATATAAGAAAATTGAATTCTAATCATTCCTACTTTTGCAAATTGGATGGCAATAATCCCTACTTTCAATTTGTATTCTGGTGGTGCAAAAAAAAATTGTATTTGAGTGGGATGCCGACGAGTTGAGAGGCGGTGACTCGGTGGTTTTCTGACATGGCACCTTGACCATGTGTTTGACCGTACTGACTTTGATTTTTGGTGCAACATCATATTATAAAAACACGCCCTCTTATTTTATCTTTATTTTTTTCAGCTTGGATTGTAAAATTTACCCCATCCGCTTTCTCTCTATCTCTCATCTTTTTCCCATTGTACAGACGATGTCAACCCTAAACTACCCAAAAATTGAGTTATACACCCGGCAATGACAAGACCAAACCTAAGATTTATGCTACCCAGAAACAAAAACTAACCTTTCTCAAACATGGCATAGAACAAACCTCCTTAGCTTATACCAAGGATTCAACTTGAATTGAAGATACCATAAAAATGTTGACTCAAGATGAACGCAATCCCAATCAACATTAAATCCCTCACAAATGAATCAAATACCCTTTGAATCTCTCAGTTTCTGCAGTAGTTGCTCCTTTTTCAGTTGGTATGTTTCTAGGAAATTGAAGAATCAAAATCAAAACGGAAGAGACAACAAAGGAAAGAGCAGGTTGAGGGTTTGGTTTTACAAGGGAATATTTATGAGGAGTTTTAATTTTAATTTCTCAGCGTACTTACTGGCTCATCATTGGCTACTCTATTTCACCGACTCAAGCACACGACCATAACCAAACTGCGAAGAAACAAAAAAAAAAAAAAAAGTTGAGAGATCCTTAAAACCCTCAACCTGAAATCAAATCAACACTCCCCAGCTGGAACTAGAATATAATAGAATTGAAATTGAGTCAAGTGGGCTGAAACCCAAAAGCAACAATGAGCAGAACATTATTTAGAAGACTCCTTTCCCTATCCTTCCCGTCGCATCGTCCTTCTGCCGTCATTGTTGTACCTTCCTAACTTTCTCTCTCCTCTTCTTCATCTTTCACTACAACATGCCCTAAAAAATAAGACCGTGCTCAACGGTCGCAAGTAAGCCTGAACGGTCGCTCTAAAGGGCGGGCGACCGTTCATTTACGACTGTTTAGGCCGGTCTTATTTCATTAGTCGTTTTGGGAGGCAGGTGACCGTTCATTTGAACGATCGCTAATTAACGAACGTTCTTAAATGGTCACGAAGGCGGGCGACCGTTCATGAACGGTCACTAGTTAACGACCGTTCAATGAACGATCACCCGCCTTCGTGACCGTTTAAGAACGGTCATTACAGCTTGTGACCGTTCTTTAACGGTCGTTAATTAGCGACTGTTCAATAAACAGTCGCCCGGTTCACTGTTTTTTCTTTTAAAATTTTTTCCTTTAGGGGTTCCCTGAATTATTATTTGAAGTGTATATGTTTGAGTCAAACGGTCGCAAAATGAATGGTCGCAAAAAATTAATATATATATATATATAAATGAACGGTCTCAAACAGTTATATATATATAAAGTCAACGGTCGCAAACAGGTATATAATCCTAAAAAGTCAACGGTCGCAAAATATATTACATATCCCAAAAGTTAGTTTCCATAGTTGTCCTGGCAAACACTACAAAGAAGGGTCATTAATGAAATTGAAGGGAGAGAATTGACCGCTGGATAGCGTCCCCTGCTTCTGCTGATTTTGTTCTAGTTGGGACAATCTTCCTTCAAGTTGGCTGTACATCTGCTGGTATTGGGAGAGTTGACTCATCAAAGCTTGTGTTTCAGCCACCATGGAAGCATAAGCAGATGGGGCAGCGGTGGTAGATGAGGAAGAAGATCCTTGACCACTGTAGCGTGCATAACGGGGCGACCTTTCACAGAACATGCCCGTCGAGGATCCCAGGCCATAGACATACTGATTCTTAACATCGAACCCACCAGCAACATTGTAGAACACCGTGTTGGCTTCCACAGGATTGGGCTCCAAGCCCGCTGCAGCTACTTGCTCGAGATATTCATTCTGCAAATGATCAACATTAATGACAATGAGTTACCACAACTACATGATCAAGATGTATCTCATTTATGATAATGAACTAAAGGTAAAGCAAAGTGGTCAAGTTGTTTGTTATCAAAGCACATTATCAATAGATGCCTTAACTAAGGTAATATAGGGAGAGTTACAGGGAAATTTCGGCAGAGTTTCCTCTGTAATATGGACTATCCCAAATTCATAATACAAACATTAACCTGCAAATGACAATATACACTCAACTTGTAGAATAAGGGATCACATGCCCACTTCCAACAAAAATTCCAACATATATATAATCAAGAAAATTGACTTACATAAACTTTGGCCGCCTTCGTGTCACTCCATTGCTTGTTACCGTGGGCGTCTTGCTTACAATGGTAATGCTATATGACGTCCGCTGGGGATGGATGGATCCCGTCATCAGCCTAGGATTATATTTAGAAAAATTACAGACATAACCTTAGAATTTATATTGATGAAAATCGTCAATGTAAAAGATCATTAGAGACTTACCTATTTACGCAAGTATTTAGCGGTGGGCATCGCGGCGCCGTAGTGCAAATTCTTGGTCGGGGCTTTGTTCCGGTTCGCTATGGCTGCATCGACCCGACGCTTATAGGCCTCTGCCTCTCGTAACGCCCACATCCTCGCCCGGATTTCAAATGTCAAATGTGGGATCGGTTTGTCCCTTTGAGCCTTTTTCTCTCGATAGACCAAGCCCTGAAGGAGGTCGCTGAATTTGCTGTGCCACATATTGAAGACATCCTTAGCCAGGTCCATTTCATACTCGAACCGTTGTTGTACAATAACAAATAAATAAATAAATAAAACACACTATTACTGTGAGTTTTATATACTAACAAATTAGAAATAAAATAATTTCATTATGAAGAATTACATTCTTACATAGAAATATGACCAATAAACCATTTTGACGGGATCTTCCATGTCCATGGCGTTAATAGCGTCCCCTCGATAATGGGACCGTAGACTGTTCGACACGACCTTTGTTACATCACGCATGGCGAACCTACAAGAAACGAGCAACATGTGAGAGTGTTATAATATTTATTTATTAATTATTATGTATTGACAAGAATTGAAATTGACATACCAGTTTTCCCTCCTAATGAGTGGAATCCTCGGGTTGGATGGGTCGTGAGGTAAACCGGGCTCGGTCTTCCACAACGGAGATGGTGGGGCCATGTCGTATTGTTAAGCTGCACAATAATAACCAATAATTGACCGTACAAAAAATTAAAGGACAAATTCTATTTCATTTGATGCATGCAGTGCCTAAACAAATAACAATCACGAAAACAAATCCATTTAAAACTAATCAAAATAAAAAATGAGGTCTAAATTTAAACAGCGCATAACGTTCTAAAATAAATGACTGTTCAAACCCAAAACCCTACACGTACGACCTACTCATCATCATCATCACTAAGCAACTCAACAAATGCTGCAATTTCCAACGCATCATTGCTTCTAATTCATTTTCTTCCGCACCCTCAGGTATACCCCGAAATTTTCCTTCATCATCATCACTAAATAGTTCATCTTCCGAGCTATCTCGATCGTCAAGTAGGTCGAATTCAGCAAGTGAAGGGGGGTCCACATTGTTGTCTTCCTGAAATGCTCCATCAGCGAGTCCATCTATTGTTTGCCTTGGCTTAATTGTCAGTTTGCAGTCCATGATGATCTATCTTTCTTGGTTGTTGGGTAATGGATATACACCACTTGTGTAGCCTGAGATGCTGTAGGACCCCAGAAAAAAAAAGGGATGAAACCTTTTTCCCGTAATGCGCTACATTTTGTGATCAGGAGCCGACTAAGGTTTCTTAATCCTTAAATAAAGATATTTTTATTTTTGAAATTTATTTTCGGGGTGATGAAAGTTTATTTATTTACAAACTCATTTTTTATTATTTAAATTATCCGAAAATTACACAAAAATAATTTCAATAATTTAATTTTAATCCAATTGACGAATTAGGGCCTAAGAAGCAAACGGACCACCAAAATTTGTCAAAGCTCGCCTAGGGTTTGACAAATTCTGGGCCGGTCCCCTTGGTTCCAGACCCAGGGATAAAATTGGTGGAAATTACTAAACCCCTCCTGGGGTTTAATAATTTCTGGCCATTTTCTCCTTGGACCAAACCCCTTTTTCACATTAAACAAAAGTTAAATCATTTTCTTAAATTAATTTTGTATAAAAAATCGAATGCTTTAAATAATTAAACGAAGTTATAAAAAAATTAAAGAGTCGCCAGCCGATTTAAGGAAATCGACGAACCATAAAATAAAAGAAAGACTCCGGTCTACGAACCCGATTTCTAGATTCGGGGGTAAGGTTACGAATTCGAGAGTTATAAGAACTCTCAAATCCGCCTGTTTATAAAAACAGACTCTACTAAAATCAACATTGAAAAGAAAGAGAGCGGGGAGAAGTTTGATTAATTTCACGGAATTATTATTCAAAACATGCAATATAAAATAAATGCGGTTTTAATTTATAAAATATGTACAAGTATGAAATTTAAAATAAGGATTACATGATTAAATACGATAATTTAAATCAAAGAATCGAACCTTGCTTTGGTTGTAGCGGCGATGAAATCGATCCCTTCAGTTGCTCCTTTGATTTGAAACCCGGATGAGGAAATGTGGATGGCTTAGGAAAAGTGTAGTGTGGATGGTAGTGAAGAATGTGATTATAGAAATGAAGAGAATTTGAGATAATGAGAGAAAATGAGAGTAGAATAGATGATGGTTGATGATGATTGTTGATGATATGAAGGTGGAATGGAGGGGGTATTTATAGGTGAAGGAGTGAGAGACAAGGTGGGGGACATACCCCAAAAAATCAGCCATTTAAGATCAAAACCTAGGCGGGGTATATGGGGTCAAGGACAAAGTCAACCACGTGGGGCAAAGATCAAGGGATCCAATTGCATGCATGCAGATTTTGGCGCCAACTGCTTCAAAACCTAGGTGTGGTATGATAATTTCGTCACACGGATCGCTGACCTGGCGTGAAACGACGTCGCATATAAATTTAATCAAACCCCAGGTGGCGTTTGATTATTTCTGGGCCGGATCAAACCCTAGGCGGGTTTTAGGCATTCTGGGCCGAGGCGCGCGCCTGGGTATGCTTTCTCTGTATGGGCCGTGAATAAAAATAAAACCCCTTTGGGTTTTAACAATTATCCCGGATTTATTTGGGCTTGCATATTTTTGGTAAGTCGGGTTTTATACCGGTACAAATTTCGGTGTCTACAGATGCCAACACAAAAGGCTCATACACCCTATAGCTCTTTGCTTGGTTGACATCAACAAGCTTGTAATGATCATGCACGACTACCCCACCTTGACCCGGGTCAAACCATTCAACCTTGAACAAGTGGACTTTGTATTCCCTCCTACGCCCAGTATAAGCCAATTCAATGACCTCTTTCAAAATCCCGTAGCAGTCAGTTCCATTCACCCCTTTGACACACACCCCATAATTTGCATTCGTTGGTAAATTATCGACACGGTAAGCATGGAAGTTATAGTGGTTAATGTTGAAATGAGCCCAAGATAAGACATCCTTCCTAGGGCCATTAGCTAAAGCTGTAACAACTTCGTCTCCTTCACTGGATGACAAAACCTACAAAGTTGTTCAATATTTACGAGGTTAAGCTCATGTAACATATGTTAACGAATAATTTACAATTCCACAACTCCAATTGAATGTTAACCTTTCTTCTCAACCAAAGGGGAATTCTTTGCAATGTTTGTTCGACAATTCACCATGCGGCGTACGTGGATGCAAACGGGCCATCTCTTCTTCAAATTGACTGAAATAAGTCATCGTAGGTGAAGATTTTACTGTATAGATAAGTTATTGATAATTGAATTGCCGATCTAATTAGTTTATGTTGCATACCTTTCATATTCAGTCATTAAATCGGAGTTTGAAAGGACATATTCATGCGCAACCTCATATTCTTGTTGGTCAAGGAATCTTTTCTTCCCTGCAGCTGGAGAGTATCCAATGTTGGATGAAAACAACTCGAGTACTGCTCTATTGACGTCGGATGCATCACCCAACTCGGGGCACGCGTTCCTCGGAAGGTCCCTTGACTTTGTGTGCACTTCTGGTGCAAAGTATGCAGCACAAAAGTTGGAAATCTCCTCCGTTAAGAACGCATTACATATAGAGCTTTCAACGCGTGCCTTGTTGCCAACCTTCTTCTTCAAATGATGCAGAAATCTACAACATTTGACAACCAACGCGCGTTGATGAATGCGTTGCAAATAAATATGCAGGTCCTAAAAGTTTAATACATTACTGCACAAACGCAATACAAATATTAATTACCTTTCAAAAGGGTACATCCATCTATACTGTACCGGTCCACCTTTAGTTGCTTCATATGGAAGGTGTATTGGAAGATGCTCCATCACATTGAAGAATGCGGGAGGGAAAATCATCTCCAGTTTGCATATGATTTCCGGTATGTTCCTCTCCCACCGGACCATGTCATCAACACTCACCTTAGAGGCACACAAGTCTCTAAAAAATTGGCTTAATTCCGTCAGGGCTTTCCACACATTCAGAGGAAGCAACTCCCTAACGGCAATTGGTAGCAACCTCTCCATGAAAACATGACAATCATGACTCTTCATACCATGTAATCTTGATGTGTTAACATCTACACATCTACCTAGGTTGCTTGCATATCCGTCAAGAAGTTTGAGATCTTTAAGCCACTGACATAATGCCTTGCACTCCTCTTTACCCATGACATATGCAGCTACGCCCGTCATTTCTATATTAACCCGGCGACGCTTACAATGAGCGGCTAGGTCCTTCTTAGAGTTGTCATCATTTTTTGTCTTTTCTTTGATGTCCATGATGGTGATCAACACCTGCTCAAACACATTTTTCTCAACATGCATGACATCTAAGTTGTGTCGAATTAGCAGGTCTTTCCAATACGGTAGCTCCCAAAAGATGCTCTTTTTATTCCAATTGTGACATTGAAGATAGTCGTTAACGTTGCCTTGTTGTTGGGTAGATGCTGGCAACCTTGACACTTGTTCCCAAACTTGGCCCCCATTTAGGCGAGGGGGGGAGGTGAATGTTTCTCTCGATTTTTTGAAAAAGCACTCTTGTTAGTACGATAAGGATGGTCCATTGGGAGGAACTGTCGATGACAATCAAACCATGATTGTTTCCTCCCATGTTTCAGCCACCGTGATTTTGTTTTATCCATGCAATATGGACAAGCTAACTTACCTGCGGTGGTCCACCCAGAAAGCATATCGTACGCTGGAAAATCACTTATTTCCACAACACGGACGCTTTCATTCTAAACGTTTCCTTCAAAGACACATCATATGTGTCTACACCCTCCTCCCACAACTGTTTCAACTCGTCTATTAACGGCTACAGGTATACGTCCAAGTTTCCCTTTGGACTTTTCGGACCAGGAATCAAGAGCGTGAGGAACATGTAAGGCTTCTTCATGCAAAGCCACGGAGGCAAATTGTAGGGGGTAGCTATAATAGGCCATGTAGAATAAGTTTGCCCAAAACTACCGAAAGGGGCGAAACCATCCATGCATATACCCAACCGCACATTGCGTGGTTCCGATGCGAACTCTTTGTGAGTGGCATCAAAATGTTTCCAAGCTTCACCATCGCACGGAAGAACCATGTCACCGTCCCCTCTAACATTTGTTGAGTGCCACCTCATTTGCTCTGCTAATGTCTTAGTCAAGTATAATCTTTGCAATCGCAGACCGATTGGAAAGTATATGAGCTCCTTGTGGGCGATCATTTTACCCTTAGCCGTTGTCCGCACCTATCGATCAGCACTGCAAAAGTTGCAACTATCAAGCCTGGCGTTGTCCTTCCAAAACAACATACACCCCTTTGGACACGCGTCGATCCTCTCATGCGGAAGTTCTAAAGCTTTGAGTAACTTCTTCGACGAGTGGTACATTTCTGTCATTTCATTAACATGGGGTCACGTACACCTCACCGTGACTCGTCCACACATAATAACGTGGAAGGAACCCATTTTTATACAAGTGCACCTTAACATTGTCTTCACTTTGGTGTTTCATGTTTCTACACTTTGAACATGGACTGGAGTACTTTATCCGATGGGAAGCTAATGGTTTGTTTAGCAACTGGCAAAAATTCTTCTTTTACCCCTCTAACAAACTCTTTGCTAAGATACCCCTCCTCATCGATTCTCTCGTACATCCATTTCCTAGTAGTTTCCATATTGTTCAAATCTGCAAAGTTAACCGAATTAGATTTCGACATTGACATTTGTGCATGTGAACACATTAATTTGCAAGGTGAGCTCAGTTACTAATAACTACCAAAAGCATCCAAACTCAACACTTTTCCATGACATCTACAACTAAGCTATATATGCCACCAGTCAATAGGATAATGTTATTACCTGAGGAGAGTTTGTTTGTTCCTGATAATTTATGGCTGAAAAAAGACTTTCATAAGTCGTATCGACTCTCCATTTATTTGTCTGGTTCCCAAAAAGTAGCGCAATTGCGCGAGGTCTATAGTGCTTGGGAGTTAGAAGCATTTCGATTCGGCAATGCAAGGTGTTTCCATTGTGTACTGTGGCGTGAAGACAGGTAGGTTCTGAAGATAAGCTTGTAGTGAAGGGTCTAATAAAAATTGTGGTGGGCTTTGATGCATGCAAGAAAGCCCACCACGATTTCTATTAGACCCTTCACTACAAGCTTCTCTTTCAGACCTACCTTGTCTTGCTGCCCACCAGGTCGCACAATGGAAGCACTAAATTGTACTCAATCTTAGACGCTTCTAACTCCCAGAGCACTATAGACCCCGCGCAATCTCACTGATGAGATTGCGCTATTTTAAGGGAACTAGACAAATAAATTGGAGAGTCGGTACGACTCATGAAAGTATTTTTCAGCCATAAATTATCAAGAACAAACACACTCTCATGGACACTAACAGAACCCAAACTCAACCTCTTTTTATGACATCAACAACTAAGATACTAGAACTATAAATAGACCTACTTTCTAGTCTAAACTACCATGACAACTAACCTATTTACTAACTCTCAACTGGTTGTTGAGTACTTAAGCTAGTAAATGGATGTGACATAATTATTTATAATTCATGTCTTCATTTGGCGTTATGAGTAGTTAAGTTAGCAATTAGGTTGGATACGAAACAAATTTACGCTGCCAACATCAGAGATTAACTTAATTAAATGCAAGTCTCTAAATGCCAATTCACCCTTGTTGAGATGAACAAGTTTTCGGAGTTATATGTACGAGAAATCCACCGCTTGTGACGTAGCAAATGCCGATCGTTGTGCATTTAGTATCCCAACCAGCTATAAACCGAACACCCAAGACGTCAAGATTGAGTTCCTGGGTGTTCATTTTATTAGTGATTGGGAAGATAAAAACACAACGATCAACATTTGTTATGTAACAAACGGTGGATTTCTCGTACGTATAACTTTGACGTATTGTTCATCACAACAAGGGTGAATTGGCGTTTAGAGACTTGCATTTAATTAAGTTATCCAACAAAGTTGTTAGTCTCGTAAATTCATTCCTAATCAAATATAATAACTAACTCACTTACTAATAACTACCAAAATCATCCAAACTCAACACTTTTTTATAATAATGGTTGTTGAGTACTTGCGTAGCAACTTCATGCTGATTACGTAAATGGACGTGACATAGTTATTTACAAAATATGTCTTCATTTGGAGTTATGATTAATTAAGTTACAGGCTACTATAAACCCTAAATTACCTACTGCTCAACCCTAAACATTACACGTAACATATTAACGTTTTCCATGTCATAGTTTCAAATGAATTTGAAGCGTGCTAAAACAACATTTCAAAGAATGAGGTTGATAATCCCCAACTTTTCAATATGTTGTTTAGTGACGAACAACAATGAATTTCATGGAAAAAGGTAACTAAGCATTTTTTACCAAACCTACCCTACACAAAAAATTAAACACAACATAACTAACTAAACATTCTTTACACAAATATTAACCCAAAAAATCACTCTAAGGTACCCTAAATTTTGGTGAAATGTTTTTCTGGTACCCCAACTTTTCAAAACTAATTTTGAGGTACTCTTACTTTTTGGGTTAGTAATTATTTGGTGTTTTTCCGGCTATTAATTTTATTAAGTGACCTAAATGCCCTTGTTCTTCCCTTCTTGAAGAAATACCCTTGAAGAAGAAGAATGAGGGTATTTTGGTCACTTAATAAAATTAATGGTCGGAAAAGCACCAAATAATTACTAACCCAAAAAGTAAGGGTACCCCAAAATTAGTTTTGAAAAGTTGGGGTACCGAAAAATAGTTTACCCAAATATTGGGGTACCTCCGAGTATTTTTTTGATATTAACCTAATCCATAATAATTTACACATGCTCATAATTCATACACTGTAGACACCGGATTTTGTACCGGTATTAATTTTAGTTATCTGTAAAAATAAGCTAGCCGAGTAATTTAGTAGCATGCAAGCCCATTTCTTTTCTAGCCCGAAAACAAGCAAAATGGCCCAACATTACGGACCAAACCCGGCTGGGTTTGGTGGGCCAGAGCGCAGCTCAGCTCGGCCCAAACCCGGCTGAGTTTGGTGGGCCAGAGCTCAGTTCAGCTCGGCCCAAACCCGGCTGAGTTACCGCGGCTAAACCTAAATTAAACCCTAATCGCCCCATCTAACCTACATTCCACTATAAATTAAACCCTAACCCCTCTCATTTCGGGGGACGGCGGATTATGCTAGAGTATTGACACTAGTATATTCTCTCTACCTCTTCTCTCCCTTTGCATGTTACTTCATCAAAGGTTAGAATAATTATCACATTGATGTAAACCATGCAATGTAACCTAACGAATTCATGTAATTCTTGTGTTTTCAATTCATAACTTGCATGACATTAATGTTAAACTTGTGAAATTTATATCGAATTCCTCCCTTTTCAATTTATTTGCTTTGATTTAATCCTAGTAGAGTCTATTCGTTTGAATAGGCGGATTTGTTGATTTTAATTGTCAAATTCGTAACCTTACCCCCGAATCCGTCTCTGGATTCGCAGGCCGGAGTTTGTATTTAAACGGTTTGTTGTTTTTCTCCTAAAAATTCAACTGGCGACTCTATGTTCATACTTCGGTATTTTTCTTTTTATTTCTGCGGTGCGCTCTTATTCTTTTGAGGAAAGTGACGGAATTAAGCGAGGATATGAAGGTACGAACTCGGACGGGTTCTGAAACCCTTTCCTCACTCCCTTCTGCTTCGCTGTTTTTTCGGTCTAATCTGTGGATGGCGCAAGAGATAACCCGGTTCGGTTCAAATCATGAACCCAGACGGGTTTACCACCTCTTTTTCATTTTTTTCTTTTGTGTATTTGTTCTTGGTCTGACACTAGCAAAACCCGGTTCGGTTCAACTCATGAACCCAGACGGGTTTACCACCTTTTTTTCATTTTTTTCTTTTGTGTATTTGTTCTTGGGTCTGACAGTAGCAAAACCCGGTTCGGTTCAACTCATGAACCCAGACGGGTTTGCTCATTTTCCTTTTCCTTTTTATTTTTTTCTTTTTTTTAAAAAAAAACGAATTTCGGGATTATGACGCATAAATTAAATTAGTCTGTCAACAAAAGTATTCTTAAAAGTTCAAACCTTATTTAAGGTTAAGCAAGCCTAGTCGGCTCCCAATTATTTTTAAGTAGCACCACGAAAAAGGTCATCAATTTTTCGGGGTCTACAGATTGGCGACTCCACTGGGGACTTAAACTTAAAAAGAGGGTAAAACTTGAAAGAATTAAATTTTAGTGAATTTTATAAAAAAAAAAAAGAGGAATTAATTTATTTCACATTTTTATCATTTTTAGGCATATTGCATACCAGGCTACTCTTGGGCCTTTATGGCTGGGGAGCACAAAAGCGTTGGTTTAGGTTTTAAAACTAGGAATCAATCCCGAGAGCGGGAGGTCACTACTTGTGGGATGCACTTACATCGCCAAGCGTTTGATCTCTCCTCTCACCCGTGTTACACTCTAAAGGTTTCCTTGAAACCCAAAGAGCAACACCCCACACATTTTTCC
Source organism: Portulaca oleracea (assembly GCA_029582165.1). NCBI lineage: Eukaryota > Viridiplantae > Streptophyta > Magnoliopsida > Caryophyllales > Portulacaceae > Portulaca > Portulaca oleracea. Next base: position 19,216,406 of record CM055872.1, read on the forward strand.
TATGAATTCCATATAGGGAAAATGCACCGGGGCAAGAACATGTGGTACCCTATTCATCTCCCTAAACCTAGAAAAAAAACCCTGAATCTAAAGCCATGGTTAGGCTCATCCTGCATCTGTATGTCATGTAAATTGATCCTGTAAACGTTGAGTCCAAATGTCTAGCCCAAACATGAGTGGGACGTCATTCTAGCCTGCGTAGGATCAAATGAGAGACGGACTGGCCCAAACCCAGACGGGTTTGATGTGCCTGGCCTAGTTGGACTCGCTGCGAAATCCTATCTATGCCCATTTAAAAGGGAGGAATTACAGTTCAAACCTGCAGGTTTGGGCACTTTTTCTTCTCCTTCCACATCGGGCCAAACTGTTCGATATTGCAGTCAGCCCAATCCACTTACTATTGATCCTATTCGGCCCTTTATGACGCTCCTTGAGTCAGATTCCCATTGTATCTTGTACCGTGATCTTGAGCCCGATAAAAATTCAAACATGATCCATCGTGGCTCGATCCATGTAATGACCCAATGAGTATCAGTCCTGTCAGTCATCATGCTAGGTCCATATAGAGCTAGGACATGCACTCCCGCAAAAGTGGGCGAGTCACCCTTATGTCAGCATGTAGGCATCATGTCCATGTCCTAGGTTCATATAGGTCCATTAAGTCATGCATGCATTGGGCGGGTGACATAAAGGTTCTTTCGAGCACTAAACTAGTTTCCATGCAGGCAGGATAGCAGACCATCTCCGAGCCCGCATCCGTGACCCACGAACCGGCAGGCTCATTCACAATCCCAACTACAGACCGCCTGCCCGATCCAGTGAATCCAGTGAATCCACCATGTCAGGATCCCTCGCCAACAACCTTTTCGGGGAGAGTTCTGGTGACAAGCAACTTGATGGGCTGTATGAGCGGGTACAGGAAGCAATTGCCATTTGCATGGCAGACCAGGAGGACAGAACCAATGAGAAGCTAGAAAAGAAGTTCAGCGAAAATCAACAGACCATGAATGGCGTGCTGGAAGCCATTAAGCAGATCAACAAGAAGCTGGGCATTGAGCCTGAGGAAGAAGACGACTACTATGCCTCCGAGTCTGAGACTGAAGTTGATGACGGAGCTGACAAGGGTAACCCTAAATCCAAAAATGGGGGCCCAAAACCCAATTCATCTGGTGAGGCCAAGTCTAAATCCGTAAAGAATAACTCCAAAACCTCGGAGGACCCCTATGTCAAGAAGCTTGAAGAGAAGGTTAACATGCTCACCAGAAGGATGATGAAAATTGATCCAACCTTTACAGACGCTTGCATGGGTTTGGCCATCCCCAAACACCATGTATCAAGGGTAAGGGACAAAGTTGAAGTACCGGGCATCAGGTTCAAGCCATCTGAGAACCCATCTCATCATCTAGAGGAGTTCCTGAGGCTGGCCCCTCTTCACAAAGTAGATGAAGGTCTTTACACCACAGTCTTCCCTTCCACTCTAGAAGGTAAGGCCAAGGTGTGGTACCAAAATCTGCCCCCTCACATCAAGACCGACGCAGACGAGTTGTTCAAGGCCTTCATCAGCCATTTTAGTCGTCTCCAACAAAAGGAGGTCACTATAGATGACCTCACTTCCATGAAGCAAAGAGACGATGAGTCATTCCTCTCTTATTATGAACGATGGCACTCAAGGCTGTCAGAGATCGACGAGGCAGTCCCCTTTAGGATGCAACTAAGCACTTTCAAGCAAAGCATCCATCCTCGCATCACACGACATTTTGGCTTCCAACCTATCAAAGACTTTGAAACTTTGAAGGACTTGTGTGTTCAAATTGAAGTTGCTAACAATGAGAAAAGCACACAATGTTCTGGTTGGGAAGGATCTAACTCCAACAGGAGGGCCACTAGCGCGCCTAGCCCCCCTCAGAAAATTGTTGAGACTAATTCCATCCAACGGAGGCCGTACACCCCGTTGAGGCTGATTCTAGAGGACAAAGAGCGATAAGAATGATGGTCGCGCAATACTGTATTATTCGCGACCGACTTTACAAGAAGACCGCCACAGGCATCAATCTACTTTGCGTTGATGCCAAGTCAGCAGAGGAATTAATTTATAACCAAAAAAAGTATAGGATAGGACTAGGATTAAAACCAGAAACACCTTCGGTGATGATTTGTAAAACCTTTCTTACCTTCAGTTTAACTTGCTTCACTTAGAAAAATCTGGATGAGATCTCAAAAGTTTTTGAAATCGTTTCTTTCAAACCTTCTGATTTTGAGACAAGTTATGAAAGTTGTATCTGACTGCTTTGACTATCTTAGAAAGTATAAATGTGCGTGCCGCAAATCTTTGGGCTAAGTTTAGTTGATTGAGCCCCATCCCGTGAGTCCACATTGCCTAAATTTTGAATTGATCACTTTCATCAATTCCATGATCCCCTGAGTGACTCACCCATTAGTTGCATATCTATAACTTGTTTTGCATCTTGCTTCAGACTACACATTTGCATTGCACGCTGTGACAAAGTGATTAAGGCATTCGATTTTATTTTGATAAGCTACATAGCTAAATAGCCTTCCTCACATTATATTTACCGTCATTTTTGCCCCGCCTAGCCTTTGTTTATCCTTTTTTCATGATTGAACCCTGACAATACAAGCCTTGGCCTCTGATATCCAGTATCCCTTTGCCTTGCTTGGTTGGATGAGAGTTTGTCTTTTTTTTGGAAGGAACAATTGGTTTGGTGTGTTTGTGAACAAGATATGAAGTCTGGGAGAATCTGAAAGTCCCATATCTTGAGCGATTGGTATTTGGTTATGTTGTTCATGTATTATATCAAAGTCGAAGTTATAATTCCATAGATATTCTTCTCCCCGATCACCCACCAAAAAAAAAAGAAGTAAAAAAAACAATAAAAAAAAGGAAAAGAGTTTCAAAAATAAAAGGGTGATTGGGGAGATTCAATTTAAAGTTCAGAAAACTTTGACCTGGTTGTATTCAGTTGAGATGTTTCAGGGTGAAAGGTGAAATGCCTTGCATACATTAAGCAAGAAGGAGAGTTTAGAGTGTTTTATTCATTGAAAATCAATCCAAGCATGGCTCTTAACTCCTCATTCCCAAATTTACTGCTCCTTAACCTAACCTAAGCCCCGTTACAACCCAAAAAAGTCATTTTGATTGTCACTTGTGCATTGCATACCAGTAGTGGAGAGCGAGGTTCTTACCAAGCTTATGGTAGTTTGTTTCTATTGGTTTGAGTATGAGAAAACACACATACATATTCAAAATTGAGTGTTTAAGTGTTTGTTCTTTCCTATGTGAGGTTTGTTCTTTTTGACTGACCTACGTCCATAACTAACCGCGCACATTTGCATTATTCTTCGAACTGTTGGCGGATTTATGCCTCTGAAGTACTTGTTCTCTCCTTTGGGATTCGAAAATTTCTTCCTATCTCTTTCGAACTGAGTTTTGATTTTGTCCAGATTAATCTTTGTGCTTGCTTGTTGAATTGATTTTGTTCTGATTTTGTTCTTCCTATCGAAAATTCCTTATCCCGGAATGTTTCAGCAGCACGTAGAAAATCCCAATCAAACTTAGCAGAGAAGTCAACTTATACCTCCCCAACCCTCTCTTTTCCTCCTTGGACAGAGTGCTTATCCAAGTGGCTAGCTTTTTCCCGAACGCCATTGGGACGAAAGGACGATTTGATTCACGTCGGGGCAAGGAAATAATGAGGATAATGAAACTCAGACGGGTTTGATGGTGTTTGGCTTGTGCTTGTGATTTGGAGAAGGCGTAACCCAGACGGGTTTACTTGCCATGTACGCCAAGATCAACTTTCCTTAAACTGCACACCAAGTTAGGGTTTCTCGGCGCGAAACGCAGACGGGCCTGGGCCAGCCTATGTGGAGTTCTAAAGGCCCAGCTCCTAGAAGTGGGAATCATTTTGGGCCTGAAACCCAGACGGGTTTGGGCCAGCTTAGTGGGCTATCTCACGGAGCCACTTCAACTCTATTTTGGGTCGTAATGCGGGTCCACAAGATAGTTATATGTATTCGCCGGCCCCGAAACTGTAGCTCGAACTTACTTGTAGCATTTAATTTTCGGTCTTTTTTTTCGTTTGGGAAAGTGGGAGTAACCCACCATGTAGATTGCATATCGCATTGCACATTGTTGTTACATTATGCATAAGGGTACATGAAAATAAAAAAAGTGCATTACGCAGCACCATCATTGCATAAGCATCACATCAGTGGTTCGCGCTAGTGCATAAATAAAAAAAAAAACGTACGTCATGCATTAAGTGTACATGAGTAACATTATTACATCATTTCATTGTATTATCCTAAGTGCATAATAAAGAGTCATACATAGCATTACATAAGTTCATTACATAAAGACCCTGCATGTGCATCATTCTCAGTCCTCATCATGCGGACCTCAGACGCCACCACCATCGCGCAATTAGCCCCATGGGCCCCGCCCACCGGGGCCAAAGTAAGTGTCCCACCGGTAGTAATAGGAGTCTACCACCTCTCAGACGCTACCTGAGCCAGATAGGTGCAACACTTCGGTACCGCCTGCATTAAGCCAAGAATGTTCGAGTGACCCTGGCTTAGAAAAAATTCAATCGAGTTTCCACTAAGCCGGGGGCTATTTGAATCCAAAAAAAAGGAAGCAAGTCACTACGGCGACTATCAAGTGATTCCCAGTTTAGCAAGAGTTAAATCAAATCCGCCACTAAGTCCGGGGCCACGAGCCCAAGCAAGGGGTCGACCACTAAAGCTAGAACGGCCCGCCTAGGTCCGTTTCGCAAAGACTCATTTCATATCGGCCGCTTCTCTCCTCCAACCCACCGGTTTGGGCCTCCTCACCTTCAGTCCTCTCGGCCCAACCCAGACGGGTTTGGGTCTGTCTGTCGGCTCACTCGACTCACAAAAAAAGGAAAAGAGCCCAACTCTCGGTCCAACCCAGACAGGTTTGGGTCTGCCTCCTTCACTCAGCAGCTGACCCGCAATTCAGCCCAACCCAGACGGGTTTGGGCCTTCTTCCATTTCATCCCTTTTCGGAAAAAAAAAAAAAATTCAGCCCAAACCCAGCCCGAACCCAGACGGGTTTGACGGGCCGCAACTCAAGCCCAGTGCAGGCCTATACCCATGAAGCTATGGCAAACTCAAGCCCACTTCCGAGAGCTAAAGCACGACTGACAGGTAAATTTTCTGACTCACTCTGAGTTTCAGATAAACTGATGCCCTCCTTCTCTTTTTGCAGAACAATGCACAAAATACGTCGGTCGTCAGGCGGTTACAAAAAGACGAACTCATCTTCAGAGGCCGTCATCGGGCCCTCACAATGCGATGACACCCTTTTCAGCACACAGACACAAGTCCCCCACCTCACGGCGAAATGACGTGGATCAACTCATCATCTCGATATGCTTCACGGCGAAATGAAGCACGTCACCTCGATCCACCTCACGGCGAAATGACGTGGATCAACTCATCATCTCGATATGCTTCACGGCGAAATGAAGCACGTCACCTCGATCCACCTCACGGTGAAATGATGTGGATCAACTCATCATCTCGATATGCTTCACGGCGAAATGAAGCACGTCACCTCGATCCACCTCACGGCGAAATGACGTGGATCAACTCATCATCTCGATATGCTTCACGGCGAAATGAAGCACGTCACCTCGATCCACCTCACGGCGAGATGAAGTGGATCAACTCATCATCTCGATATGCTTCACGGCGAAATGAAGCACGTCACCTCGATCCACCTCACGGTGAAATGAAGTGGATTACCTCATCATCACGGCATGCTTCACGGCGAAATGAAGCACGTCACCTCGATCCACCTCACGGCGAAATGAAGTGGATCAGCTCATCATCTCGATATGCTTCACGGCGAAATGAAGCACTTGACCTCGATCCACCTCACGGCGAAATGAAGTGGATTACCTCATCATCACGGCATGCTTCACGGCGAAATGAAGCACGTCACCTCGATCCACCTCACGGCGAAATGACGTGGATCAACTCATCATCTCGATATGCTTCACGGCGAAATGAAGCACGTCACCCTGATCCACCTCACGACGAAATGAAGTGGATCACCTCATCATCCTGGCATGCGTCACGGCGAAATGAAGCATGCCTCCTAGATCCGCCTCACGGCGAAATGAAGCGGATCGACTCCGACCGGCTTTACGGAAGAAACTAAGCAGGTCAACCCACACAGACACAGGTCTTGCACTTCATAGCGAAGTGAAGTGCATAACCTTGATCTACCTCACGGCGAAATGAGACGGATCAATTCGGTCAGCTTTATGGAAGAAACTAAGCAGGCCAACCAACATCGGCGCAGGACCAAGCTTCCAAGCGTCAACCATCTTCAGAACAGGCTTCTGATTCATATCCAAGATCATCAAGACTACTTTGATCATCGTTTTACTCAAACTCGATCAAAGTGGGGGCTATCTGTAGACACCGGATTTTGTACCGGTATTAATTTTAGTTATCTGTAAAAATAAGCTAGCCGAGTAATTTAGTAGCATGCAAGCCCATTTCTTTTCTAGCCCGAAAACAAGCAAAATGGCCCAACATTACGGACCAAACCCGGCTGGGTTTGGTGGGCCAGAGCGCAGCTCAGCTCGGCCCAAACCCGGCTAAGTTTGGTGGGCCAGAGCTCAGTTTAGCTCGGCCCAAACCCGGCTGAGTTACCGCGGCTAAACCTAAATTAAACCCTAATCGCCCCATCTAACCTACATTCCACTATAAATTAAACCCTAACCCCTCTCATTTCGGGGGACGGCGGATTATGCTAGAGTATTGACACTAGTATATTCTCTCTACCTCTTCTCTCCCTTTGCATGTTACTTCATCAAAGGTTAGAATAATTATCACATTGATGTAAACCATGCAATGTAACCTAACGAATTCATGTAATTCTTGTGTTTTCAATTCATAACTTGCATGACATTAATGTTAAACTTGTGAAATTTATATCGAATTCCTCCCTTTTCAATTTATTTGCTTTGATTTAATCCTAGTAGAGTCTATTCGTTTGAATAGGCGGATTTGTTGATTTTAATTGTCAAATTCGTAACCTTACCCCCGAATCCGTCTCTGGATTCGCAGGCCGGAGTTTGTATTTAAACGGTTTGTTGTTTTTCTCCTAAAAATTCAACTGGCGACTCTATGTTCATACTTCGGTATTTTTCTTTTTATTTCTGCGGTGTGCTCTTATTCTTTTGAGGAAAGTGACGGAATTAAGCGAGGATATGAAGGTACGAACTCGGACGGGTTCTGAAACCCTTTCCCTTCTCGCTCCATACCTGTTTTTTCGGTCTAATCTGTGGATGGCGCAAGAGATAACCCGGTTCGGTTCAAATCATGAACCCAGACGGGTTTACCACCTCTTTTTCATTTTTTTCTTTTGTGTATTTGTTCTTCGGTCTGACAGTAGCAAAACCCGGTTCGGTTCAACTCATGAACCCAGACGGGTTTACCACCTCTTTTTCATTTTTTTTCTTTTGTGTATTTGTTCTTGGGTCTGACAGTAGCAAAACTCGTTCGGTTCAACTCATGAACCCAGACGGGTTTGCTCATTTTTCTTTTCCTTTTTATTTTTTTCTTTTTGTTAAAAAAAACGAATTTCGGGATTATGACGCATAAATTAAATTGGTCTGTCAACAAAAGTATTCTTAAAAGTTCAAACCTTATTTAAGGTTAAGCAAGCCTAGTCGGCTCCCAATTATTTTTAAGTAGCACCACGAAAAAAGTCATCAATTTTTCGGGGTCTACATACACATAAACATACAATTAACAAATTAACAATTTTCAAAGCTAAAACAATAAATATTACAAAAATTAAACCCTAAACTAACATATCATTAAACTAATTATTCAATACTTAAACCCTAAATAATACAAAATTAACCTAATAAATACTAATTATTCACTCAAATTATTCACAGCATAACTAACTAAACATTTTTTACTCAAATATTAACATAATTAATGCATGCTCATAATTTATACAAATAAATATACAATTGACAAAATTGACAAATTTCAAAGATTATACCGGGGAGATGGAGGCGGCGACGACGATGGCGGCGACGACGACGGGGACGATGACGACGGCGGCGACGGCGACAGCAAGCAGGTGGCGATTCCCGGTCCAATTTGCTAGCAAGAGGAAGGGCTTATGTTGTTATTAACCGCCAAAAAATTCAAAAGATTGATAAGGAGGAAGAAGAGAACGACTTACCGTCGTCGGCTCCGGCGGAAGGTGGCGGCAGGTGGCGATTTCCGGTCCAAGTCGCCGGACTTTCTTCAAGAAGGGACGGAAGGAGCTTTTGGAGTTTGGATTGTATTTGCAAAGGTGCAATTCACTGCCATTCAATTCGACGGTCCCTATTAATAATGGGACGACCGTTCAATTAACGACCGTTTATGAACGGTTGCTAATTAGCGACCGTTGAAGTTAACGGTCGTTATAGCTGGTGACCGTTTATTTAACGGTCGCTAATTAGCGATCGTTGAATGAACGGTCACTCGCTATAAGGACCGTTAGCTTCAACGGTCGCTAATTAGCGACCTTTCATAAACGGTCGTTTGGGAACGGCCGCCCGCCTTTTTTTTCGACCGTTTCATTAAACGGTCTCTTCCATCGGTCTTATTTGACCAGTCATCTTGTAGTGTTTGTGTTCTTCTCATTTCGCGTTTTCACGGGTTTGTTAGTCTAATTTTCCGATTTGTCGGAGGACAATTGAGCAACTCTTTTGCACATTATTTGTTAAATGAGTTTAGAATGTGATGAATCTGGATTTCTCAGGGTCATTGTAGTGCCCATCATGATTGAGAGTTTGGAAGAAAACGATGAGGGGGGAATCAACAACTCAACAACTCAATTTTTCATATTCGGCGGGGATCAACAACTCAACAAACTGCAGGATTTAATTAAAAAAAGAGAGTTCTGGAATTTTATTTTTATTGCAGCAGAAAACAATGCAAAGGGAAAAAGAAGAGAGAGAAAGGGGAGGGGGGAAATTTTACAATCCAAGCTGGAAAAAAAATAAAGATAAAACAAGAGGGCATGTATTTTTAATCAGATGTGGCACCCAAAATCAAAGACAACGCGGCCAAACACATAGTCAATGTGCCATATCAAAAAACTACCGAGTCACTGCCTCTCAACACGTCGGCGTCTTACTCAAATACAATTTTTTTTTGGACCATCAGAATACAAATTAAAAGTAGGGATTATTGTCATTCAATTTGCAAAAGTAGGAAAATTGGATTCTAATAATCCCTACTTTTACGAATTGTATAACAATAATCCCTACTTTCATTTTGTATTTTGGTGGTCCAAAAAAAATTAAAATTGTATTCTGGTGGGACGCCACCAAGTCAAGTGGTGGTGACTCGGTGGTTTGCTGACGTGTATCGGCGAGAGTGTGTTTGACCAAAAATTCGGACCACTAGAATAAAATCAACAATGAAATGGGACCACTAAAATACAATAAATATGTCAATGAGACTACTAGAATACAATAACAATTTAAATGGGATCACTAGAATACAACTAAAATAATAATTTCTTAGTTAAACATACTCTCGCTGTTACACTAGAATACAACTAAAATAATAATTTCTTAGTTAAAATGAAATGGGACCACTAAAATACAATAAATATGTCACCACCACTTGACTCGGTGGCGTCCCACCATAATACGATTTTAATTTTTTTTGGACCACCAGAATACAAAATGAAAGTAGGGATTATTACTATACAATTCGTAAATGTAGGGATTATTAGAATCCAATTTCCCTATATACTAATTTATTATATTTTATTTTTCAAATATATTATTTTAGAAATTCAACGTTAAAACCGTGTGTTGGAGACTTTAATAAGGCAGAGATGACTGAGAACAAGGTACATAGAAGATGTTACTATAATATTTTAAAATAAGAAATAAAATAAAATATATCGAAAAACTTAAAGAATCAACATTATTATAAACATGATTTTTATTTTTTATTGAGTTTCCATTTGAAATTTGAGTACTTTTACATATTAATTTGAATACATGAAAAGTGGTGACACTTTTTACAATTTGAATTGTGTTATAAAATAATATATTTATTTGTGAATGTCCATTACTTATGAAGGCAAAGCTTCCCATTATAATTGCCGTTTATGTTGACGATTTAAACATTATTGGAACTCCAGAAGAGCTCCGAAAAGCAACAGATTGCTTAAAGAAAGAGTTTGAAATGAAAGACATGGGTAAAACCAGGTTTTGTCTTGGCTTACAAGTTGAACATTTTGATAATGGAGTTTTTGTGCATTAGTTAGCTTATGTAGCAAAGGTGTTAAAACGCTTTTACATGGACAATGCGCACCCTTTAAGTACTCCAATGGTGGTGAGATCACTTGATGTGGGAAAGGATCATTTTAGACCCCCTGAAAATGACGAAGAACTCCTTGGTGATGTATAATGGGATCAAGAGTAGGGTTGATCAATTACACATCATAGGGGAGACGTGCAACCAATCTAAGAATGGGATGCTTCACGTGAAATTAGGGTTAGGGTTAGGGTGGTTCACGTGAGGGGGAGAGGAAAGTGGAAGGGAATTTTGCCGTGAGGGCCTTTGTGGTTTCAAGATTCAAGAAAGGATGAATCTTGAACGGGAAAAGGATGAATTCTTGGATGGTGATGGGGGGGTTGACGTGAGGATGGAAGAGAGGGAGAGAGGGTTTTGCGTGAGGTTTGGTGGAAGGAAGAGAATGGGAGGTTGTTGGAGGAGAGAGAAAGTTGTTGGGGAGTTTGTTATGGAGAGATGGAATTGGTTGAGCTATTTTGTGAGAGGGAGAGAGGGTGGACGGATTAGGGGAGGTGAGAGAGGGGGTGTGGCGTTGGATTGAGGGAGATGGGAGGGTAGAGATTACCTTCTATAAAGATAGAAAGATACTAGGGATAGATCTAGGTTTCCTACTTGAATCCACAAGAAGGACAACCTAGGGCTAACTTGATCTAGACCGTAATCTAGGATCAAGCTCTTTCTAACCACTTGGGTGTCAAACCAAGATACAATAGAAGAAGGGGTTGAGAGTTTATCCAAACACTCGAGGGGGTAAGCTCAAAACTTGATTCATATTTCTAAACTGGAATGATTGAAACGATTACTAATCCTAGATGCTTAACTATTCCAATCTCCTCTTGGATTAAGATTCCTTATCCTAAGAGGAGATGGTTACAACTACTTATCCTAATTACAATTGGCTTTCCTAATCCGAGATGGATTAGTTACAAAATAAGTCATCCTAATCTAGAATTAGTTAAGCTTGGCGCCTACTCTACTCCTACCACACGCCTAACACACTTCTAGAACATTCTAGAACAATTTAGAATGTTCTAGATTTATTTACTCCTAATTAAAAATTAAAACATACCAAAATAAAAACTAAAGATAAAGTTACATCCAAAAGAATTAAAACTAAGATTGAAACTCCTCTTGGACGTGACTTGGGCCTTGCTCTTGGGCTGGTTGGCGTGACTTTGCAGGTATTAGGATGTTTGGACATCCTCTTGCCATAATGAGCATACCATATGAATGGGCCTATGGGCCTCTATGCTCATCTTTTCCTCCATAGCTTGCCTCGTTTCTTGGAAATTGATTTGGGCCTCTTGGAATGTATTTGGAGTGGGCCAAAATACATCACTTGGTCCTGAAGTACCATATTTAAGTGCTATAGGGGCACTAATGTATCGCAAGTCATACACGATCAGATATTTCCTTTTCTGTGAATTTGCTAGCAAGGTTTAGTTCATGCCGAAAACGACGTCATTGGAACAGAGTTAAGCATATATTTCGATACCTTCGAGGTACGATGGATATGGGTCTATACTATCCTCGTGAAGTCAAAACGAATCTGATTGGCTATGCTGACGCCGAATATTTATCCGATCCCCATAATGCCCGTTCGCAAACTGGATATGTATTTACTTGCGGTGGAACTGCCATTTCTTGGCGTTCTATGAAACAGACTATAACAGTCACCTCTTCTAATCATGCTGAAATTTTGGCAATTCACGAGGCTAGTAGAGAATGTGTTTGGTTAAGATCTGTAATTCAACACATTCGGGGATCTTGTGGCTTGACTTCAGAAAATGATGTCCCAACAATTTTATATGAGGATAATGCAACATGTATAGCTCAACTGAAAGCGGGGTACATCAAAGGTGAGAGAACTAAGCATATCTCACCAAAGTTCTTTTTCGCCCATGATCTCCAAAAGAAAAACGAAATTAATGTTCAACAGATCCGCTCTAGTGAGAATTTAGCGGATTTATTTACTAAGTCACTCCCGACAACAAAGTTTGAAAAGTTAGTTGATAAAATTGGGTTGCGTCGGCTCAGAGATCTTAACTAATGTTCTCATCAGGGGGAGTTAATGCCCGTTGTACTCTTTTTTCCTTATCTGGGGTTTTATCCCACTGGGTTTTCCTTGGAAAGGTTTTTAATGAGGCAACATACGTAGGCGTATAAAAGAATTATGTACTCTTTTTCCTTTACTAGGTTTTGTCCCATCGGGTTTTCCTAGTAAGGTTTTAACGAGGCATGTTCTTTGAATAATGGACATTCAAGGGGGAGTGTTATAAAATAATATATTTATTTGTGAATGTCCATCAATATCTCTTAGGTGGTTAGGGTTTAGGAGGATTTCTCTTATGTAATCCGACTATGTAATTAGTATAAATACCCCTTGTGGGTTATGAATAAAGTATCGCTCATTCTCCTCCCTCAATATCTCTGTGTCTTTATTGTTCTTCTCTATTATTCTCTCTGTATCGCGTTCGTCTATTATTGTTTCATAACAAATTGATGATAATGAGATGTTTTACTTTTTTGGAGAGTTAAGTGGTAGTTTTGCACAAATTATAGAGATAAGTTTCAAATTTTACATGTAAACATGCTATATAGAAGGCAGAAGTGATTTTTTTTAAATTTTATTTTTAAAATGGAGTGATATTTTTAAGTGGTAGTTTTTACTTTTTTGGAGAGTTAAGTGGTAGTTTTTAAAGGTAAAGTGATATTTTTGATTAAAATGAAAATCAGGATCACATTTTTATCAAAACAAAATATATACTCCGGTCTTTAATAGAGAGTAGAAACTAGAAAGTGTGTTGTGTGCCTTACGTTGCCGCTTCACCCGCTACGGCTCCGCAGTGGCAGCCACCTCATTCATCGTCAATCAGGTTCTTCTTCTTTTTCACCATTTTTCCTCTCTAAATTCCTTCTTCCTCAGTCATCTGGATTTTTTCCGCACTATCCTCTGAAATTTCATTCTTTTTACTTGTATCCCGAAAAACTTTTTACTTTTAGTGTGGTTTTGCTGAATGGTTTCTAGATTGTTTTCTCTTGTTTTCTGTGTGATATCATGTATTGCATACTTGGGTTTTCTTCGCATGTAGTATGTTCAGACGGGATTCTTCTTTTGAGCAAATTCTTGATTATTAGTTGTTTTAGATGAAATTAGGCAAATTCTGAGTTGAATGAAATATGTATTTATGTGACCTTCGAATTCAGCGCTACCTTGGCAAGTTGTTTACGCTGGGAACATCGGCTGTCATATTCAGGCATTGGCTTTGTCATTTGTCCCACATGAATAAAATTCATAAAATGCTGCTTCTTCATTTGAGTAGTTAAATTTTGAATGATTGGAGGTCAGTTGAGACTGTTCATTTTCTTTTTTTCTTTTGTCTTCCCCTCCCCATGGAAGTTCTTTAGAAAGAAGGTGTAGTAGGTGCTTATCTGTAGTTGCTTTTCTCCTTCTCCACCATTCGTGTGTGCGAATATCATGCTGGCAAAAATATGCCCGACCCGATGACCCAAATTTGTCAGACTCGGAAAAACTGGCCGTGGTCACTATTTTTCTGTTAAAATCGGGCAGCTGGTCATGTCTGAACTTAAATCCAGTCGGGTTGGGTCTGGGTTTGATAATTCGGCCAATCCTTGTTCGGATTTTGATGACAGTTCTGGTTGGGACGAATTTGAACATGAGGCAACTTGGTTTTTAGATGTTTTTCAAAAAGTCTTTTAAAAAAATTTGGACAATGTGGTCCAGTCACATACAATTCAATGGAAATAAAAAATGGTGTCACAAATTCCGCATTCGGACAACCAGGTGGCATCAGTGCATCACACATCCAGACCCAGGTTCGGGTTCGGGTTCAGGTTCAGTGAATGTGTTTGAATTAGTACCAGAAAGAGGGTCCGGGTTTACTAACGCTGTCTGATGTCTAAATTGTAGGAAGCTAAATTTTAGCCTATCCTGGATTTTGGCCAGCCCTATATGTGGAATCTATTTTTTTTTTTTTGGGGGGGGGGGGGTGTGGGTCTGTAAGTGTAACTTACCATTGATTGTGATATAAACCATACATATTAGATTTTGGCAATTGTGCCTTTTATAGTTTTATTTCTATAATAGCACCAATTTTTACCTACTGCGTATCTTTTTGATAAACTATACCGTTATCATTCAAAGAACCGGCAATCCATGCAGTGTGAAGAACTCTCTATTTCTCTCTCTCGCCCTTACACACACACACACACACACACATACACAGAGGGAGATAGAGGGTTCTGTCTTCCATTGAGTGGCTATCCTGGTGAATGATAAATAACAATGGGTAGATGTTTGATGCCTTTCCTAATAGAAAGAGAGCACTTCTCTCTTACCTTTTGTTTGGTTGGATCTAATGTAATGGTAGTATAATGCAATCAACTATGCAATGTAATTAACTTTGTAATGTAGTGGAAAAGGGATTGCATTACTATGTTTGGTAGCATAAAATGAGTAATGTAGTCACAAATGCAGGGGGTGTTAGGTTTGCAGGAAAAATACTATTTTGAAAACAAATGACTTTCCAAAAAAAAAAAAAAGTTTCATCTAAGTTTATTAATTGTTTCATATGGAAAAAGAATAATTCATGAAAAACAATTTTCTGTGTTTATGATAGAATGGGAAAACATGTGGACAAAAGTGGCGATGTATTTAGATTCCTTTTAATATATCGAATCATATTAAAGTTCCCCCCTCCCCCCTCCCCCCCCCCAAAAAAAAAAAAATAAAATTGTCCTATCATATTATAATGTTATTACATGAATAAGGGCAAATTTTGAACATTATGATCGAAATGATTTAGGTTAGTGAGCGCATCATAATTATATCTGTAAGACTATTTTATTTACAGTGTAATTTGGATTTTAAGATTCATATGTAACCGAACATTGTAATGCAAATAGCATTTCAATTGTGATTGCAATGTGTAGTTGCTTGTATCCAACCAAACAAGCCCATAATATTTATTTGCCTGATTTAAATAATCCCCTCCCTGTATATGTTAGCTGGGTAGCTATATCACTGTAATTTTCTTTCTAATATATATGATTCTGTGGTGCCAGCTGTTTCAGGGCTTACTGAGCTGATTCATAATTGGTTAGCCTGTTTGTTGCGAGGATTATGCGGGCATTAGTTAACATTTGAAAGGCATTATGACTGCTATATTCTGCTGTACCCCTTTACTAAGATCTTCCTTATGCTGTCCTCCATCTACCTCCTTCTGTCCTGGTCCTTCATACAGCAGTAATAAGAATAAGTGCATACCTTATTTATCCCTGACACTTGATAATGTTGAAGGCTCTACTTTGAAGGAATCACCGTTAGAACCTGTCACCCGTCGTCTGATTCTGCTTCGCCATGCAGATAGTTCATGGGATCATTTTTCATTGCGAGGTAATCGATGTTACAGCACCCGAGTGATTCTTTCTTTTGAACTCTCTTCCTATCTATTTCTTATGTCTAGAATCAACTTTGGAGTATTTAAAGACTCAGAGAACTCTGTCTAGTCTATATTTACTTTAAAAGTTTATGGATTCTTGATACTGTTGTTCTGAGGTCTTATGTTGGATCTGAGCAATATATTTACTGACTCGTACAAAAGCACTGCATTCAACCGAACATGTGGTTGTAGAAAATCAGCAAAACAAAAGTAAAAAGGGAATAAACCATGACTTTGCCTGTCTGATCCATGATATTAATTGTGCTGCAATCCCTCACAAAAGTGTATGGTTATTAGTGCCTCCTGGAAGTTGCAGTCACTGCTGCATTTTTGTGTAAATCCTTCAAGGTGTGACTTTTTTGACGATGTGTATCTCCAGCCATCTTTATCAAAACATCATTTCAAATAATTTCATAAACACAGAAACCTAGATTGATGCGATTTTCAGGATGTAATTTTGTATCAGCTTTTCTGGCCAAAAAATTGATAGGAAAAATTACAAGTCAAACAGTATGGATAGCTTTCCAGCTTGACATGGATAAGTCGAAATGGATAGTGAAGATGAAGGGATTGATGGGAAGTTTCCTTGTAAAACTCCCATTTTACCCACACACCACAATGGTGTTTTAGAGAGGAAGAATACACGACTTAAAAAGCTGGAGAGGTGTCCTTTCATTTTCATTATCTAGCTAAAGAAAGTGAAACAATTGTTTTTCTTTTCGAGTCTTTCTTCTGAATCCTAGAAAACAAGTTGCTATATCCTGTCTTTTTTACTCTATTCATTTCTCCACATCTCAAGATGAACAGGCTAAGGCTATGCCACACATTTTATCATTGAGGGTTTCGTCACCCTTTTGCTTGAAAACGTAATTATACTTTCATTCTTAGTAATTGAGTATGTTGGTTATTCTGAATAAGATGGCAGCAAGATTGGATTGGTTCTTTGAAGTGTGATGTACCTACCAATACTGATACCTCTATGGTCTAAACTCTAAAGTTGTATCACCTCTCTTCTCAAGTTTCAGAGACTATTAGATATAGGTTTTTTAGTACAATTTGTTCATGTTGAATACTTCACATGTTCATAGGAAAAGGACGTTGTGTTTGTAATACTCTGAGACTAATTTGCTCTGCAGCTTGTTTTTGTTTTCTTTGTCTATAAGAGATACCTTTTTTTTTTTTTAAAAAAAAAAAAAAAATTCTAGCTGACTTTTAGATTGGTTGCGTTCCTATCTCTGGATGTTGTTTGTGTGTTTATAGCGTAACTACATATATATATATATTCCATTAACAAAACAAATAATACAAGACTACTCTAGGCATACCTAGAGGGGCAACAACAGTTCAAAACTGCCCAAATAAAGTGTCAAAACCATCTAATCAAAACAAAAGAATACCTCCCATGTTTAAACCCTCTTGCCTTGTAATCTAGCATTTACATCATGTACAATTGAAAAAGAAAGAGTAGCTGGAGATCGCATAGTATCAGTGTGAACCCTTAGATTCCTCTCAAACCAAGTATGATAAACAATAGTCGTGAAAATCAAATAGAGCTCTTGAGCCTTTCTCCTGGGAGCCACAACCGAAGCCCAAGAAGACCAATCACACCAATGCACCTTATGGCTATTGAGGCCACTAAGTGACCATTTGATTCCTCATCCATCATGCACAGAAACCAACGATTAGCCAACTGGTAACCATGTTTTTGCATCCTATCCAGTGTGTGTAGACGTTGGCTACAAGCAACCCAAGAGATGAAACTAAATTTCGGGACCTTAAGCTTGTTCCAAACAACATTGGACCAGGTTACAGGTTCAGCCTCCCCAAGCAACCATCTATAACCTTTGTGAATAGAGTAAGAAGTCAGCAAAGATGCAGCTGGTACCAAAATATCACGTACCTTCATAAGCCTTCTCCAGTACCAACTCACTTGCTGTTTAACTTCTCAACCTTCTTGAGATAAATATGGTCAATCCATTGGAGCCGTAGACTCTCTTTCCTGTCAATCAATTGCCAAAGAAGTTTACCAAGGGCGGAAGTATTCCAATCATATACATTCCGTATGGACAATCCACCATGAATCTTCAATTTGCAGCAAGTGCTCCAAGAAATTGGAGGTGGTTCGTTACCCCAACGGAATTTTCTGCCTATTTTAACAGTTGCATCAAGAATAGTTTGCGGAAGTACAAAGATTTGAGCCCAATAGGTGCGAATACCAAGCAACACACTATTGACCAACTCAACTCTCTCCTGGCATAAGTGAGCTTTCTAAGAGGCGGCCCCCTCAGCCGAGCTATCATTTTCTCCAATAGAATTTGGCAATCGACTCTGCATGTAGGTTTAATGGGAAGCCCAAGGTATCTAATAGGCAAGGATGCTACTGAGAACCCGGTAAGGGATACCAAATCCTGATGGATATGTGCAGGAACGCGAGCCGTGATAATATGGGATTTATTCTTGTTAGCCAACAGCCCAGAAGCCAAAGAAAATGAGTTAAAAGCCTCCATAATCAACTTGACACTACCAGGATCACCTCTACAAAACACTTGGAGGGCATCCGCAAAACAAAAGTGGACTAACTGTATCTCCTTGCAAAACTGATGGTACTGAAAACCTCTCTGAATCTTAATCTTCTTGAAGGTTCTACCAAGATATTCCATTACTAGAACAAACAAAAGGGGAGATATGGGGTCACCTTGTCTCAACCCTCGACCACTAGCAAAATGACCAAACGTATTACCATTAAAACCCACTGTGAACTTAGCACTGGTGACACACACCAGAATCCGTTGAACAAAAGTACTTGAAACATGAGGTTACATAAAAATTGCGCATAATGATAATATTAATGTGTTGTTAATTTGTTCTATGTACTTATATTCCCAAGTTTAGCTGTCTATGTTGATGTCGCTAGATCATGACCGTCCCTTGAGCGAAACCGGACGTGTGGATGCTGTCAATGTCTCCCATCAGCTCCATAAGTTGGGTTGGGTTCCTGAATTGGTCCTCTGCAGGTTTGTTAATTGTTCAATTACTATAGTCTTATGCATGATTTCATTGCTCAGCACTTATCCTCCCCTCTCTGTGCCTCATAGCTCATGTTCTTTTCTAACAGCATCACCCTTTTCATTGCTGCAGTGATGCCCGGAGGACGAGGGAGACACTCTCAATAATGCAACAGCAAGTCAAGAGCTTCTTACAGGCAGCGGTGCATTTCATTCCAAGCTTCTATTCTGTTGCTGCTATGGATGGGCAGACTGCTGAGCACCTGCGGCAGATGATATGCAAATTCTCAAGAGATGACATTATTACAGTAATGTGAGTTAGCTTATAGCATAAGTTTCTCACATTCTTCAGTTTTTCCGGAGTTTCATAAACTTAAAAATGATCATGCATATATACCATTTCACAGGGCATGCTTCAACTGTTTCCTAGCTAGATATTGTTGATAATCTTGACATTTTGAATATTATATGGGCTTGTGGGAAGGAGAATATGAATGGGAGAGAGAGAGAGAGAGAGAGAGAGAGAGAGAGAGAGAGAGAGAGAGAGAGAGAGAGAGAGAGAGAGAGAGAGAGGTCGTCATGGTACAGGTTGCCTCTGTGGTTCAGTTTAGCATTTGGGTCTCATGCTGTTGAAACTGTGAGGCTATCTTGATGGATAAGAATCCTCTTTGGTTGGGCACTATTACTCTTTGTTTGAAGAGCAAATCATAGATACAATTTTGATATTTATGAACGCATTTATGTATGTGCATATGTTTATAGATGTTTCTGTGTAGTTTCTAGGAGAGTAGTTGTTAGAATGACCTAGGCAAGGACACGAGAGGGAAAGTGAATTGTACTTCCGAATTTTTCGAGTATCTGACTTGTAAACAGTTTGTGGGCAGTTCCTGTAACCTGCTTCTAATTTGAGCAGTATACGAAAGATAAGCAGTGGAATATAAATGAGACATAGTTTTTTCACGTGGAAAACTGACCTCTGGCCCAAAGAGGGGTAAAAACCATTACCTACCTAGATTAGGGTTTTCACAAAACTTTACTAACTAAGGCTAAGTGTTTGACAACCAGGACAATATTGGGTAAAGTTTAGGAAACTAAAGATAAATCCCTGAACTTGATAACCAGGACAATATCCTTTCTTGTTTCTAATCAAATATGATAGTTTAGAAGATACAATCTTCTAATGATATATGGAAATGATGACCTTACTCATATATTCAGTTGCCATCTTCTTTTCATCGCTCACTTCCAACACCAAACCGACCTTAGGAACACTTATAGAACCAGCTCTTCATAATACTGTTCTTGGCGAGTGTTTCTAAGATGGTTTCACAATGACCAAAGCAAAAACTTCTATTTAGCATATTTACAAGAATCTAGGAAAGTAGTAAATCTATTCCAAGGCACAACACACTAGACTCTTGGTCTTCAACAGCTTCACTTGAGTTCTCTTCATCGGTCCACCCGAGCATCTTCTGTCAACGATTCCAAAAATGAGCTGTTCCTTTAATCTTCAATTTCAGTGGCTGCTCTTCTCCTATTTCCAAGCAATTGCTCTTCTCTATGTTATCCAGTTGCAATCAATGCTTCACACTTGTTCCCAATACCTGTTCGCATACTTCCATACATAGCACAAGTAGAGCAGTTCTATATTTTAAGATTAGCACATGTATTTTCGTGGTTTGTCATCATTGAAACACGCACTCTGGGAACACTTCATAGGAGGTCCAACAATAGTATTCCAAATGAAAAGTAATTAATGCTTGTAGAATACAATTTGATGGCTCATGAGCATGTAATGGAGATAAAGAAAGCAGTGCGTTGTTAATGGAACTGTTTCTGCTAATTTCTTAAATTATTTCTTCACGCTGGCTGCTGTTTATTTGATAATGTGCTTGAACCTGTTAATATACTTCCCTTCCTTTCATCTTGATTTCATGGAAAGTCAACCAGCACAGTCACACTGTGAATTCTGAAATATGTACTATGTTTAACAGGCTATAAGTTTATTAAAGAACTTCTGAGTCCAGTATCCTTGCCAAATGAGGATTGAAGCTTTTTACGCACTGCAGTTCTTGGCATGTTTAATTCTATGAATTTTTCCTTCTTGGTTACGATCTTATAAGCTAAACCTGACATTACACAGTTTTAGGCTTATTAAGCAGCTTAATTAGTTGTTCATTTCACTCCTTGCTACGTCTGAGACAGTTAAATTCAGTGCCTAGGTTTAACCTTAAAATTGCGGAGAGGTGGCTAGTATTTTCGGAAAAAGACTGAAAGGACCTAAGTTTTTGGAAATATACTAGGAGGTGACAATAGTTTTTTTTTTCTAAATTACTTGGGGGTGCATTAATGGCAAGGGACTCAAATTATCCGACAAGGGTAGAGCAGGACGCAAAAATATTTGTACAATTCCAATCTTATCCCTAAAGAAAGGAAGAAATATAAACTCTGATTTTTAGAGAGAGAAAGAGTAGCCTTCAACCTGTTGGAACTCATGTTGTCGTAACTGGTGTGGGCTTCAGTGGTGCTAAACCGAGTGGAGGGGGTGCCAAGAGACAGAGTACAATCTACGGAATTAGGAGAGGAGGCGTAGCAGGAGTAATGCTTTTTTCTTTAATAGAAAAAGGGCTTGGCATTTTACTCTTTGTTGTGGGGTTGTCATGGATTGGCCGGCCATACGAATAGGGAAGTCCAAGGAGCTTTTTCTTTGCTTTGACATGGAATACCAGGCTGTCTTGATGGCATCGAATCCCCTGTTAGTAGGGGTGGCAAAAAATCGGGTCCGGGTCTTATCGGGTTCGGTCAATTTGGTATTCGATCAAAAACCTCAAACCCTAACCCTGTTCGAATTATAATTCGGACACATTTGTCAAACCTGAATCCGAACCCGGTTGACTGAATGTGTCCGATTGACTGAATTTCATAAATGACCTTTTTACTCTTTTTAGTAATATATCTTGTGATTCACTGATTCTTACCCAATTTCGGGTTCGGTCAACCCGGACCGGATTGACCGATTTTGACCGAATTCAATTTCTTCAAAAATTCGGTCAACCCGAACCCGTTTTGCTAAACCCGAACCCGACCCGTATTTTATTCGGTCAATTACCGAATGACCGAGTTTTCAGATTCGGTCAAATCGCCATGTCCAATACCCGATTTTTCCGGGCCGGTAAAATTCGGACTATCGGATCGGTCAGATTTTATCCGGCCCTACCTGTTAGCCTTTCTTCTTTTGGTTTTGCGGGGATGGAACTAGGTCCATATCGGGAAGGAAGACTTTTTATTGCAGATTTCAAGCAAGTAGTTTACCAGCCTTCCTGTTGAATCATATCCTGAAACTGTATCGAATATCTTGGTCGTCATTATAATAGGACGATGAATTTTGATAGTAGGAAGAGGAGAAGCAAAATCAACCTTGTTAGTGGGTGCAATACTGATTGTGATAACTGCATGATGAACACAATTTTGCTTGTATTTCTCGAAATCAATCAAGTCACCAAGTAAGAATAGTAGATAGATGAAGAAATGGTACTTTTAGGCAAGAAAAGGCGAAATAAGGGAGAATAATTCGGGTAATAGGTTCTTGCTTTTACTGTGTTAATCAAGTTTTTTAATAGGTTTGTACTATTTTTAAGGGGTATTGTCTTCCACATTGTATTGCAGAGGACTTTTGGATGTTGGAGCGCAAGGCATCGTTGAAATTGTAATCCATGGTATTGTCAGCTTGTATCTGCTGCCTCGTATAGTGCACCTATTGAGCCCTTTGAAAGCCCATTTTGGGTTTATGAATATAATTAAAAAACCGCGTTAGGTTGTGGTTGAAATGATGAAATTGAGTTAGTGTGGATTTGAATGCTTGTGTTGTCTTCTGATGTGGTGGAGGGGTTAAGGTGAGTTGATTCTCGAGAGAGATAGAAGGAGAATTGAATTGGGTGTTTGGGATTGAGGGGTGAGTTTAGCTTTCTTTCTCTCTAGGGGTAAGATTGGAACAATATAAATATTCTCACTTTGTCGCTCTATGCTTGCCGGATAATTTAATACCATGCCATTATTTCACCTCCTAGTAATTTAGAAAAAATACTATACCTCCCAGTATATTTTCAAACACTTGGGTCGCTTCAATCCCTTTTCAAAAATACTAGCTACCTCTCAACACTTTTTTTTTGGGTGGTTTAACTTGGAACATACACCTCCGAAACTTATAAATAAGAGTGTTAGCATATTACTTCATTCAACAAACTTAGTCTTTGGCCTTTGAGCAATGGTCTTTCGAATCTGATGTGCCAATTTGAAGGGGCTCGGGTTCCCTACTCTTAGATCGTCGTCCACATCAAGAGGGTTGCAACCACTCACTCGAGCATGGAGGTCCAATTCCCCCTTGACTCCTGTCCCTCCAAGCTCGTCTTGACTATCCTTTGGATCGGCCCCGAGCCCCTCTAGAGGTTCGTGACACACCACCGACCACGAGGGTATTTTAGACATTTTCTCGACCCAAGGGCGTTTTGGTCTTTTGGCTTCATGGGGATTATTTCTAGGAAGGGAGGAAAAATGGCCGAGACATTGGTCGCGGCAACAGAGGCGTTGGCCACGCCTCCCTCATTGCGGACGACGCTCCCCTTTGCTTGAGGCGCTGGGCGCGCCTAGTGTAGTCCAATAGCTCGCCCGATTTATTTGAGTTCTTCTTTTGCACCTACCCTCACAAATAGGGTTGTTCATCGGTTCAAAACCGAACCAAACCGGTCCGAATAAATCGAAAACCGAGTAAGGGGTAAAGTTCAAACCGAAAACCGAACCGATTAAAATTGGTTCGGTTCTCGGTTTATTCGGTTCAAAACTGAATAATGCACACATTCATACGGGGCTTTCACTGGAACGAGTCAAACCGAAAACTGAATAAGGATAAAAATCCAAATCGAAAACCGAACCGAATAAAAATGGGTTCGGTTTGGACCGGTTCGAACCGGCTCGGTTCTCGGTTTATTCGGTTCGAAACCGAATAATGCACACCCCTACTCACAAATGATGTATAGGGTAATTTGTAACTTTGGTCCCTCTTCCTCTTCCACTCAATTGTTATAACTCAATTAGAATGGATTGGAAGAGCATTCAATTGGCCATTAATGGAAGTTTAAGAGGATACTCCCTCAATTCTCTCTTAAAGTCTTGTTTTTACTTTAGCCTCAAAATTATTTGTGGTGGTATTAGCAAGCCAAATCCTTTAGAGATTAGTGGTGATTATTTTATCTAATCTTGGTGGGTTTATAGTTCTTGGTGGTGGATTTATCCTTTATCCAAGTCCATATCTTGTGTTCAAGGTTCTTGTTGAATTCCAAGTTTTAGTTCATCATCTTCTTCAACTCAAGCACTAATCCCGCCATGCCAAGCTCCATTTGGTATCAGAGCCAAGGTAGGGTTTTGGCTTGAGTTCTTAGTCTTCAAATTTCAAGTTAAGGTTCATACCCATTGTTAAATTTGTTCTTATTGTTGAGCAATTTGGGCATCCTCATCCCCTGTGAATCTCCAAGTGTGTTGGAGTTATTGTTATTATTGTTGAGAAACTGGGAACCCCCATCCCCTATGCCCTCCTAGTGTATTGGAGAAATTATTGTTATTGTTGAATTTGTTGTTATTGTTATTCATGTTGTTGAAATTGTGTGGTGGAAGAATTGGAGTTCTTGCTAGAGTTGTGGGAAGGACCATTGTTGTTGTTGCTCCTTGTTGGTGTTATTGAGGAAAACCACAAAGAACCCCAAAACTTCAAAACACAAGCCAACTACTAAGAACCAAGCTCCACCAAAATTTCCCAAACACAGTCCGTCCCATACCATTTCTTTGAAATGGATGAAGCTAATCCTAAGCAAGGGGAAGGTCGTTCTTGCCGTACTCTTAGAGGTAAACAAATGTGAGGAAGAGATACCCCTACACCCTTTTGTGGCTCCCTCTTCGTTAAGTTCAACGGCGTCTTCCCCATGTATTTGCCACCTGTCTTCGTCCCGTTTGCGACATCGAGCATCAGATCGATCTTGTGCCCGGGGTTTCCTTACCCAACAAGGTGGCCTACCGGTGCAACCCACAAGAGACAAAGGAACTACAACGCCAAGTGAACGAACTCATTTTTAGGGGCTACGTGTGAGAGAGTATGAGTCCTTGCTCCGCTCCGACCCTCTTGGTTCCTAAGGACGATACCTTCCGCATATGTGTCTAACAGCTGGGCCATGAACAATATCACTATCAAATACCGATATCCCATACGAGGCTCGACGACATGTTTGATGAGTTGCATGGCTTCCAAATTTTCTCGAAGATCGACTTGCGTAGTGGCTACCATCAAATCCAGATGCGGGAGGATGACGAGTGGAAAATGGCTTTCAAAACCAAGGCTTGGTTGTATAAGTGGCTCGTCATGCCCTTCGGCCTCTCCAATTCCCCTAGCACCTTTATGCGCCTTATGAATGAGGTTTTGAGGCCCTTCATCGGCAAGCTTGTGGTCGTGCACTTCGACGACATCCTCGTATACTCCAAGAGTGAAAGTGACCACCTCTCGCACTTGGAGTCCGTCTTGAAGATCCTCCGTCAACAAAAGTTGTTTGGCAAGCTTGAAAGTGTGAGTTCTTCACTCCCCAAGTCACATTTAGGGGTCCTTACCCCGCACAGTCTTGAGGGTTTGTGACTCGAAAGAAGAGATTGGGACATTTAGATGTCCCCAAGTCACATACTTTGTCACAATCTCCCGAAAGAAGAGATTGGCTATGTGTTGTGAAGGTTTGTGAGCAATAGTTTGCGAGATTGGGACATCAAGCTTTGTCATGCCGAGTTCGCATATAATGGAGCTCCCTCCTTTGCCATCGGCCACTCGCCTTTTGAGACTTGTTATGGAGTAAATCCACTCACTCTTGAGCTCCTCTCACTACCTTTGGAGTCAAGAGTGAGTTTTAGGCTAGCGAGAAGGCCAAGGAGGTCCAAAAGCTTCACCAACAAATTTGGGCCAAAATTGAGAAGACTAACGAGCTATACAAGGCAAGAGCCAACAAGCACCATTGGGACATCACTTTCAAACCAGGGGACTCGGTTTGGCTACATTTGAGGAAAGAATGGTTTCCATGGAGGAGGAAAAATAAGTTTATGCCACAGAGTGATGAGTCGTTCAAAATCTTGCAGAAGGTTAGCGACAACACCTACGAGCTCGACCTACCCAGAGATATGAGAGTCTTGTCCATCTGCAACATTGGCGATTTGTCTACTTACATCGAGGATCATGAGCTCAATGAGGATTTAAGGACAAATCCTTTTCAAGAAGGGGAGTATGAAGAGGCTCGGGTTCCCCACTCTTCACTCGTCATCCACGCCAAGAGGGTTGCAACCACTCGCCCGAGCATGGAGGCCCTATTCCCCTTTGACTCCGGTCACTCCAAGCTTGTTTAGGCCATCCTTTGGATCGGCCCGAACCGCTCTAGAGGCTTGTGATGCCCCTTGACCCCGAGGGCATTTTGTACACGGCCCAAGGACATTTCAGTCTTTTGACATCATGGAGTTTATTCCCAGGAAGGGAGGAAAATGGTCGTGCCATTGGTGGTGTTGGCCGCGTCTCCCTCACTGCGGACAATGCTTACCTCTGTTTGAGGCGTTGGCCACGCTTCTGAGAGCGCGAACCGCGCCTCATGCAGTCCAACAGCCCGCTCGATTTCTATTTGAGTTGTTCCTCCTTTGCCCTTACCCTCACAAATGATGTATAGTTAAACTCAAGGGTAATTTTGTAACTTTGGTCCGTTATCCCTTTTCGACTCGATTGTTATAACTCAATTAGAATGGATTGGATGAGCATTAAATTGGCCATTAAAGAAAGTTCAAGAGGATACTCCCTCGATTCTCTCTCAAAGTCTTGTTTTTACTTTAGCCTCAAAGTTAATTTTGGCGGTGTTAGCAAGCCAAATCCTTTAGAGATTAGTGTTGATTATCTTTATCTAATCTTGGTGGATTTGTAGTTCTTGGTGGTGTATTTATGCTTTATCCAAGTTCATATCTTGTGTTCAAGGTTCTTGTTGAATTCTGAGTTCAAGTTCATCATCTTCTTCAACTCCTCAATCACTAATCCCACCATGCCATGCTTCACAATTATGAGAATATTTAATGTTTGATCAAATGAGCGTTAGTTCTGTTATGTTGGTAGCACACTTTGATGTAGGATGCTCGGCGAGCGATTTCTATAAAGGGGTCGGGTGGGATGTTCGGTGAGCAATTCCTAAAAGAGTGATTTTGCACACAGAGAATTTCACTCAATAATCGATAATGATTCTTATTCATGGTCTTCTTTCTTCAGTTACATAAAGGGGAATGTGGCTAGGTAGCATTAGGAGAGGTGAAGATAAGATAGAGCCTAGAAAAGGATAAAATTACTAACCTAATATTATCCTTATAATTAGGAAACTAAATATCATTACATATTCCATTAAAATATCTTTATTCGGAAATCCTAAATTATGCTTAAAATACACCTACAAAAATAATGAAAAAGAATATCAAAATATAATGATCTCTAAATATTGAAATATATCCTATTTTCCAAAATTTCATCATCCTTCCTCCATTATCTTGCATCGATCTCCCTTGTTTCGGAAAACTTAACCTCCAGTTTTGAAATGATGAAGCCGTACGGACGAGGAAGACAAAACTAGTTCAAAATCAACGTAGATGTTAAGATTGCGTGCCTCGAAATTGTCTCAACCACTAATAGCCATGTCAAAATGGGATGAATTTAAGTCTTCCCAAAAAAGGACTTGGGGATTAGGAATTCAATGTGGTAACAACTCCTGAAACAGTACTAATCCCTTTCGATTGCAGTGCCAAAATACCCTTACATTGCTTATTGTTTAATATTGCTCCAAAAATTGTATTTGACCGATTGTCCTCTTCAATTGCTTCCACTAAATAGGATTCTCAAATATTTAGGGACCTTGGTAAAAGTAATAAGAATCTTTTATTTTCTCAAAGCGTAGAACTTGTAGTTGCATTATGTGCTTAATAACATATCTGACTAAGAGCATCTTTAACATTGTTTCTGACACTTGATTTGGGCTCGAGTATAAGTACATTGATGTGTTTGCCTATATAGCATTCTTAAGGATAGCATTAGTATGGGAATTATAAGAATTAAGGCTTCATGATAAACTCATGAGGAAAAAGGTAGTTCCTCCAGTGGCAAAGGGACCGAAAGCAAGGCGTAAAGCTCTTTAGCTTTGTACTTGACTCGTATGAATTTATTGAGATTTTCACTAGATAAAGTGATCAGGTGACCATCTTAGCTCAACACACCTCCAGTCTAGACCCCAAGGCATTGTTAGTGACTTTAGAGACCTAATAAGAACTATATGGAGGTTAGCTTGTCTTTGATCAAAGGCTACAGTTGCTTTAGAATCTAGTTGAATGGCCCTTTCTTTAAGCAATCAGTGATGCGGGCCATGATAGAGCTTAAGTGCTTGATGAATTGCCTATAAAAGGAGACAATACCACAAAAACTCCTGGCTTTTGTATGGGATTTAGGTTCATGCCATTGAGGATTGGATCTTACTATGTTTAGGTTTTGCTGATATGACTTGGGGTGACAGAATGAGTCCTAGGCTATGTTACCTAGACTCGGGACACGGGTGTCTGACACGGACACGGATCCAAGTGTCCGACACGGCATCCCCAAAAATTACTGACATGGGGACACGGTATCTAAGGGTTCGACACGGCAGGAGAAACACAACCCCTAAGTTGCATAACATATTAATTATATTAAAAGTGAAATATTAATTTTTTTTTAAAGGCATCCTTAAAAATTGTAAACCTAAAAATACTTTAATTTAAGTTGATTTGACCTATATAAAAGATATAAACAGCCCAACTTTTAAAATCCCAAAAGATTTAATGCCACTTTAATTTTAGAATAATAAAAAAAAAAGGTAGAAATGATTAGAAAACCCTAGGCCCAACTTAAATTGAATGTTCACGCCTCCCCCCCCCCACCCCCACCTCCTTCTCTCTCCTCTGTTTTTGAAGAAACAAACAAATAACGACGCACATCCGGTCCAGGGAGAGATTCTGTCCAGGAAAATGCACTTTCGGCGACCATAACCGGCGAATTCTGGCCGGAGAAACTCCACCGGTGGGGTCGCACAGTTGACTCGACCAAAAGCCCTCAATTACCACCCCGAATGCCCACCAATTGGTTGTCCAATTGTTCGATCTAGGGTTTGTCGTGACTAGGGTTTCGTTCTTTCGCCGTGTCCCGCGACTTCGCCCAGTGTCCACCACGGATCCCGTGTCAGGATCCGTGTCGTGTCGTGTCGTGTCGACCCTGGTACGGCAGCCCTAATTGCCGAGTCCAGGTAACGTGGATCCTAGGAAAAGGAATTTGTTGTAAGAGATGCACCTTTTTAAGATTGGCAAATATCTTAGCGTTCCTAAGGGTGGTAAATAGTTGCCTAACATGCTTAATATAGGCTTCTTGGGATTTGTTGTACCCTAAGATGTCATCAAAATAGACATCCAAAAAATTTGCTGAAAACGGGTGTAGAACATGGGTGATGAGCCTCATAAATGTAGTGGGAGCATTAAACCTAAAAGCATTTATATTGACTCAAACTAGCCATGTTAGATTTTAAAAATAGTTTTCCATTCATATTATAGCATTTACTTCGCATGATTTTTTTTATGAAACAATAGGTCACCACTACTTCATAGTTATTAAAATCCCGATCCTGATCTACGATCCTACGATTTTATGATCCAAAATCCTCAATTCGATTATACTATCTACGTTCCGATCCACGATCCTACGTGGGTTAATTTCGATCCTAACTACCGCATGGATCCGAGTTAAGATCCCGATTCTAACAACCTCACCAGAAATGCATTACCCCCAAAAAAAAAACAGAGGGAACACCTTAAAGCAGAGGATTTATGGGAGACTTATAAGTTTTTGGTGCAAGTCCAACTGTCCTTAGTAACATGTTTTCACTTGATTTTTTTTCCATTAAAATTGGATTCTAATAATCCCTGCTTTGATCATTTGTATGCCAATAAGCCCTATATTTTTGGATTCTGGTGGTCCGAGAAAAAATAAATTTGTATTCTAGCGGGATACCATCGAGTCAATGGCGGTGACTCGGTGGAAAGCTAATGTGTCGGACACACTCTTGCCGGTACATGTCAGCTTTCCACCAAGTCACCGCCACTTGACTCGGTAGTGTCTCACCAGAATACAATTTTATTTTTTTTGGGACCACTAGAATAAAAAATAAAGTAGAGATTATTGGCATACAAAAGCTAATTCCTAGAAATATTATAATTTTTTTTTTATTTGATCATTTTGGCTTTTCCAAATTTAACTTTGAACCCCCTTAATTTTATTTTAGGATTCGGAGCTTCATAGTAATGGGCTGGGTGAGTGCGGCTATGGTTATTTTAGGTCGAATTTTTCGGATCTTTGTTTGTTTCCTGCCTTTATATTGGAAAGAATGCTGAATAGAAACAGAACGTGGGGAAAGGGATTTTTTTTTCTTTTTTTTGTTGAGAATGCTAGATCAATTTCACTTTGTCACTTTGATACAAAAGTTGATGTAAGGTAATCCCTATGCTGGGAAGGTCAAGCACAAAACATACAATTTTTAAAAATTCAGTTTGATTCAATATTCAAGTCCACATTCGATCCCTCCATACCTCACCTAGGCTGCATTTCGGGGTATTGGTTTTGGTGTTTGTTCAAGTCTACCTCCCTTCACAAAGATCAAGATTTTAAATAGAAGATTACATATTCCAATGGAAAGAAACTAACTGATAATATTATAAAAAAATATTGTTCATAAACTAAGTTAGAAAAACGATAACTAAAAGATATTATTTTCCTAGATTGAAATCCCTAAGTTGTTAAACTTAATGTTCCTTTTAGAATATGTCCTTGCACTGAATCAACTTGTGTCACCTTCACTAAAACCCATGAAAAATCAAAAAACGACTAATAGGTCCCTATATTTTGATGTAATTATTTTAAGAGCCCTATATTTTGATAAATTATTATCGGGTGACATTATCTTTGCGATAATTATTTACTGGGGACATTTCGACGAATTTTCTGGTCTAAAAATGCGCGAAACAATGATTTTTGTATTTAAGGTTGTTTTAATTGAAGTCAACTATCATTTTAAGCCTTAATATTTAGGGTTGGTCAAAGATACATAACCCTAATCAACAAGAAATACTGCAATTAATGCTTTGTTCGCCGGAAAATAGATCAGAATGTCCCCCAAAAATAATTACAATAAAGATAATGTCACCCTACAATTATTTATCGAAATACAGGGGCCTTAAAATAATTACATTAAAATATGAGGACCCTTTAGTATTTTTTGCGTGAAAAATAGACTATAAATCTGATTGCTAATGTGCCCTTTCTGATTATTTAAACTGGATTGCATGCATTTTAATAACTGAATCTGACAAAAGAAATAATTTGAAGACTTTTGATCTTAGAAATTAATCTTTTTCAGAATTAAGTGTTTTGCAATATATCTAGCCTCATTTCCCTTCAACCAATCTTAGTTTAGAAAAGTGCACCCCTAGGCTCAGAAAACCCCGAAGCCCAAAGTGTTATACCTTGATATGGAAACAAAAAAAAACGACTGCAATGTACCCCTCATTTTGTGGAAACTATTTTTAGGCTTCTATGTTTCTAAAATACATTTTAAGGGAGTAAATTACATTTACCCTACCTGACATTTGTGGTAATAATTTTTGCACACCCGACATTTGTGAAATATTTTTTACCTTACCTGACATTTAGTGAAAATAATTTTTAGGGACTGAATCCGGTTACTTCTTATCGGAAATCTGAAAAATACCAAAATGTCCCTATATGACTATATGAATGTACAACAATGTACCATGTTGTCCCTAATATTGAAAAATAAATGACTTAAATGACCTTTTCATTTTCAGAATGGGGATGGATTGAGTTTTCGAAGAAATAAATTAGAGAAAAGATTGAGGTTTAAATGCCATATGAATTAATACTAAGGGTAAAAACATCAATTCATATTTAATTGAAAATTATATGAATTAATACCAATGGTAAAAAAGTCAATTCATATTTATCTTTTTAATGTTCGTCGGAAAATCCAACAAAAATCAATTATAGAATATCTTGGGAGGTTTAAATATATGAACACTTAATGTTAGGTAAGGTAAAAATTATTTCCCAAATGTCGGGTGTGTAAAAATTACCACCACAAATGTCTGGTAGGGTAAATGTAATTTACTCCATTTTAAGGTACCCTATCATTTAAGGTAACAATTGTTTGGTGAAAAATTCGATGACCGGAAGTTTGAACATGTTTCTGCCAAGGTTTGGTGGCAAATTGCTTGAAAATATATATTGTTGAGGAACGTCAATAGTAAAAAAATGGATGGACATTTAAGTAGTCCGCGTAACCTCACCAGAAACATGTTTAAATCATCGAATTTGTCACCTCACAATTGTTAACTTAAATTATATGGCACCTTAAAATGTATTCTGGAAAGATGGGGCCCCAAAAACAGTTTCCACAAAATGAAGGGTATCCTCCAGCTATTTGTTTTGGTGAAAAGCCCCCACTTTTTGGCATTGCAAACCAAGGGTCAAATTACTTCTGTTCTGCGGGGGCATTTAGCTCTTATTTTTTGTAATTTTCTATATTCTTGTAATATTTCTGTCTTCCTTTCTCTATCTTTCTCTCTTTTACCTTTCTGAGTCCCTCTTAGCCCAAAAGAATGCGAACGTGTGCTATTTTTCATAGTTATAATAAAGTCCGATAAACTTTTTGATGCCTTGTCAAGCTTATCGTCACAAATTATAGTTTGGATATGATTAAGCATAAGGATAAGTGTCCCTCGCGTCCCAAAATGCTGCGCTGTGAGCTACAAGACCCTTTGTGTTTTTGTGCGCCTTGAGTTTATTTATTTATTTTTGAAAAAACTAAGCAACCAGGGGCATTGAAGAATATCAGAGAAAGCATCCTATGGAATGTTTTTGATAGTATCATTCTTTCTGGAGTTTTTGTTCAGTGGACATGATTTTGAATGTAGGGAGGGAAAGAAGAGAGTGAACAAAGAATGTTGGGTAGAACTGGAGAAAGGGAAAGGTTTGGGAGATCTCAGATTTAAGTTGTCACAGTATGGTGAGGATTCATATATCTGAAATTGGACTCCAATCAGGTAAGGATGGCCAACAAACCATGCATAATTAATTGTTTTGGATTGAGGGTTTTTGGAGATAGAAAGTCTTAATGGTCTTTATATGGGAGTTGACGAAATTTGTGTCGTCAATATTTTGGGTGTGGAACATGAATCAGGGTTGCTAGTGGTGGAGCCATTGCTTACCGACGCTTGAGGAAGACAAAAGAGCTGAGGGCAGATGTCTGAGAAACAGCAGACAGTAGGTTAAGTGGGTGTCTTGTCTTATATGTATTTTTTTTTTTAATCAATTGGAGGTTCTGTGCTAAAGGTTGAACAGTATGCAAGACATGACCTATAAATTTGTCAAGGTAGTCCTTTTAGCAAAATTTGATTCTTAGAGTTGGGTAATATGACAAGACATGACTTTCTGTCTTTTCAGGACTCCTGATAATTTGTGGCATGAACTATGAAGATTCCTAGACCGTTAGCTGCATCGATTCAAACTTCTTGTTGCATCTGATTCATGTACCTGTTATGGTAGTTAATACTGCTGAGTAACTTGATATTTTATAAAATTATCAAAAGTTGCGCAAGCTGTATGCCTCATTTACCTCAGTTTGGTTCAATGAAATTATTTCCTGTTTCAAAATTGGTTGCAATTGAACCCTTACGAGTTAATTATTAACGACTAGCCATTTTGAGAATGTTTAGTAGCTGATTGCTAGTTGGAGAAGTGTTTGATTATTGGTATTTGTGCTTTAGGGAAATGTTTAAAGATGACCGAATCAAGCAAATAAACTTGTCAACTGGAAACATGTGTAAACATAACTTTTATCATTTTTTCTGTCATGGTATCTGCAAGTTGTGAAGTTCAAAACTGAAATCTGACGGGTAATTGCACAGGTGTATGGGACATAACAAGGGTTGGGAGGAAGCAGCCTCCATGTTCACGGGTTCACAAATTGAATTGAAAACATGTAATGCTGCGTTGCTTGAAGCAACTGGAAAATCCTGGGAAGAGGTAGGTCTTGGGCATTTCTTTTGCAGTTTGCTGAGTGAATAAATCCATATGAACAGAACTCCATATAGCTGATTTGTGTGATAATAGTTGTAACTCATAAAACAGGTCATGCGATGGATGAGTTGGACTTGGGGAAACGGTTCAGTAGAATTAGCGATTTCAAATAAGGTTGTGTTGGATTGTGTTTGTGTTTGTGTTTGTGTTCGTATCAATATTAGAAAGGTTGAGAGATCCCCAACCTGAACATCACCTGTTTTATAAACGGGTTGAGCATTCTGGACTTGCACTTGGCTAGAAGTTAAACGGGCTGATTTGATGCCAACCCGTATACCTTCTTAAAATAAACAGGTCTGTATCATGTCAATCTGACCTATTTTAACATGTGCAAAATCCAAGCACATGAAGACCAATTTGTATTGAATTCACTTGTTCAATCTAAGCAACCACTTAATAATCATCGTACTGATTAGCATTCAACCATTTTTTGCCAAGTTCAAAAATAAAAATATGCATCCGTAACTTTTTGAAAAAATAAATTTATTTTCCATCAAGGTGCACTACTATTTGTTAGGGTGTAAAAGTAAATGGGCGGATGAGAAAATCTATCTAACCCGATTAGTTAAATGAGTTAAAGCATGTATCTTTTGTGCCAGAAAATTCGACCTGAACTTGACCTATATAATTAAACGCGTTAAAGATTTATGACACGACCCGTGCTATTTCGTGTCGGGTTTGTGTCATATTTTTGTGTCATGTCATGTCAGCTTTTGCCACCCATATGTAGAACATTTCTCCGTCGACCAAGGGTCAGTTGCATTTTCCTTTAGCCAATCCCTTATCGCATTAGCTAGGTTAGACTTGGGATCTTCTTCAGTGGCATATTCAACCAATTATGTCGTTCCATACTAGTCATCAGCGAGAGATCTTTAGGATTTTCAGAAACCAACGTGATCAACTTGTGAATGACGTCATTGGTGCTCGGTTGGATGGATCATGCCATTTCCTTGAACCTGGATTCCCTGTGTCACTGAAGGTTAAGGTCTAATTTCATCACCGGACCTGTATTAACACATTTCTTTGAATTTTTTCTGGTGTTGATGCATTATCCTATTTATTATGCTATCTAAGATGTCTACTTTTATAAGGTCTCTTACTCTACCATCTCTGGAGTTCCGTTTTGTCTTGTTTCCAAATTATACCAGAAGTGCAAAGAGTAAGTGTGTTACATGCACAAACATAATAAATTAGTAAACAAACAAAGTGCTGGTAGTCCTTCATATTATGGAAAATGATATTCTAGGAAAAGCAAGAAATTAGGAGTCTTAATTGAGTTTTATTTTGGGAAGGCAATATCTTTTGTTATTGTTAATACATTTTGGGGTTTAGGGTTCTTAGTTAAATGGGTGTATAAGTGCAAAATTGTCGAGCATTTGTCTTTCTTGTGGATGAAGGCTGAAGGTGAGGTTGAAATCCTTGGAGTGAGCACTATACTTGGGTAGTTTGTTTTCAGGTATTTTGCAACCTGACTAGATGTTTGTTTATATATTGAATTTGAATAAGCAGGCATTTGCAGCGGCAGGAGTGGGCGGCTGGAAGCTTCAGGGAATTGTTAGGCCAAACAAGGCCTTGGAGAATTATGCTCCAACATGATTCTGGATGTTTCTGTCCATCATTAGCTGCCTAGCATATTCGACGATTGTCAATAGTTTGTGGTGCAGTGAATACTTTACGCTACCTTTGAAAGGAGCCCATTCAGTTGTTATGTGGGGAGTTTTATGGTCTGAAACTGCGTTGGCTCGTTTGGACTTTGGAGGCAATTTGATGAACATGCGGAGGCCCGAGCGAGGGATGGCTGAGTCAAACTCTTTCTACTTTAACTTGTAATGCTTGACCTGAATGTATGCATATATATGTTAATAATGTTATGTTCCTATCCTCCCTTTTCAGAGCCTTTATTTAGTTATTTTATGTATCCTTTAGGTTTGCCTCCCTTTGTTTCACACCATAGTTTACAAGGGAGGACAATATTATTGACCTAAATCCAGATTCCAGATCTAACATGGAGATATCAGAAGAGAAGTCTGTACAATATATTTGTTCATTGCTCACATCAGTTAACTCTTCTGAAACAAGAGGGGACCAAAGTTCCGCAAAATAGAATCGCCTCTTTTTCTAGTTTGCATTAGTGCATGAACTTCCTCAGTTCCATTTCAGTTGGCCTGATGATTTTACTTTTAAGGATTAATGAATAAGATGAAATGATTTCATGATTACAAAATCGGATTGCTAATCTTATGGATTAAACTAATAAGATGAAATGATTATGAACAATTCCTTGTTCAAGATTATTGTTTGGATAAAATAATCTTGAGCAGCGGTGTTCCTGATGTGTGATGCTGGCAACAACCAGCTAAAACGCTATACTTTGTTAATTTGATTAGGGAAAAAAAATGGTAAATTTCCTTAGTAAAGTAGAAGGGCATCTTTGTGTTTGTTTTAGTTTGAGTTTTTGTTGTGGTGTTATGCTACTTAATAGCATGCTTGGGCATTTGGGCTTCATTAAATTGTCATGCATTGAGTGTGCGTTGCTTTATCATCGACTTATCTATTTCTAAGTCTCTGTTATTTGATTAGGTTGGATATAATTTTTCCAAATTATCCAAGTTTATTCAAACTTATCCTAACTTAACACAGCTCCCCAAAAAAGATCCACTTTAAAACATAGTTCCTCAAAAAAACATCATTACTTATCCTAACTTATCTCAATTTATTCTAACTTATCCTAATTTATCCTAAACCAAATTCTTTGGATTGGATAAAATGAAGTTTGGATGGATTGTATTAGATTGAATTGGATTGGATAAATTATGATACTTTTTTGGGAAATTGTGTTTCTAGAGAGGACTTTTTTTCGGGAATTGTATAAAATTTGGATTGGATTAGATTGATTGGATTGAATTGAATTGGATTGGAAAGAGTTACCAATCCAAAGAACATGGGTGTGATAAGATGTACTATTTTCCTCGTTATCTCTCAATTTCTCATCTTTGTCTCTCTTTTCCATTCATTAAACTGGTCATCCGACTGTTTATCAATGATTTTTGTTTTCCATTCATTAACTGCTCATGTCTTAATTTTGTGTACTATTTTCAATCGGTAATAGGTAACTAATCCCAATAATTTTTGAAGTTTCGACATTACTTACTACTTGTTATGAAATATTTTTTGTGAATATCATTTTTCATGTGTTAATTAGTTTATATTTTGGAATCCATTGTTTGTAACTTGGAATCCAATGCTTGTTATCTCCCTATAAGTACCCATGTATTATAAGCAATAAACTCCACTCCATCTACCATATATTCCTCTCATTCTTCTTCTTAATATTATCTCTTCTCTCAATCAATTATCTCAATTATTGAAATTATAATTCAAATTATAACACGTTATCAGCATCAAACTCTAGCTTTCATTATCCCAATTATAATTCAAGGTACTTATTACCAGTTATAATTTTGTAAGTTTGGTTTATTTTTGTTTTTTAATTTTCGGATTTTAGTATAATTCAACCACTGTTTGAATTTCTGCGTAACGTTGGCTCGGCAACAAATTCTGAAAATTTTACTGTAAGTTAACCATAATTTTTGGCACACTGTGTTAAAATTTCGTAATTTTTGGAGTTATATGTTTCGAGTTACGATTTTTTCAAGTAATTCTGCCCAGTTAAATTCGAAATTCTGTGATATATTTATGAATTGAATATGTCCTATAATTGATTTTTTTTGGTTTATTCTTATAGCACTCTATAAATGAATAATGGTAATCCTTGATGAACTTACAGGATTAACTATGGGAGCCTTGAGTATTGAAGAGTTGTATAATTAATTAGGGGATGACTCCCGTTCGACCCCGTTTCCTGGCCCATTCTGAGAAACCCGAAGCTATGTATTCGAGGGAGTACCTATGGGAGCTGGATTAAAGGTGTGTTGTTGATGGGTAATAGCCCCTTATCGACCTTAATCATCTAAGACCCATGTTGTGAAACCCGAGAATCATCATATTAACGAACTTGAAGTTCGCACCAATATTAAAAATATTGTGTAATTATTATTAGTGACCAGAAGTTCACTACTCCGATATTGAATTTATTTTTATGGATGAACCAGAAGTTCACTCTACCTTTAATGATAAATTCATATAAATCTTATCGATGAACCAAAAGTTCATCACACCACCAATATTGACATTAAGATGAACAGTAATAGCTCACTGTCTGGTTGGTTAGTTTTGTTTTATATTGACTTTGGTCATTTTAATTAGATATGTTTATCTCTAACATTTAATTATTTGCTTATTATAGTACCATGTCGAACTTGGCCAAACTTGAATTCACCACCCTTGACATAACTGGAAGGAATTATCTTTCATGGGCGCTTGATGCTAAGATTCATTTGTCTTTTAAAGGTCTAAGTGACACAATTATAGAAAACAATGAAGCATTTGACCAAGATAAGGCCAAAGCTATGATCTTCTTGCGCCACCACCTCTATGATAGCCTCAAACTAGAGTACCTCACAATTGAGGATCCATTTGAGTTATGGACAAATCTAGAAGAAAGATATAACCACCAAAAGGCAGTGATCCTTCCAAAAGCTCGAGATGAGTGGATACATCTCAGATTTCAAGACTTCAAATCTGTAGCTGAATATAATTCAGCAGTTTTTCGAATTACCTCACAGCTGAAATTGTGTGGTGAAACAATCACAGATGAAAGTCTGATGGAGAAAACATTTTCCACCTTCCACGCAAGTAATATAATTTTACAACAACAATATTGTGGAAAGGGTTTTAAAAAGTATTCGGAACTAATTTCTTGCCTGCTAGTAGCAGAACAGAATAATGAGCTTTTGATGAAAAACCATGAAAGTCGTCCTACTGGCTCTGCCCCATTCCCTGAAGCGAATGTGGCAACACATGACCCCAATAATAATAATAGGAATCGACGCCGCAATAATAACCGTGGGCGTTGACAAGGTCATGGTCGTGGTTATGTTCGTGGTCGTGGTTGTGGTTATGGTCGTGGTCGTGGTCGTGGTCGTGGTAATGACAATTCTTTTAAAAGGTCATCTCCTGACCAGAAGTGGGAAGGCAGGAATGATCAAGGCCAAAATACTAGGGAAAGTCCATGTTATCGCTGTGAACATGGACATTGGTCACGTACCTATCGTATGCCGAAACATCTTGTTGACCTCTATCAAGCCTCATTAAAGAACAAAGGAAAGCAGATAGAGACCAACTTTATGCAAGATGATGCTAATAATGATTATGACCATCCTGTTGATGCGTCTCATTTGGATGTTTCTGATTTCCTTGTCTATCCTGAGGGACACCTTACTGGCAACGACAATAATTAGATTTTATGAAATAAGATCTTATAGACCATACTTGTTGTTTTGTAATGTGATATATTTTACTATTTTTAGTTTTTGTATGTCCCCTAGTTAAGTCAAATATTGTGTAATATTTTATTTGCTAAATGTATGAGTTGTTTGTATTATATCAAGTTTTGCTTCTATTCTTTTTTCTATCTTATTTATGGTGAAGATCATGGAAACTTCTTTGATAAGAGAAATGAATAGAGGAGGAGATATGTGTCTAGCAGACAGTGCAACAACACACACTATTTTGAAAAATAAGAAATATTTCTCTTACTTATTGATGAGAGATGCAAATGTTAGTACTATATCGGGTAGCTCAAATTTAATTGAAGGTTCCGGAAGAGCCCATATAATGCTACCTGGTGGAACAAGTTTGCACATTGATGATGCATTATATTCCACCAAGTCCCAAAGAAATTTACTAAGTTTCAAGGATATCCGCAGAAATGGATATCATATTGAGACAACTAGCAAAAATAATATTGAGTATTTACATATCATGAAAATTGCCTTGGGCAAAAGATGTGTGTTAGAAAGGTTATCATCATTATCCTCCGGGTTATACTACACAATAATAAATCCAATTGAAGTACATACTCTAGTTAACCAGGAGTTTACTAGTAACAAAGAATTTATCATATGACATGATAGATTGGGGCATCCTGGATCAACAATGATGCGCAAAATCCTAAACTCATACGGACATACTTTAAAGGACCAGAAGATCCTTCAAATTAATGAGTTCTTATGCGCAGCTTGCTCTTAAGGAAAATTAATCACAAGACCATCACCGGCTAAGATTGGGATGGAATCCCCTACATTTATGGAACGTATACAAGATGACATTTGTGGTCCTGTAGACCTACCATGTGGACCATTTAGATACTTTATGGTATTAATCGATGCATCAACTAGATGGTCACATGTGTGTTTATTGTCAACCCGCAACTTGGCATTTGCAAGATTGCTTGCTCAATTGATTAAACTACGAGCACATTTTCCAGAGCATTCTATCAATAAAATTCGTCTTGATAATGCTGGTGAATTTAGGTCTAAAGCTTTTGACGATTTTTGTATGTCAATTGGCATAGAAGTTGAGCATCTTGTGCCGCATGTTCATACACAAAATGGCCTTGCAGAATCATTTATTAAGCGCTTGCAACTAATTGCAAGGCCATTGCTTATGAGAGCAAAGCTTCCAACTAGTACTTGGGGACATGCTATATTGCATGCTATGACATTGATCCCCATAACGCCAGTTGGTTATCATGAATTTTCTCCCCAACAATTGGTTTTTGGTCATGAACCA
Source organism: Portulaca oleracea (assembly GCA_029582165.1). Lineage (NCBI taxonomy): Eukaryota > Viridiplantae > Streptophyta > Magnoliopsida > Caryophyllales > Portulacaceae > Portulaca > Portulaca oleracea. The sequence goes on from CM055872.1 coordinate 19,257,217, forward strand.
AATATCTCCCATCTACGAACTTTTGGATGTGCGGTGTATGTACCTATTGCCCCACCACAACGCACTAAGATGGGACCCCAAAGGAGATTGGGAATATATGTTGGGTACGAATCTCCATCTATAATTAAATATCTAGAACCATCAACTGGAGATTTGTTTACGGCACGATTTGCTGACTGTCATTTTGATGAGACAGTTTTCCCAACATTAGGGGGAGAATCTAAGCAGTTGGGTAAAGAGATAAGTTGGAATGAATTAGTGCTAAAGCATCTTGATCCTCGTACAAAGCAGTGTGAACTAGAAATGCAAAACATAATTCGTTTACAATCTCTAGCGAATCAACTGCCAGACGTATTTACTGACCCAAAGAGAGTCACTAAATCTTACATTCCAGCTGTCAATGCTCTTATTAGAATTTATGTCCCAGCAGGACAAAGTGTTATTGCTAATGAGTCTAGACCACATTTGAAGCGTGGCAGACCAGTAGGTTCCAAAGACTAAAATCCTCGAAAAAGAAAAGGAGCAAAGAATAATGATAACCAACACGAGGAAAAATCGACTCCAAAAGAGTCCCCAGACATGACAAATGTGGAAGTTGCACCACAAACTCAGGTACCTGAAAATTGCAATAATGATGAGATCTCAATCAATTATGTCATGACTGGTATAAGATGGAACCGAAGTGAAATCAACGTCGATACAGTGTTTTCATATAATGTAGCACTGAATATCATGAATGAGAATGAGGATCATGAACCAAGGTCTATTGAGGAATGCAGACAAAGAAAGGATTGGCCAAAATGGAAAGATGCGATTAATGCAGAATTAGATTCCCTTACAAAAAGGGAAGTATTCGGACCTATAGTCCGTACACCAACAGGCATAAAACCTGTGGGATTCAAATGGGTCTTTGTGCGAAAACGAAATGAGAAAAATGAGATCGTGAGATATAAAGCATGACTAGTCGCACAAGGGTTTTCATAGAAACCAGGCATCAACTATGAAGTAACATACCCCCAGTAGTTGATGCTACTACTTTTCGATACCTATTGAGTCTGGCAGTACATGAAAATCTCGCTATGCATCTTATGGATGTCGTTACTGCTTATCTATATGGGAAACTTGAGAATGACATTTACATGAAACTCCCTCAAGGATTTCAATTGCCTGAAGAACATAATAAGAACCTGCGAGATCTTTACTCAATCAAGTTGAATAGATCTCTACATGGGTTAAAGCAATCCGGACGCATGTGGTATAATCGCCTCAGTGAGTATTTGTTGAAAGAAGGATATATAAATAATCCTGTTTGCCCATGCATTTTTATAAAGAGATCCGGATCCAAATTCGTTATAATCGCTGTTTATGTTGACGATTTAAACATGAATGGAACTCCAGAAGAGATCTGAAAAACAGCAGATTACTTAAAGAAAGAATTTGAAATGAAAGATCTCGGTGAAACCAAGTTTTGTCTTGGTTTACAAGTTGAACATCTTGAGAATGGAGTCTTTGTGCATCAGTCAGTTTATATAGCAAAGATACTAAAACGATTCTACATGGACAATGCACATCCTTTAAGCACTCCAATGGTAGTAAGATCACTTGATGTGAAAAAGGACCCTTTTAGACCCCCAGAAGATGGTGAAGAACTCCTCGGTCCTGAAGTAGCGTATTTAAGTGCTATTGGAGCACTAATGTACCTTGCTAGTCATACACAACCAGATATTTCATTTTCTGTGAATTTGCCGGCAAGATTTAGCTCATGTCCAACACGGCGACATTGGAATGGAGTTAAACATATTTTTCGATACCTTAGAGGTACGATGGATATGGGTCTATTTAATCCTCACAAAGTAAAGGAAGTTTTGACTGGCTATCACTACAAAAAAATGGGCTTTTACCAACAGATTGCTAGTGACAGAATTTTTATCTGTTGGTAAAACTATTATTTTTCCGACAAATTTGGTAACCGTTGGTATTGTTATTATATTACCAACAATTAAATAATATGTTGGTAATGCTATTGTTTTACCATCAGGCCAAATATATCTGTTGGTATTGATATTCTTTTTACCAACATTTTAATTTTCTGTTGGTATTATAAAAGTTTTACCGACATTTATTGGGAGGGAAATTAGAATTAGAATACTTGAGGTAATGAACAATTTACTTAAAATTTCAATTTCCCTCTTAAACTAAAAATTTCAATTTACCTCTTAAACTAAAAATTAGATAGGCATAGTGAATTAAACTTCCCCTAAAAAAAGAAAGGAGGTGGGGGGCAGTGAACTGGTGAGCAGACATCCGTCATTCTGGCCGCCCAAAAACCTACCTACCACCTCCATCTCTCCATCTGCCGGATCGAAGCAAACAGCGACGGGGTTGGTGGTCCGGCGAGGATGGTGTTGGGTGGGGCGAATCTGGAGAGGAGACAGAATAACATCGGATGCAAAGGCGGAACGACGTCATCGACATTCTCAGGAAGCTTGAAGTGCGACAAGATAACCAAGAGGGGATACAAGACAACGATGGCAGTGACGAAATCAGAAGAGGTTGGTTTTTCCCATTCAAATCTCGCAATTTCCCTTTTCCTTTTCTTACGATGGCTCCCAATTTGAACGATTACGGAGAATTTGTGTTGGATCGATTGTTCTTTGTTGATTTTGTTGTTGATTTGGACAAAATTAGGGTTTCTTGGCGTCTTTTGGGTGGAATTTGTTTGATCGGTGTCCTTATTGAGTTGTTAAATTGCAGAACTGACGAGATTCATTTGGGATTTTTTGGTTGAATTGATTCTGACTGTTCTTGGTTTGTAATTTGAATGCCTTATGATGATATTGGTGCTCCTGTTTTCGCTTAGCAATTGCCTTCACAAAGTTTCTCAATTCCCCTAATCCTCACGATTCTATTCTTCTCATCATCATTGTTTAGCGATCGTTGTTGTTATTCCTTCTTAGCCTGTCATGTCATCAGAATCAACCTTCTACCCCTCCTTTCTCTACACGGTAAATCTTTACACCATTATGATTTATGTTATCTACGGTCAAGTGTCTTTGATGTTAGAAACTATGTTTTATTTTGAATGATGATTAGTTTTTGTTTGTTTCTTGTAGTGATTGTGCTGGCAATATAGACTCAAAAGATATATTACCATTGTGCTGGCAATATATTTTGGCGTCTTTTGGTTATTCCCAAAGTTGAAGTCAATCTTTGTGATATTGTGGCCTGAATTGGTTTTTGGTTATTATTTGTTTCTGAGTAGTGGGTTTTCATTGAGAAATCATATAGGTATCTGTAGTCTTCAGGTTAGCTTCCTTTTTTTGATTAAGAAACTGCCAAATTGTAATTCTATTATTTGCTTCTGGGTCAACAGAAAAATTTGATTGTTTGTCTTGATTGTTTACTCTCATTGATATGCTTGATTTACTTTTAATTCTTACAAAAGTTTCAGATTTCTTTCTGCGTCTTATTATGAGTCCTTGCATGTAATATGGAAATTGAACAGTTTTGTCCTTCAAGCTGTTTGCTTGGCTATGATTATGGATTTTCAGTGCTGTATCTTTTAATCAACTTTTCACTGCTAGGTTTTCTTATTACATTTGTCTTTCTTGATCAAGATTCCAGACTGGTTTGGGGAAGGAAGCCTATATTAATAATTTGCTTTTGCTCTTAATTAATTGCATGAGATTGTTGTACTCTAATGGTGCTCCTTAGTTTCTAGCTTTCCCTTTTTAAGTTTCCAGTATGGATGGCACTAGAGAGATAGGGTTTTTGTTTGTTTGTACTGAACATTCTACTTCTGATTCACTTGCAGAAAGCAAACGAAGTTTTCTATCTGTTCAAATTGCCCAGTTCACTATCAATTTGATTGATCATTCTTTCACTTTGCGGGATTTTCTACAGCATGGCTTGTTTAAGATGGTATTCTAATCCAATTTTTGGGGGTTTCTTAAACCCTTATCAGTATTCTGCTCCCCCAGATAACATAGCTTATCTCTAATGTCAACTACCATACTATGGATAGTTAGTTGATGAATATAGTTTACAACTAACTTAATCGGAGCTCTCATGTCCCTAGCAAACTGTATTGGTTGATATTCATCAGGTCAGTACTCCTTAATATAGTTTATATTTGTTGACTTATTTCTTCTATCTTTATTCAAACTAGTTAATCCTGGTTATCTTGATATCTAAGCTGGCCAGTAACTTGATGGTGAATTGAAAACTGGAAAAACAGAGTGTAGCATAGTGAGGATCATGTAAGGTTACCTACTTAATTACATTTCCGTAGATTCTGTTATGTTGGGTTTGTATACTTTAATGCTTAGGTTTGTATTTATATATATGTCAAAAATTTTGAAAATAATATATCGTGAATTAAGGAAGGTTCTTATACATGTATATCTATAAATGTTGTTATGGTGGTTGACTTTGCTTGAATTCTGATGATGTTTGATCATCTAACTCATGAATAAGGGTGGGTGAACTACTTTGTCTTTTATCTTTTTTCCTTTCTTTTTTTTTTTTTTTGTAAATTTTGTTTAGGGAGAAAAATGTAGTATAATAATGCGAGGTAATCATGAATCAGACATACATATACGATTTTGAAGTGAATTACTCCATTAGTTAAACACCTTCCAATTTGGAGCTTTGTTTAACACGTACAGGGGAAAGATGAAAGTCCACCATTAAGCTAGCATGCGTCAACTTTCATATCAATTGTTTTTTGATGATTGATGTTTTTTTAATGGAATTTGATTCATATTAATTAGTGTTTCATTTTCTTAAAACTAAATTTATATTTTCCATATTTTATGCTGCTCCATCTGTTTCAAAATATTTTTTCTATTAATTGGCCTAGTAACACAACCTTATTTTACCTGTTGGTTTCTACTTTGAATCGAAAGATAATCTTTTCTTGCATTTAGGAATGTAAATGATTAAATTGCTTGGGTTTTATAGAGTTTTGTATTTGTCTCCCCTTATCCTTTACAGGTTGCATATTGCTTAGGAATCAAGCAGGAATGCAAATAAGCCTCGTAACATACACAAGCCTCACAATGATAAGGAGAATCATGTAGGGTAACCCTATGTGTTATATCTCTTCTTATTATGATGTCAATTGATTAGGGCACTCATTGAGCACCGATTGTCAACTTGCATGTGGGTTGTGAATGTGGGATTCCTGCTGCGATTAATTTCAATAAGTGAGACTGATGATGGTTCATATTGTTAATTTGATTTCTTAGTCCTGTTCATTGTGAAATACCCTTGTTTAGTGCTGAATAATGTTGTTAATGAGTTACGACTTCAATTATCCTTTATCTTAGCTCATGTTATGCCTTTATGTTTAGGTATGTTCTTCCTCCTGTGAATCCAGTTAGTGGCAGTAATCTTTTCCTTGGTGTTGGTGCTAGAGTATATCCAATTCGATTTGTTTTTCTTTCATTCTGTCTTTGAACTTTATGACATTATTTTTAGAGTTGGCCCGTGGTTAACATTTAGCATATGTTTCCTTTATCTTTTGTCAAAGTTGATTTTGGTGGGGGCTCCATGTTAGTAGGTTTGACACATGTCATTGTTTTTCAACTTTGTATTGCATTCATGTCCTTATTTCATGTAGGAATTGTCGGATGATCTTCTCTTATCACTTAAGGATGATGCTGCTGAAAGTGAAAATAAACGTGAATATGAAGATATCGAGAACCGAAATAATGAAGAATACGAAAATCTTGATAATGACTTTGAAGATCAAGCCAATGATATTGTATGAGTTGTATGTATATGGAAAAATTATGTTTAGACTTGTATTTTTAGTTATATAAGTATTAGTTGCAAATAAGTTATTAGCGGGTTCGTTTTTTTCTTTAACAAATTCAAATCAAACATTCTAGTTAGCTTTAGAATAATGTATCTGTTACTCTATGATATGTGATGCTTTTAAATCTCCAAATTTTGGGTATGCTCTTTTTAGGTGGAGCAAATATTTACGTATGTACAAATGTTTGTTAATATAGGGATATATTGAAAGAGGAACCTACAACTAGCATGTGGTGACAAAAATGTAATTATTAATAGTTATAGGATTTGGTTATATGATTATTACCAACATATGTAAACTACTATTACCAACAGATGTGTGCATGTTTTGAATACTTTTACCAACAGATACATGGAGACTATCATAACTTTTGTTGGTAAAAGTCTTTTTACCATCAGTTTTATATCTGTTGGTAAAACACTATGGAGTACCAACAAATTTGATATGTTGGTGTTACCAAGCAACACCAACAGAAGCACTTATCTATTGGTATTACTTTTACCAACGGACTTTTTACCAACAGTTTTGTTATAGATAAATATCTGTTGGTAAAATCTATTACCAACAGAAAATTTACTTATATCAACAGATAGAACCCTGTTGGTAAAAGTCATATTTCTTGTAGTGTAGGCTGATGTCGGATACTTATCTGATCCCCATAATGCCCGATCACAAACTGGGTATGTTTTTACTAATGGTGGAACCGCAATTTCATGGCGTTCTATGAAACAGATCCTAACAGCTACCTCATGCAATCATGCTGAAATTTTGACAATTCATGAAGCTAGCAAAGAATGTGTTTGGTTAAGATCTGTAATCCAACACATACGGGGATCTTGTGGTTTATCTTCAGGTAAAGATATTCCAACAATCTTATACGAGGATAATGCTGCTTGTGTAGCACAATTGAAAGCAGGATACATCAAAGGTGATAGAACAAAGCATATCTCACCTAAGTTTTTTTTACTCATGATCTACAAAAGAAAAGTGAGATTGATGTTCAGCGAATCCGTTCTAGTGAGAATTTAGCGGATTTATTTACCAAGTCTCTTCCGACTGCAACTTTTGAGAAGTTAGTCAGAAAAATCGGGTTGCGTCGTCTCCGAGATGTTTGCTGATGCTCATATCAGGGGGAGTTTATACGCGTTGTACTCGTTTTTCCTTATCCGAGGTTTTGTCCCATTGGGTTTTCCTTGGAAAGGTTTTTAATGAGGCAGCATATGGTGGCGTATCAAGAATTATGTACTCGTTTTCCTTCACTAGGGTTTTTCCCAATGTGTTTTTCCTAGTAAGGTTTTAACGAGACATATTCTTTTGAAAAATGGATATTCAAGGGGGAGTGTTATGAAATATCTTTTATGAATATCATTTTTCATGTGTTAATTAGTTTATATTTTGGAATCCAATGTTTGTAGCTTGGAATCCAATGCTTGTTATCTCCCTATAAATACCCATGTATTATAAACAATAAACTCCACTCCATCTACCATATATTCCTCTCATTCTTCCTCTTAATATTATCTCTTCTCTCAATCAATTATCTCAATTATAATTTAAATTATAACACTACTCTTTTTTCAGCTTGGTTTTGTAATTTTTATGATTCTTAATAATCTTCATGCACGAAAGGATGGGGTTTGCAAAGGATTTTTATTGTACCATGATGGGTTGCTATTTTTGTTATTGAATTTGCATTGTTCTGTTCTTGATGGGTTTGCTAAGGTTTGTGGTATACATACTTTGACCATGTTTCTATCTTTTTTTAGTAGTGTATTAAACTTGTAAAGACTTTAGATGATGAAAACCATGCTGACAAAGTTAATAATGATTGGGTAATTATGATAATCCAAAAGGATGTGATTTATAAGAAGTCCATTTTTCAAATAAAATCAAAATATGTTTGTGAAATGCATGGAGACCCAAACTTAAGGATTGCAAGAATGATGTTGGTGAAGTAAACTTAATCAATTAGGATAATTCTGAGACATGACATGGATTAAAAAAAATAGATATATCCATGTAGGGAGTGTACGGATCCAAACAACAACATTATAACACTATGGTAAAGACATAGTCTCCATATTAATAAGAGTTGAACCTCTACTATTTTGCATAATCTCCATCTTTATTCATGTCTTGTCGATAGGAACTTCAACGATTTTGCATAATCCTATACCACCAACACCTGCAAATTATTCTGTGCTCCTGGAGCATGTGCTCCAAGGCTGACGTGGTTGTCCATGCCATATATACACAATTTTTTTTTTATTCAGAAAAATGTAGGCAGTTAAAGCAGCAGTGGGCTGCGTAACTGAATAATGAGGACCACGATTGTTCACTGAGTGTAATACAATTGTTCACCGGAGGAAATTGAAACGGTTAATTAATTTGAACGATAATTTGAATTTTTTTCTGTCTATTCTCTGAAACAAATGTTCATAGGAGGTTTATTTCTTGATTGAACAAAAGTTATTTTAGTGAAGTTTGGAATTGAAGTTGAAGTTATGGAAGATATTGATTATTGAAGATCAAAATGGGGATTGACAATGTTGAGTGCTATAGTGAACAATGATGTCTAATGCAGTGAATAATGATGAGTATTGTAGTGAACAATGCTGAGAAATGTAGTGAACAATGATGCCTAATGCAATGAACAATGAGTGTACAATAGTTTTCAAGTTAGTGAATAATTATGAGTAATACAGTGAACAATAACAATACTTAAGTGCACAATGTTGAGTGCTATAGTGAACAATGATGTCTAACACAGTGAATAATGTTGAGTATTGTAGTGAACAACGTTGAGAAATGAAGTGAACAATGATGCCTAATGCAATGAACAATGATGACCAATCTTGTGAACCAATTATGCATTACTTAGTAAACAATATTGACACATGCATTACTCATGGTGATAACATACTAAAATAACAAATGAGACACATTTGAGTGATAAAATAAACTTCGTACTATTACAATGGAGTGATATGTTTGTTCATGTCATTACAAGTATTGGACAAAAAAGAACGACATACTAGTATACTATAGATTTCTTTACATTTTGCTTTCACAAAAAATTAAAAAAAATAAAAAATCAAAATATATGGCAGTTTCAATTCAAGTTTAAGGGAATAGATGACTACCTCTTTCAATTGCGAGGAAAAATTTCTAGTGAACAATAATTAATTATCTGGTGAACAATCAGAACACATCTAGTGAACAATCTAAACCTATTAGTGAACAATGACATTCCACTTGAGAAAGCTCCCGTCAAACCCGAATTCAGTGGCAAAAGCTTTGATCTCCTTTGTATCATGATATGATGACGATCACGATCACGATCACGATGGTGATGATGACGATGATCTGGCTTCAATGTCTCAACTTTTTCTTCATCATGATGATGATTCAAAGAAGGCCAACAATCTCCACAACATCAATATGCCAAAGAACCAATTATGGATAACTCCGATCGATGAAGCACATCATGGGCCGCACAATTCTTCCATGGTGGAAGCTTCACATCTGCCTAAAGAAAACTGTTGTATGGGGCTGAGCACATAATTCAAGTCGGATAAAACATCCTTCCTATGAGGCTCAATTGAAGCCAAATATCTTCTCAGAAACCCTAAATGAACATTTGAGTGAGTAACAGAGTGATTAGCAGAAGGAACAATCAATAACGCTTCATCTACCACAGCCGCCGACCTTCCATTGTAACAACCATTGATGATATTCTGGCATCAAAAAATACCATCAAATTAAGCGTAAAAGGATTTGTGGAGCAACAAATAGAGATATTAGGCAGATAAAAATGCTTACCCTAGAACGAGAAGAACGAACAATAGAACGACTGGGTTTGGAAAAGATCATAACAGTTACAGATCTAAGAAGAAGAACAAGTGATTCCTTGAGAAGAAGAACGAGCGATAGAACGACTGAGTTTGAAGGATGATAGACTTGCCGGCGATCATGTCACCAGTAGGTGGTTAGGAGGAGGAGAAGAGAGAACACGTTGAGGGTGGAGGGTTTATTTATGCACCTGGGGCTGAGAGCCTGAGACGTGGATTAGACAGTTTTGTTTTTTAATTTTTGTTGAAAAATATAAAACTCTAAGCCAGCCTGGAAAATGAAACGCCACGTCAGCTCTTGGAGCATGTGCTCCAGGAGCACATAATATATATTGACCAACACCCATCTCAACTATAGTTTCTTTTTTTTTTTTTGAATTCAGGTAAAAAAAGATTACAAAGGAATTTAGGAGACCCTTCTCTCAAGGCGTTTTCCTAAGTTATCATGAAACAAAATCAAAGAAAGCTCAGATGACAGGCTAAGACTTCAAACATCTAGGTTTTGAGTAGAGTGCCCCTTGTTTGCTAACCAGTCTGCCGCAATATTGACTTCCCTAAAATTATGTTTAACCGAAACATCCTCAAACATTTGTAAATACATCTTTATATCTCTAATAGTCATATCAATCTGCCACGACACTTTGAACACATTTCTAATTGCCTGAACAAGAACCAAGTTGTCACTTTCAATATGGACCTTCTTGCAACCTACTTGAAGCCTGCTCAACCCCTACTTTGAGAGCCAGGGTTTCCGCAAGTAAAATAGGTTCCGAGTGGAGTTTGAAGGACCCAACACGGAGGAGTCTACCCAGATAGTCACGTACGGTGAACCCAGTTGCTGCTCTATGTTGATTAACAGAGTCATCACAATTGAGCTTAATCCACCCGGGATTAGGACGATCCCAAGCAATATGCAATGTGTTTTAATTACTTGTGTCTATTAGTTATTTTGCAGTACATGAAATTCATGAGTGCTTGTTATCTATTTAATTTTCCTTACTAATATTTTTTTCTATTGTGCTTTTTAACCCAAACTTCCTACTTATAAAATAATTTATCACCAAAAAATGAGTCTTGGCTAAATCTTAATTCCTACACATGTTTTAAAAATAGACAAATAAAATTCCTAAACATGCAGTAGTTGTTTTTTTTTTTAAATAGCAAAATCTGCATAACTAATTAATGTCTCTATTGAGCCTCTTATGTCAATGTTATGATAGTTGGAAGGAGACTTTTGGGAAAAGAAGATTCCCAATTTTCTAGTGTTTGGTACAAAAAAAGTTTAGAAAATAATTTCTAAAGAAATCATTTTCATATAAGGAAATTGACTTCCTTTGTTCCATCTAGAAAAATCATTTTCCACCATTGATTGTTGGATCGATTTTCACTACTAACTCTAACTGAAATTTGAGGTCGAAATTTAACATTAATGATTTTGCTTGAAAGTTTGCAACACGATAGAATTGATTAAAAAACCTCAAATATAAATTTTTAGCTCAAAATATTTTTATTTGATAACATTTATCACGATATATACCAAATAAATAGTTTTTGCCGCTAAAACTAACTGAATCTTTTAAAAATTCAAACTGAACTGTTTGAAGCGAAACTTTATGATTTGATAGTATGGACTAAGAAAAGCTCAAATATAAATTTTGAGCTCCAAATATTTTCATTTGTAACATATATCGCTACTTTTGTCGATATTTTTTTGCGGTTAAATATGACTGAAATTTAAGAGCAAAATTCAATTTTCTCAGTTTGTCACGAAACTTTACAATACGATAGAAATCTACCATCATATAAAAGGAGGTAAGCCATAGATGTCCCAAATATTGTTTTTTCAAAATGTCCCTACCAATTTTCAAAATTTACATTCCTACCCATATTAAAATTTCCACTTCATCCAAAATCATTAATTATTATTATTATTATTACTATTATTACTACTATTATTATTATTATTATTATTATTACTAATTATTATCATCATCATTGAAATTTCATAGGTTGACTGAGGTAAGTAAATAGTTACCATAAATTACCGAAAATTACAAAAAATTACCAAAAGTTACCAAAATTACACAAAATCACATGACACGTGTAATGTAGTTTTTTTTTATTTTTCCTTTTATTTCAAAAACACAAATTTACCTATATAAATTTACCAAAAGTTACCAAAAATTACAAAAAATTACCAAAAGTTACCAAATATTACCAAAATTCATCATTTACTTTATCTCAAGATACCCATGAAATTTACAGGCCCTAAGACTACAAATGAAACAAGTTATTTTTGTGCCCTAAATTAAATAATAACAATAATATTAACATTTACAGTGATAATTAACATAATAACAATTACAATTAAATTAAATAATGACAATATCAATCACCATAATAATAACATTCATCTTTAAATATAATATTGACAACAAAATTACAATTATTAATATTCATCTTTTACAACATTATAATTATAAACATTATTATTACTAATATTATCATAAATATCTAATTAATAAAATACATTAACAACAATAATAACAATTATATTAACAATAATAATAATAACAACAATATTAACATTTACGGTGAACCCTAAACATAATAACAATTACAATTAAATTAAATAATAACAATCACAATATTAATAATAATAACATTAATCTTTTAAATATAATATATAAATTGGGAAATTGGATTCTAATAATACGAACTTTTGGCCATATAAAACTTAATAATACAAACTTTCGATTTGGTGATTAATAATATGAACTTTGACCCCCTGTTGCCCCCAATAACACGCCACCGAGTTAAGATTAACTTAACTCGGTGGTGATCCTAGCTGGCGGCGGAGGCACGTTGCCTTTGTATTTTGACCTTGCCATGTCATCCGTTGACTTAAAAAAACGCCAGCTCACCCCTTTTATTTTTTTCCCTTTTATTTTTTTAACCCACTAATAATATTAAATAATTGCTTCTTCATGATAGTTTTTGATAATACTTAAGTTTTGAACATATATAATAATAATAATAATAATAATAATAATAATAATAATAATAATAATAATAATAATAATAACTAGTGGTATATATCTTGTGTGATGCGCGGGGAGATTGCCAAACTATCAAGAATAATGTGTGTTAATTTTTTGGGTTTTTGGCCCCAAATAATCCGTACTGAGGGGTTTGTGATTGGGAATAATCCAAAGTGACTTTTCAGTCACTAACAGTCTGTACGTTTTTACTATTTTCTCATAGTAGTCCAGAATCAATTTCAGGCACCGGAAAACTGACGTGACGACCGGAAAGTATGTTTATTCATACTTCAAAAAGGAAATTTCTTCATAGTATATTTTGGTGAAACATTAGGAATATATATATATATATATATATATATATATATATATATATATATATATATATATTCATTTATCTTATTATATGATACTTTGGTGAAAAATATACATATATTTTATTACATGATATAAATGCTGTAAAAAAAACATTATATAATGATGTGTTGTCAAATTTTTTCCTAACAATAGGTATTGTTTAATTTTATCATTTTTGAACTAAATAATTAAAATTCAAATTAGCATTAATATATATATATATATATATATATATATATATATATTATGAAAATATGCTAATAATGTAGTACAATTTTTTTCAATGATATTAATTACTACATATAAAATGATAGTTCTTATAATTTAATATTAAAAAATAATTTTAGATAATTAATAAAAATTATTCTATACATGACACAAGTTATTAAAAAAATGTTTTTATTGATGATTTGGTGGAAATGATAAGTTTAGTAGCGGCATAACTGCCAAAACGCAATACCTCATAGAATCCTGGAATTAGTGTTTCGAAGAAATCTTCATATATAAATAAAGGAGGAACCATGCTCTATGTAGTACAACCTTCCCTCTCATTGTCAGCAAAACCTATTATCTCCACCGCGGCGTCGTTCTCATCAGCAACTGGCCATGTTTGTTTTTGGTTGTTCTCCCTCTATCTCATCTCTTTCCTTTGTCAGATTCAATTTGTGAATTCATTCGCACGATGCACCCCAGGCTTCTCTGAAAGTCAAACTAATGAAGATGATAAAGCCCCAACGCTCGTGCTACATTTATCTGCCCTTCGTGTTGCATGCAGTTCAGCCTTTTGTACCTTCTTTTCTTCTGGCTATTCTGTGCCTAAATTAATGGCTATATTCATTTTCTATTTTCTTCTTCAATCCCATTTCTGTTTTCACTCCTTTTTTTTTTTTGTTGCCTTAAACACCTTTAGACTTTTCCTGATTTCTTCACTCAATTGAAGTCTAGTCATGAAGGCATATACTTAATCTGGCGGTGTTAACGTGGAGGTTTACATTACTCAGTTGTTATTCTTCTAAAATTATCCGCCATATTATTTTTTGAATCATTTATCCACCTCCATATCTGCCAATGATCACTTATTTATCCGCGCTTCTGAGATTCACTCATTGAAGCATAGGATTTTAAAATGGTTGAATTTCTTGATATGAGCCTCTCAATTTTTTTTTTTTTTTTTGTCAAGTTTGTTTAAAAGTTATTTCATTGATTTGGCGATGAAGATGATATATACACAGCTTATAATACCAGTTCTGCTTCAGAGAATTCTTGATTGAAAAGATGTCTTATACTTTGAGCTCTAGTGTAATTATATTTCACTAATCTGATTTGGTTAGAGGGAATTAATGATGGGTATTTTACTTGGTTGAAAGGTGTAGCCTTGAGCTTCAAGGTGAACTTGGAGTGGCTACGCCTTTGTGATATCAAATGGATCGACTATCTTAGAATCTCTCTTTGATATAATATTTCTTTTCGAAAAAAATCCTCCTTTTTCTATGAATTTGTTGAAATTGTGTCGAAAATATTATATCATTATTAAAGCCAATGATGATGAAATCCGCAAAGCATGAGGTGTAGGGGATTTGAGTCCCTGTTTAAGAGGGGGAACCCCTTGGTGAATCTTCATTCATATGATATTGCTGGATTTTACTGAGGTTCTATTTAGATTTCTTGGTGTCTAAAATGTTCAATTATTGTCTGGGAAAAATAAAAATGTTGAGTTTCACTATGCTCATATCCTTTTGTAATTGTGGATATGTAGTCTGAAAAACTCACAAAGTGGGTGTTGTCATCAGCTTCTTCCTTTGTATTATCACGGGACTGGAGTTAAATAACAGCACTAGATTATTTTTGGTGCCGAAACTTAGACGAGGAATAGAAGTCTTATGTCTATCATATTACAGTGGCATGTCTTCCTTATGGTGTTTCATGGCGCATGCCAGAATTTGTTCGTTACTTTATTCATTACGAAAAGATAGAAGTTGTCTCGAAAGTTGGTCACGAACTTAGAGAACAGTTATCCTGAGTGAGTGTTATCATATTCATCAATGGGCGCATTTAAGCTCAGCATGAGACAAGTTGAGCCATGAGTAGATTGGATTGGCGGGATCATCTATATATATATGTTCCGCAGTGTTTGAGCCTAGACAAGGGGCTGAGTTTCTCAACCCAACAGTGAGCCTGTTCCTATCTTTGGAAAGAAGAAAAAAGAAAATTTATCAATTAATTTACACACTGGGGGCTATGCTAAATTTAGAGAAATGAGAAAGTTTAGTTAGGAAGCTAACCTCAAACTTGGGTTCTTTACAAATGCGAAAAAAGTCATGAATAAAAAAAAAAAACGAGCAAACAGGCACAAACATGTAACTTGAAAACATAAATTACATACTGTTTCCTCTGCCACATGGTAGATATATGCTCCTTGGGAGCAAAGGGTTGAAATGAGCTCCCATAAAACCAAGAGATCGGGAGCGGATACATTCTTTGAGCCATAACTTCTAAAGCAGTGCACTACATTTAAAGGTCTTTTTTGAGATAATTTAAAAGATGAACGAAAAAGTTATCATTTTCTAATGAAAAAATTGTTCAAAAAATTTAAAAATTAAAAAAGGTGGTGAAAAACTTCAATTGGGTCGAAAAATGAACGGTGCACAATGCAGTGAGGCTCGTGAGATGACAAGCCTGAATAGTGTGCAACATTCTGTCTTGTCAGCTGGGTTCGAAGCGTTGCACACCGCTTGTTTTTTGGGCCTAGGCCACCTTTTTCCGTCTCATGTGATGAACAATCACACCTGACTTAAATTGACACTGATAAATTTCATATTAAGAGAAAAATATCAAAGTAGTAAGAAAAATAATTTCGTCGTAAATTTGGACTTTCGTCAAGAGGTTTCAATTGTTGTACCAATTGAGATGCTTTTTGACTTTTTACTGCAATGGCCTATTGACTTTCACGCTGCCTTATTTTGAGCTTTTAGCCATAATGGTAAATCGAGACGACTTATGGCTTTGTACCTATACAGTTAGTAGACAAGCACGAGCCTACACTGCATTTTTACAGGATCCCTTACTTTTGTTACAAGGCAATGTCTACAGTCAAGGAGGGAACTATTGTGCTTGATTGTCAGGCTTTGTACGACATAGTCACTCTATTGGCACAAGTGATGTAAGTCACACTTAGATGTCGGGTGCAAACGATAGGTCAAATTTACGCGGAGTGGAGATCCCCTCCAAACTATCAAGTAGGGCACTGGACGAGCCACATTTGATGGCACAATGGGTACAAGATCGCGATTCAATGTATCAAGAAAATCTGGATTATGTATATCAAGATTACTTTGATCATCGTCTCCATAGACACAAACCCTATAAAGCACCCATGTTACAAGCTCATATTGTGTAAAGCACCCCTCTATAAGCCCATGTTCTGAATATATAACATGGGCTTATAAGAGGGGTGCTTGTTAGGTTTTAAGTTATTTGTTTCCTAAATAGATAAGGTTAATTGACGAAATAATTCACAACTATTATGAATACAATTAAACAACCTAGGAAACACACCCGTAGAGATTTAGAATTATGTCTGACTTACTAATCTAGATGATAAAGATGTAGGCGTTTGATGTTTCAATGAGAAATCCTCTATTGAAGGTCCACACAACACTTAGGGAACTTGATTGATAAATCGTAGTCGTTGAGACGATTCTTGACAATTGGACGTATGTGATTGAGAGTCCTTGTTGCTTGTCCTCCAAGCTGATGATGAAACTTTGTTGACTGAAATCCTCTATTGAAGGTCTACGCAGCACTCTGGAAATTTGATTGCTAGATTATAGTCGTTGAGACGATTCTCGACAATTGGGTGTATGTGACTGAGAGTCCTTGTTGCTTGTCCTCCAAGTCGACAATGAAGATTTGTTGACTGAAAGAGAATACAAGAAAGGGCTTCTTAATTCTCTCCTTATTGAAAGTTACAAAATCTCTCTTTATTAATGAGGCTTTAGGGTCCCCTTTTATAGTCCCTCTCTAATTGTTTAAAGGGAATAAACTGGCAATGTGGGATCGCCTCAATAGTCGGTGTCTCTGAGCAGGTCACGGGCGTGACCTCAAATGGCCATGACCCGTAGGGTCATGGGCATGACCTTCATGTGTCACACCTATATGACTTCTCAGATCTTGGTCGTGACCATTACACTAATCCCGACTTCTAATAAAAATGTATTATCATTCGGGTCATACACACATTATTCTAAGGCAATGACTTGTGTGACCCAGTAGGACCAATACAATTTGTAATCAAACACATTTAATTATTGATTATAGAAATCTCTAGCAGGACATATATTCACTATATTACTTTGGCTTAAACTCCAAGCATATCGAACATTGTTGGAACACTCCCAATCGTGCTTTACCTGTAAACACTGAATTTGGTGCATTTTACCATATCTATCGTGCAAATTGAATTTGGTGCATTTTTTTGAAAAGTCGGGGTTATCTGTAAACACTGAATTTTGTATTGTTAAATTTGTAATTAGCAAGAATTTTGTGCAGTATAACTGTTATTAGGTCAGATGATGAGAACTAATAAATCAATCAACATGGAAATTAGAAAGCCGGATAAAAGCATAAATGAATATTATAAAAGTAAAAGTTGCACATAAAGTAAAAATCAGAATCATGAAAAAGGACGAAAAAGTATTATGTAGCAGCTTTGATCTAGCAAACTAACCTAGCCAACTAGTCCACTTGGAAGGGAATCCTCCGCAACATTTCGGAAGGAGCACTACTCAGCTTTCGTACGAAAACAATGCACACGTTGTGGGCCCCTTTTTAGCCGGTTGAATATCATTCAGTTTCAATATCTTCTTGGTGTTTTTCCCAATCACATGCGGATAATATTTTTATATTTATCTTGCTAGAATTAAGGTAAAAAAATATTACGAAGTTCACAATAATAACTTGGAGAATTATTTTTATTTTATTCCGATTTTGGGATTATTTACACTTTGACGCTATAAATAGAGTCACCCCCTCTTCATTCAAGAGAGGCTTAATTCCCTACAATTTACTCTACTAAATTTGGCGGTTCTGATACTCTATGTCTATTCTGTTGGTTCTAATTAGAGGCAAGTTGATGCTTTAAGCTACATTTGTAATTTCATCACTCTTTTGTAATTTAATCTTCCCCAAAAGTGTACTAATGTATGAATTACATATCTAGATTAATACAAGTAATAATTGACAACTTTGGTGTTTTTCTTTTCTTGTTCAAACTTAAAACTCGATGTAGTAGAGTCCATCTATGGATAAGCAGATTTTAGGTTTGTTTTTTTAAATCTGAAATTTGTAACCTTACTCACGATCCCTTTAATATCTGGTTTTCGCTAATTTGGAGTAAAAGTCATAGTTTGTTAATTTTCCACAAAATTAACAGGCGAGTTCTATGTTTATTCAATTGAATCTGATCTGTTTAGAAATTTGCAAGAAACTCAACAGCCTCGGTTTAGACTGTAAAATTAATTGGACACCCAATGTCACGCAATATTTCACGAGAAGCATTGAGCAGTGTTTCTCCAGAAACGTTGTGCAGCGTTCTAAGGTTTGCCTTTAGGTAATAGACAGTTTTTAGGTGTAACCTGTGTCTTTTAATTTTTTTTTATCGATTTAATGTTTATTCTAATTCAAATGAATTGAATTTGGGGCATATGAATCATCAATCAGTTTGCATGAAGCTTAACAAATTAAATTTGATAGTTAATAATTTCCATCAAACCACCTAGTTTATTCTGGGGACAAATTCTGACCTTCTTAGACCATAAGGATCGAAAATATACAGCTATAGTACCGTCTAATATTTTCCCATCAAGTTTCATATGTTATGTAACCATTTACATTAGTATACACATAAAATAAGTAACAAAAAGGGGTGATGGGACAACAATCTAGCACCTAATCACATCACTACTATTCCCATGCATGGGGAGGGAATAATAGTGATTAGAATCCCTTAAGAACAACAACAAATATGCGGAAAATATTTTGTTATGTTCACTTGAACGCTCAAAAAATTCCACACACACACACACTCCCTTGTTGGGAATGTCTCGACAATGATCAATTGCATCCGAGTACTCTAACCAAGTTAATTTGGTGATTAATGACTTTGCTAGAAGTCCCATTAATCAATGATCGAATAGGTTTGATCACAACCGAGTTATTTGGTCCCACAGGGTCACACAAGTCAGCGACTTGAAGGCAATGTGTATGTGGAAAAGGTCCAGGGCAATACGAGATTGAACCAAGGGAAGTGAAGAAGTCGACTTTGGAAAAAACCGGCCACCACAGACAGAAAAAAGGCCACCACGGCTAGTGGCTAGGCCAGCACAACCCGTGGTGCTCCTGCCACAGTCCGTGGTGGATCTGGGTTCAGCAGAAACTATTCTGCTATCCACCACGGCCCGTGGTGAACCCCAACCATGCGTCCCACATTGGTGGAGGAACTCTTTCTCCCCTTTTCTCTTCCCTATATATATGTGACCCATGGGATGACAAATATTGTCTTTCCATCCCATGAGGCTCTTATGGATAGTCTCTCTTTGGAGACTTTGGGAAACCAGAAAAACTACCTATTAGATAGCTTTCGGTTTAGGACTACGAGGGTGATTCCTCGAGGTCCTACAGTTGGAAAGATCGGTCATATTTGATACGGTCCACATACTCATCCGGTCTTGATTGGATCGAGATTGGGCGGTCTAGCATGCAGTTGGTGTCTCAAGTGCTGCATGGGCTGTTGTGGAGATCTCCTATTTTGGAGACTTCCCACTCGGAGTCCCGCAGTGGCGCGTTCAAGAGTTGAAGGTCGACCAAGACTTGTCTGTTTGAGAGACTGCCAGGTAAATAGCTCAGCCTCTGCTATCTTTCTTTCCTATTATTTATTGTTTTGGGTTAGGGTAGATTAGGTGAAGTCATAAGTGTTAGGACTTTTTTCGCCCATAGTCAGGTGGGCCCAATTAGACTGGGCCTACCACCCTTAGGGCCCATATTGGATTTGGGCCCATGGGAACCCCTATAACCCATCATCCCCTAATCCCTATCATTTTCGGCCTCCCCTCCTCTGTCTCTTCCTATATGTTTCTCCCCCTCTCTCTAGGATCCCATGCTTCAAAGCACTTTGCTTACTCATTTTAAGTAATACCCAACACCATTCTTTGGATAATCACAAATGAAGATTTAAAGAAAAGAAGAAGAGCCAAAGATCAAGTGAGTTTAAAGGAATTTTAAAGGACGTAGAACAATGTTTCACCTGCAATTTTCCACTCCAAGAAGGTGTTGTCGGCTGCATTTGAAACATCTCCCAACAATTAGGTAGTAAGCAAAACATCTTTACTTAAAACCTCAAGAAAACAGCCATGCATGATTTTCTCATAAATGTAGAGATATTTTAACTAAACATTATAAATGAAAAATGTAGCATAAGTAGTTAGGAGAAAGAATCAAAGAGTCATCCATGCAAAACCCTTAAGTTAAGAGATCTGAGGCTAAAACTGATTCCTATCCAAATTTTTATATACTAATCTAAAAGGATAAAAATTTATCTAAAATATATATGCTATCAGAAATATTGAATTGTCTGTTAGCTTTTGGGAAGCAGAAGCACTAAATTATTGCTTCTGTTTCTAAAGCTAATTTTTTCCAAAAGTGTTTTTAGGTAACAATTTTAAACTTCTAAAAATTATAGTGTTTGACCTTGTTTCTGTTTCTGGCCCTTAAAAACAGTCTGAAAAGCTAGGCCAAACATGGTCTAAGACTCACAATATGAAAATTTTCAATTTGTATATCAAGAAAAGCTTAAGCATTGAGTGAGAAATAAATTCGGGAAGTTGGCCTAGTTTTTGGATGAACCGTTATTCAGAAAAATGACTTAAAACTTAAAAGGACCTTTATGTACTAACTTCATTAGATGATGTACGACATCATAAGTGACCTCAAAAGTTGTTTTGGATCCTAAACTAAAATATGGAAGTTTGTTACAAGAAATGAGGAATTAATGGAAAACTAAGGGAAGAAATAACCTTGCATGTCTTAGTAAGAATATTTATGCTAATTTTTAGGAAATCCCAACCCAAAACTAAGGTATGGAGACTATGGACCAACTTGAGGATATGGGAAACAATAAAGTAAGTAAGAATAAACTTGGGTGGTTACTCAAGGAATAAGCTCGAAATCATGATTAATGTTTGAAAAACAAAGTGTGCATACCGTCCAACCCTGGGGCCTTTAGGAGGTGCATTTGAAACAACGACCTAGATGGTGCATTGTTAATTTCTTTAATAAAAGGTGGTCGACACCCTTTAGCACTTGCTCCAACTAACCTGGGTTACTTAATGTAAAAATGTCTAAAAAAATTATTTGCGACAAGTTTCGAAACCTCCTCGAGGTGCATTTGAAACCAAGCTTACTTGATTTCTTCCAGCGAGTATGACCTAGATGGTGCATTATTGATTTCTATAAAAAAACGTGGTCCACACCCTCTAGAACTATTACTCCAACTAATTTAGGTTACTTGATGCAAAAATGTCTAAAAAATTTTATTTGCGACAAGTTCAGAAATCTCCTCGCGATTGGTCGTACTATCACCATTCTGGCGCTGCTGGTCACAGATAGCATTTCCCTTTGCTCGTTGCTTTGCCTTGAGGAAGTATCTCGTATTACGGTCTCTGAACTTTCACCTCCCCTGCTCTACTCTTTATATACTAGTGCTTCTCTTTCTGTCCAAGCAGTGTGTCTAGGCAAGCTGAAAGGGAACTCATCTTGTCTAGCACTTGCTGAATGAGAGCACCGTGTTATGATGTTCCAATTTCTTTGTCCAACTCTCCAAACTTCCGCTATCTTCACACCATAGTTATTTGGGTCTATGGTCCTATGATTTTCTGATCCAAAAAACCCTTCATCGATCTAATTCTTATTAGAATTTAAAGTGGTTAGAATCTTACAATCCCGATTCAGCCCGATATTATTTGTTAGAATTACAATAAGATTCTATGATCCTACAATGCAATCCATGATCGTACGTGAATTTCATAATGTTTAAACACATTATCAACTTTAAAATTTTGTAACAACAATATAAATTTTCTATTAAAGTTATACTCTGATATACAACTTAATGTATAGATTCATTTTTAGTGCATATTTTTTTTAAAGATTTTAAATATTATAGAACTTTGTTTGCTATTTGCCTAATGTGTTATAATCTTACGATCCTTGATCCGGTTCTATGATTTCAATTCTAGCTACCCTCATCGATCCTAACTAGTATCCTAATTCTAACAACTTTGCTCCACACACTTAGTTTCTCTAGGCAGCCATCAACCTTTGCCAACAGATTGATCCGGTTCTATGATTTCAATTCTAGCTACCCTCATCGATCCTAACAAGTATTCTAATTCTAACAACTTTGCTCCACACACTTAGTTTCTCTAGGCAGCCATCAACCTTTGCCAACAGATTGATATTTGTACTGCAAGCCTCCCTACCCACCTCTTGGCACTTCCCATCCTCAAGCCATGATTTCCTACTTCGTGGTGTCTTCTTCCTCCTCCTACAAGGACCATCCATTGGCTCTGTGTCTAGTAATGTAGATGAATGATCAAACTTATATATCATTAGGTTCCATACATTAGCCCTCGAGAACGCCAAGCTCCATGGGTCATATGTAGTGAACTTGTCTCACCACTCTTTGGTGCAATAGTTTATGTTCGATCCCCTCAGCCAAGTGTGCCACAGGCCTTTACACCCAAGGCCTCGAAGATTACATTCATGAGCGCTTCCCTGAACTGATCCATTGTTCGCTGACCTCTTATTGAACCTCCTTTTCCACTATGGATAGGATTTCATTACAATCACGACCCACCCTATGGGAGTGTCTCTCTCTCATTCACCACTCTTAGCAATAGCTTCCACGTTTTCCATTTTTATTAATTATCTATCCATATAATCCCACAAATCTCATAACCATGTCTCCTTCCTTTTTTCAACACTTCCCTTGCCACATAATGATCATGGTATAATATCAAAGAAAAATCGACATCTTCACTCTAGAACATCACCGATCCACCTGCCCTCCTCCCTCGATTGCTAACACAAAAACTATGGCTCAAACCAAACTCTCTGCCTAAATTCTCCACTCTCCTTCCTTCTAACATGGTCTTGAAGAGAAAAACCATGTCATGGCTATAGCTTTGGAACCAAAAATGGAAATATGATTATCAAACGATGATTTGGTCTATTGACACTATTTACTTGCATTCAAATGTATATTTTATACAAGTTTTCGCTATATGCAATTTAATTTTCGTCAATAGAATCTTAAGTAAGGAATGCCAAATCATTCCTTAGGTGAATTTGCTAACTTAGTTTTCTTTTCCAACATAATTTACGAAATTTAAATTTAGCTACACATACTAACAAAATGTTAAACAAATTTTGTCTTAGGTTCAATATACACGACATTTTAAATATGGTCATGAAAATGATTTCACACTACAAAGTTGTTTGTTTATATCATATGCATCATAGGTTTCGTTCTAAACACAGAGGCATGCACGCACGATATATAGAAAACCCGCGATACGCACACACACATGGCATTATCGCTGCTCCGTCTGTATCCATTTACTTCTTTCATGTGGGTCACTAGAATATTTCTCATATATTGAAACATAGGCAACAATTGATTGCTTCATGTTGTGTTCATACAAGAATTCATGTTGCATGTACATATTCATCAAAATCATTCCAAGATAGGCAGCACTTGATCTTCTTATGTTGAAGCATATGGAACTTTGGCTCTTTTGGAACCGTTGGCTGCTTTGTGGACCTGGAATCCAAGAACAAGCCAAGTATCATACCAATACGATTATCAAATCCAAGTTATTTATTTACCATATTTTCGCTATTGGTCCCATGATTTTATTTTGATATACTAAAATTCATACCGTCCAGTATTAGATTACCTTTTGGGTACGAAAGGCCTGTCAAAGTAGGGCATAGGTTGAGCTTTTGGGACGAGTTCCTTTCTCAGTCTTCTTATTTCTTCTTCTTCTTCCAACTGCACGGTGGGAATGATTACAGTTTGATAAAATGAACCATTGTGAAATGAGAAAGCTGATCAGCAGAGTATTATTTACCTTCTGCAGCCTTTCTCTTTCCATTCTATATTGCTCTATCAGCATCATCTTCTCAGCCACCTTACATATAATATGTATGACAAGTAAATCAGAGTGTCCCCAAATAATATATATCACTGGCAAGGAATACAGTGGTTGGCAAAAGCAGATTACATGCCCCTCTCCAAACTGAGACATTCTGTTTTTGTGCATTAAAATTGATTACATGCCCCTCTCCAAACTGAGACATTCTCTTCTCGATTATATGTATAAATATAGTCGATATGTTACCCGTACCAATAGTCTTGCCACCAGTGGACAGAATAAATCTACCAGTAAGTGGGTAACCAAATTTGCCAAATGGAAAAACAAAACGAAATTGAACTCCATCCATCCAGTGTGGGAATATCACACTTGAGTTTTTCAAGTGCTTGCTTGCAACGCTAGTAGTTTCGAAGATTGATTTCAGATGTACCTGGTGATCAAACTCAGCACGCTCCACGGCCCTTACATCACTATGCAGTTTTAAATCAACTGGCTTTGTGCACTCTTTAACGGCTGGTTTTATCAGACACTGATGTAGCAATAGAAAGGCAGATAACGTCAGTATATACCGCGTTGCAATGCTATGGCACTCCAACTCTATGATTAAAAAGCAAAGTGGGTTCTTCATGAACATATTGCTACATCTCACCTCTGGTTCATCTGTTGTCCAGGGAAGGCCTTGTGCAAGGGGTATGCGCTGCTTTTCTTCTTCAATCATCATTTCATGTAGCCTCTTAAGAAATTCCTCCTCCTTAGCCTTTCCTCTTTGCTGAAATAAGATGAGATACCCAAATCCAGTCAACTTTTGCTATATCCCAATTATCAGGGCCTTACTAGCTACCGCATACGGGAGATGGAGATTTCTAATCACTACATCTCCACTACAACAACAGTAACAAAACCCACTTCGAACGTCAAACATTAAAGGATGCAGATCACACAGATGTCTTAAACACATTTTCATGCTTTATCAAAAACATATATCCACGACCACAAACTATGTTCAGATTTCTGCTCATAATTCATATCCCACTCAGAACTAAGTAATACCCATTGAGACATTCAGAATTGCAGCACCTCTTCTTTTTTTTACATCATATGATTACTGTTAGCAAAATGGAAGAAGCTAATGGCTTATTGAGACAGCCGGGGACATTTGTCTTTTAGTATTACCACAGACTAATAATGGAAGCTTGATAATTTATGAACCAGAAACATGAAACTTGATCATTTTCGTCATGGAATTTCGCTAAAATGGAGTTTGATTTATTCACAGCTTCATGTCATGGAACAGTTTCAAGATTTTCTAGGCTAAGCAATATGAAGACACAACAACAAAGTAGCAACTTCATACTAAATTTGAGACAATCTAATCCCATATGATGGGTTGCTTACCTCTGTCCTGAGGTTGAATGGTCTAAGAGAGGTGACTCTATGTTGTTGCTGTTTCTTTTTCCACCTCCTTCCACCAACGGTCGCAGAAGAAAATGATCCCTGAAATGAAAATGATAAAACATAACATTCAAAACAAAAACAAAAAATCAATACTAACTTCTGGGAAATATGTTTTGCTAAATTTATGAAGCAGAAAGCCAATTCTGAAAGATGAAACTCTTACACTTGTTCTCCGGCTCCTTCGGCTTCCCACAGAACCTTGGCTTGAGATACTTTCAAAGAAAACCAAATTAAACCAGATTCAAAGCATCCAAGAAAATCCCATTCAAAATAAACTCCAAATTATTAAACCAGATTCAAAGCATCAAAGGAAACCCCCTTCAAACCAAAAAAATAAACCTTCCAAATTATCAAAGGTAATTGCAGTGAATGAATATAATAATACGGAAAGAGCAAAGTTGACCTACCTTCCCCTGGCACTGTCCAGGGAAGAAGAAACCGGAGCATCGAGCCCCAAGCTCTGTGCAGTGAAGAATAATTCTCCAGGGCAAAATGCAGATGAAAAGTCTTGAGTCTCAGAGTCCGTACAAGGTTGCTGCAATCCTGGCAATGCCCACTTGATCCCTTTCTTGGTTTCTTCTTCCTCTTTGTCATCCTTAGGAATTGTGAGGAGCTTCTCAAATGCCTTAACCAAATGCAATACTCTCCCTGATCCGGGCTCCGGAACGCTCTGTCTTGCTTCCTCCATTAGCAATTCCCTTCTTCGCTTGATCGTCGAGCTACCTAGTTCCTTTGGAGATTCACCTTTCTCTGGTTCATAATTACCCTTTTCATTTGCCCCCAAGAATTCATTTTCCTTGGCATCCCGGGTTTGATTTTCAGACTCATCTTTGTTCTCCAATTGCCCTTCAGTACTTGCCTTTGTCCATTGACCCCCATGTTGACAGTACTGCTCAACTTCACCACTCCTGCTCTTAAAGAACTCTTCTTGAGAAGCCCTCAGACTCTCATAAGCAACACATAAACACTTCCCGTTTATCTT
Source organism: Portulaca oleracea (assembly GCA_029582165.1). Classification (NCBI taxonomy): domain Eukaryota; kingdom Viridiplantae; phylum Streptophyta; class Magnoliopsida; order Caryophyllales; family Portulacaceae; genus Portulaca; species Portulaca oleracea. Next base: position 19,283,934 of record CM055872.1, read on the forward strand.
CTCCTTGCATTTACAATTCACATTTGATGTTTGATTCTTTGGGTTATTCTTTTTCGCTACAACAAACTTCCTATCTCTGATCTTCTTTTTGGGAAACACAATTGAAGGGCTGGGGTTTTTGGACGCTGATTTCTGGGATTTTCCTGTTGAATTGGGAACAGAAGAGGAACTCGAGGGTTTAAGGACAGGGCTAGTGAGATTAGGGTTACAGTTCTCTTGGTGCTTTTTTGAAGAAGATTTGGAAGAACTCTCTGGGGATTTTAGTCGAATACCTTGCGAGCATTTTGTTGGAGTCGCCATTGCCATCAAAATCGCAGAGAGAGAGAGAGAGAGAGAGATGAATAAGGTGGGAAATCTGAAATCACGGCAGGGAGACGGGGAAGGAGGAAGAGGAAAAAAAAAGGGGGGCGTAGGGCTCGGCGATCTTGTAACGGCTAGTTTTTTCTGAGAGGCTTCTCACAAGAAGCTTTAGGATTATTTAATTTGAAATTCTGTTGAGAAGCGTCCCTGAGCCGTTAGATCCGGACAGTTCCGTGATAGATGAAGCGGATTAGATTATGGACCGTTACTTTACTAGTTACTACTAATCATAAAATACTAAAACTTTATTAAAATTTTACCCGCTTGCTTTTCGTCGCCCCTTTTTTACTATTGTTGTCCATCTTTCGCATAATATTTCCAATCACTGCGCTTGAACCTCATAATTTCACTCTCCACCTTCTTTCTAGTTTATCTTTCTAGAAAACGCTCTCAACCAACGACCACCACAAACCACCCTCATAGGTCCATCAAAGTAAGGCACGATGTTGCAAATTCAATGCTTTGATGGACCTATGAATCTTACATGTAAGAAAGCCCAACACGATTTCTATTAGACCCTTCACTACTAGCTTCTCTTTCAGATCCGCCTTGTCTTGTTGCCCACCAGGCTGCACAATAGAAACATTGCATTGTACCGAATCTGAAACGCTTCTAACTCCCAGAGCACTATAGACCTCGCGCAATTTCACTGCTGACAATGCGATACTTTTTGGGAACCAAACAAATAAACGAGAAGTCGGTACGGCTGATGAAAGTCTTTTTCAGCCATAGATTAACAGTTAACCAACACACTCTCCTTGGACAATAACAAGACCTCTTGCCTCGTGACACGACTTAGTTATAAATGCGATAAGGTAGTCATCAAAAGCTATCAAATATTGGATGGGAGGGGGTATTTGCGCTTATTCTTGCCGATAAAATGATTATTATGTTATATGTCTTCATTTTGCAAGTGATCTAAAATGGTAGGGAAGGGCAAGGGTCGAGGGTTTCTGGACCGGGCGAATCAGCTTGTGAGTGGTTGGAGGGGGGGGTGAGTCTGGGGACCCCCACAGACGCAATGTGACTGTGTCAGCACGCCGTGCTGGTCGTGGTACGGATGCAGGTGATGCAGCGGGCGGCCAACCCGAGGACACGGGGAGCCAGACCACGCGAGATTTCGTTGACCATCTCAACCAAGCCATGGATGAGTCAACCGACACTGAAACATCGGCGGATGATGAGTCAGGGGAGCCCAAAACGCAGATGATCCTGACTTCAATCGCGCCACCTAGTGGGCCAGTTTCCAGGCCAACGGGTTTCATGCCGATGAGGGATGCAGCGGGGAAGTTTGCCCCAATTCGACAGGGTGGGCAGGGAAGCGATTTTGCTCACGTGATCTTTGGATCCAGCAGATATGCTCGAGAGGAGGCGGAGCGGCGACAACTCCTGGAAGATTGATGGTAACGTGCCTGGGGGACCTACAATTGGGTCAGTTATGCCGAGCTTTGGAGGTCACATTGCTCGGGTAATATGGGAGGGTCGCGAGCGTTCGCCCCATGTTGTTCTTAATTGTGTGACGAAGAAGAATGCGTTGAGGGAATTGAGGTCAGTACAGTTCAGGATGGATCCCGCATGCCAGGCTGCATTAGGAAGGATCCAAATCACCAATTTGACAGAGTTGATGTAACCACATCAACATGACGTTGATCTCGGCGTTCGTTGAGAGGTGGCAACCCGACACAAACACATTTCACCTTCCCTTCGGTGAAATGACGATCATGTTGCATGATGTGCAACATATATTGGGTATTGCAGTTGATGGCCTGATGCCTGAAGGTCTTCCTCGAGAAGTGGTTAACCAGTACGTGCTCGAGATTTTTGATAAAGGAATGGCGGAGCTGAAGGCCGATAACATTTATGATAAGGGTGTCATAGCTGACTCCCATTTGAGGTCGATTAGTTTATCGACCAGTTGTCCCATTCCCCATAGGATAAGGGCGTGGTTGTTGAGCATGTTGGGAAACACTATCCTCGTGGACAAATCGAGGGATAGAGTTAGGCCGCATCCGTGGCCTAGCACTAACGTTATCATTGATCGCATTGCTTGGGGTACGGTGACCTTGGCGGTCCTTTTCCGGCAGTTAGGGATGGCGAGTAGGGTCGGGACAGCCAAGATGGCCGGGTGTTTGACTCTTTTGCAGGCCTGGATCTACGAGTATTTTCCTGATTTCAGGCCACACAGGGAGCAGCTGGTTAATGGGCCTCGCGCGAGCAGGTGGTTCCCCATCCGCCAGCCGAGTTCAGTACAGCGCCTACGACAGTTGAGGGCCTCCTTGGATGCGTTGACGCCGGATCGTGTGAGTTAGGCCCCATACGGACCTGCCCCATACAAGTCATGCAACAGGACGTTGTACAAGGGCGGCATTCGTTCATTTTGAAAACCCTAAACATGTGGTTAACATCGCCTATAAAGATTAAGAAATGCACACCTGTTGAACCCATCCCAACTGATGAAGAACTGGTTCCCTTTTTCCTCGAGGAGTTCGTTGTAGTCTTGCTACCCCGGCCCGATGTTCGGCCGCACTCAAACGCATTGGGGTTGCGTCGCGTGGATCTTGAAGTCTTTGGTCTCCCGGGGCGTGGGGGGCTTGTCTGCGGATCAGGAATATACTAACTCTCGGGATTCAACTCTCCATTGAGGACATTGTTTACGTGTCGTACAACTGTTGAATCACTCTCCCGAACCTGTTTAGCGAGTTCCTCAAATTGTTCCATGCCCGTTCCTGATGGAACATCATTTGAGCAATGAGTTTCGCCATCGCCAATCACTGTTAGTTGTCTTTAAAACATATTTATCCGTGTAAGCGGAATCGGCTCTCCAGTTGCTTAAACATCCATCATAGAACACGCGCACGGGAGGAGGTGGGTTCTCGACACCAGGTGATCGGATAAGTAGCAGGCTCTTCATACCTCATCGCCAGCATCTTATTGAGCTCCAACGACAAGTCCAATGTGTGATGAGATACATGCCCGTGCAAATTCTTAAAGAAATGAGAAATACCGAAATGCCTGTGCGTGTTCCTTGATTGTTCAAGCTCCCTCTTAATCTCAGTATGTTGATTGTCCAAGTGTTGGTGAATCTTCGCAAACACACGATCGAAGGTGCCTCTAGAATTGCCGATATAATACTTCAGTGAAGAATGTTGGCTCTCAACTCTAGAAGTCGTTGTGTTCCCCATGTGAGGTACATTGTCGGTATAAGCACAAACAAATTTTTCTTTATGACTCAGCCAGGTCCCAGTAAGATAATCAACTATCGGTTTGTTTTGCCTAATCCACGCGTTAACAACGTCTTTCCACTTGACCTTGAACTCTCCAACAGTCTTCCCATGTACAATGCCGTTCCAGAAATGATGTCTGAAATGAGCCCGAGTCCGAGCTTAGGGCCCCAGTAAGTTTGTTTACTTTGTTCTCCACATCATTCCCAATATGCCACACGCACAACAGTTGGTGCGCATTTGGGTAAACCTTGGCAACAGCCCCCAACAAAGCATCCTGCTTGTCCGTCACAAACACGGATGGAATAACATCAGGACCGAACAATTCATGCACCCTCCACATCAGCCACTCATATGATTCCATCTTCTCGTCCTGCATGAACGAGTAAGCAATCTGGAAGTTGCGGTTTGTCGGTGTCACGCCTACCAGCTCACATAAAGGCCACTTTGCCTTGTTTGTCTTGTACGTTGTGTCCATAAGAATGACATTCAGGTACATACGTAGCAACTTCAACGAGTAAGGGTGACATAAAAAAACCTGACCAAGCTCGCCATCATCATCATAATCAACAAATGAGACGTACCCGCCGAGTTTCGTGCAGACATTGTCCCGCAGCCGTCCTACCATCCATTTCCTCGGTGTGCATCTTTGACCGCTCATTGTATACTTGCTTCACGTTTATCTTAGAGGCAGGGAACATAATCTTCAGCGACGTTTATATCGTGGCTGGTGTGCACCACGTGTTGGTCATATCCCGGACATGTTCTTTCATTTCAGAAGTTAATGGATGTCCGTGATGATGCCCTTCCTCGTACACGATGAAGGCATGATTGTGCTTCCCCCGGTCACCGTCGCACACACGAACTCGCCATTCCGTTTCATTGTGAGTCCACGCAACAATGGCGAATTTACATTGGCACGCCTTCGTTGACGTACTCCGACGAGTCGCATCATCGAGATCATTCAGTTTCCCACGATATTTACCGTACCTCCAACACTTCAAGTAACACCTTAACGGACTCTCTGCATCTTTTCTCTTGTACAAAGCCCGTACAAACCTAAAACTGATTCCCGCAGCTATTCCATTGGCCCATTCTTGCAATGCTTCAATACTCTCAAAAACATTTTGCGTTACAAAATGAGTTGAATAATCAACGCCGTCCCCACCAAAGTCCTCCAAAAAAAACCTACAAACAATAGAAAACAATTATTATACTAATAATAACTGGGATACTAATTCCTAATAATAATAATAGCTTTAACATTAATAATTAACATATAATTCTAATATTAATTAATATAATAATAATATTATAAATAAATAAATAATAATATTAACAACACTTAATAATATTAATAACAACACTTATAAACAACTTATTATAATAATATTAATTAACATAATTTTAACATAATTAACATAATAATTATAATTAACAACATTAATTACCTTAATAATAGTATTATAAATAAATAAATAAATAAATAATATTAACAATAATAATTAGCATAATTAACATACTATAATAATAATAACAACACTTATAAACAACTTATTATAATAATATTAATTAACAAAATTTTAACATAATTAACATAACAATTATAATTAACAACATTATTACCTTAATAATAATATTATAAATAAATAAATAATAATATTAACATATTATAAATAAATAATAATATTAACATATTATAAATAAATAATAATATTAACATTTTATAAATATTTTGAAAAAATTAAAAAAAAACAAATTTCCGAAAAATAGCACGGTGCCGCGCTAGGCACGCACGCCGCCGGCGGCCTTGCCGCGCCCAGATCTGGGCGGCGCCGCGGCGGTGCCGTGCAGAACGTGCGGCAACACCGTGGCGGTTGCCGCACAGTTTGCACGACACCGCCGCAGAGCCGCCCAGATCTGGGCGCGGCACCGTGCCATTTTCCGGAAATTTGTATTTTTTTTTCATTTTTTCAAAATTAAAAGTTACAAACTAACCTTTTGCTCTTCACTTGAATTATCACCTTCTCTTGACATTTTAGGTTAAATTTCAAAAACAAATCAAAATTTTAGAGAGAGAATTTGAGAGGAGAGTGAAGTGAGTTGAAATATATGAGGGGCAAAAACGTCTTTTGGGGGGGAGACATTAGTAAAAAGGGGGACGGCGTTAAGCAATACCCAAATTTTACTTGTTTACAGGGGGATTTATTTCCGCAAGAAAAAGGGCCACAGATCCATTGAACTCGAGTCCTCCTCCAACAACAAGATAGAAGTTGTCTGGGATCTTTCCTTAGCCACATACGAGTCGAACCCCGAGTCGATTGATGGGTATTTATGATGAGAAATTTACAACACCAAATTGTACACTTTTCTCAAATCCGACAACCCAAAAAGTGAAATATTGCAATTTGTTTTAAACATAACCCTAATTTTCCAGAATCCACACCCATACGAGAGAAGAACAAGGAGGAAGAATAAAGGAAGAAGGAAGATGAAGGAGCTTACCAACGACTCTCCTCGCCATTGCATCTAAATTGCCTTCAAACGTCACAATGATGAACCATCGACACCAGGAGAACCCAGAAGATGAAGAAGAAAGCCGAAGATGAGAGAAGAAAAAGCGAAGAAGAAGAAGAAGGACGGAGAAGACAGAAGAAGAAGAGAAGATGGAAATTGGAGGGAGAAGAAGGGAGTTCAGCTAAATAAGAATGGATTTGGAGGCAATGGAGGGTAGTATCGGAATTCCACAAAGCATTTTCAAAAAAAATCTCACTTAACTCAACTACGCCGGATTCCGGTGAAAAATGGTCGGAAAGGCACCTGGAAGCCATTTGTTTGACAACTTGGTCCCCTTTGAGTGTATTAAAAAAATGTGGTCCCCCAGAAGTCAGTTGTTAAGAATGTATGGCACCTTCCAGCAAATCTTAGAGCCTAAGCCTAACACATTAATCTAAGTTGCAAAAAAAAAATAACTCTAAATCGGACCTTAACCGAAAACAATCTCTCTCGTACACTTATTTTAACATGCACTTATTTAAATATATATCTCTCTCTCTCTCTCTCTCTCTCTATATATATATATATATATATATATATATATATATATATATATCTCCCCACCACTCTCTCTCATACACTTATTTTAATATACACAAATTCTAGTATAAGACCGTCTCACGATATATTATTATGAGACGACCTACGTGGCAAATTTTGTCAAAATGAAAACTCAAAAGCATCTTGGAGAGTTAAATCAATCTCCTTAATTTAATTAATTAAATTTAAAAAATAAATAGCATAGATTAGGTAATTATTTTTTTATCCGTAAATAGCGCACACGTTTTAAATAGACCACTTTCCTAAATACCTTTTACAAATTATATAATTGTAGGTGACTAATAAACCAGTCAGCGGTGACTAGTATTATGTTATCTAGAATTTGGAAACAAATTACAACATATCTATCAAGCGAATTAAAATATAGGTGACTAATATTAAATTTTTGGGGTGACAAATAATATAGTATCTCGATTCTTAGCATATATATGTGACTAATATTTGACACTAGAGTGACTAGTAGTACATTACTGGACACAAATATATGACTCAATGGTCACATATATATTTATTATAGTGGTGGTCACGTTACTATCAAAATACGCGCGACTAATATACGACTCAATAGTGACCAATCTTCATGTTCATTGACACACATAAACGTTGCTATTGTAATAGACACACAAGCTAATCCACCTAAGAAGGTGAAGATCACTTTTGCCAAAAATGTTGGCAAAGAGAAGAAAGTTACGAAGACTAAATAGTGGACAACTTTCATTACATTCCATTATTTCATATGTAGTTAGATTTTTTATAGGTAATGAGTAAGTTTATATTAATATATTAGATTTCAAGCTTACTGTTTACTTGCATATGTTAGTACAATCTTGGCCATAGTATGTGTTTTTAATATCACACAATATTAATCTACCATTACGATAACTATTTATAATTGTTGTGATGACTAGAAGGTTTTTATAATTCTATTGGTGTTTTTTTAAATATTGTACCGATGGGACGACTAATATTTTAACCATGTAATGATTATTTCAATGTACGTTCATATTGCACACATTTTCACCATTTTTTAAAAATTCTTAACAATTACAAAAGTGTTTATTTGAAAATAATAATTAATAACGAGGGTACTTAAATGTAGTCATATAAGAATACATAATTAGTTATATTTGGCGTCATGGATATGAATACATAATAATTAGTAATAAAGGTACATCAAAGTAGTCATACGAGAATACATCATTAGTCATATTTTTACGTCGTTTGTGTTTAATAGTCATATATATATTTAAAGGTCCTATATTTTCGGATATAATCTTCAAATAATCCGGATCACTTTCAAACTTTCTAAATTTAAACATATATTTTTTCCTAAATCTTCAAATAATCCGACTTTGCCAAATATATTTTTTTCCTAAATATTCAAATTCAAACGTGCTATTTTTTTCCTAAATATACAAATTCAAACATGCTATATTTTTTCTCTAATGCACGTACGTTAATATATTTTTCCTATTATGTTCATAAATTTTTTCCATATATGTTCACATTTTCCTAATCCGAAATTAGCAAATAATCTTAAATCTTCAAATAATCTCCCTTTGGCAAATATAATTTTTTTTCCTCTAGACCTTCAAATTCAAACGTGCTACATTCAAATATAATTTTTTCCTAATCTCACTTAGGCAAATATAATCCTACTTTGGCAAATATAATTTTTTCCTAATTCGAATTTGCAAATATTCTTAAATTTTCAAACATGTTTTTTCCCTTAAATCTCCAAATTCAAACGTGATATTTTTTTTAATTTTCAAACGTACGTCCATTTTTTTTATGTACATTGATGCTTTCCTAATCCGAATTTGGAAAAATCATAGCCTTCCTATTATCACAAACAAACGTGTATAAATAATTTAATTTTCCAGAAACAAATAATTTCAACATTTCAAAATATTTATGCGTGACTAATTTTCTATCTTGCAATGAGTAATATTGTACGTGTCCTTGGTTTGCCGAGATAATCTAAGTTCAACTAATATACTAATATAATCATACACACTATTATAAACAGTTACACGTATTAATCATTTTTTTCAAACTTCCCAAATTTAAACGTATTATTTTTTTGAAATCGTCAAATAATACGATTTTGGCACATATTTATTCCATCCTATATATATAGTCATGTAAGAATACATAATTAGTCATATTTGGTGTCGTATATACGAATACGTAATAATTAGTAATAAGGGGACATAAAAGTAGTCATACAAGAATACATTATTAGTCATATTTGACTCTGCATAATCATTTGATTGGTAACGTCGATACTAAAACCAACAACACATGAGTGACATCGATATAATTGGTAAATATGGTCCAACGTGTCCCCACTGCATCCAACCAATGACCCTGTATAATCATTTGATTGGTCCACATCAACGGTCAGTGGTTCCTTATTTTTAACAAATATCATATCATCCTTATTTTTTAAAACATTTCCAATCACAACTCCATAAATATCAAGACAACCCAAATGGAACATTACCATCAATCACGAGCAAATCACGCATATCAGTTTGTTCCATCGGTGATAATCTCTTCCATTGTATCCATCTGTACAGCTGTCGATTTGCTTTTAACAATTAGTATTCAAATATTAAAAAGTCACATGAACAACATAAAATAGTCATACTGCGATCAAATTCTACATCATTCTCACCACCAACCCTCGTCCGACGTCTCATTCCGTGGATTCATCATTGTTGTTACTACATTATTCAAACATAGCAAAAACATTATCAGTCACTTCTACATCATATATTAATCCACTACTAACCAATAATACAATCGAAATAGCAAAAACATATACTATTTGTCACCTTTTCAACGCATTTTAGTCACCTATAATACAATCAAAATAGTGGACGTAAAAAAAAAATAAAGAGATACCAAAAGATAGAGATAACATATTATTAGTCCCCCATAGATTGAATACTAGTCAAATATACATATTACCAAAAAATAGAGATACCAAAAACATATCTATTGAATTTTTGAACGAGCTATCAAAACAAGTAATAGTCATATCAACAGAATCAGTATGTCACTCTTTTCATTTAACGAGATAAAAATTTCGAAATGACCATATTTATTAACGACAATAGTCTCCTTATCAAGGCTAAATAGTCATATATTCATTTTGTAAGAGTTATCATAACAATACTAAATACTCGTTCATCACTGATAATCATATGGGAAACATAAAATAGTCATACCGCGATCAATTTCTATGTCATTCTCGCTACAAATTTGACCCCCACCTAACATCTCCTTGTGCGGATTCATCATTGTTGTCACTACATTATTCAATTATATCAAACATATTATTAGTCACTTCTACACTATTTATTAGTATGATGACTCCCTTACTAATCAATAAATCATATAACATTGGTCACTTTTTCAAAATATATTAGTCACCTATAATCCAATTAAATTAGTGGATGCAAAAGCACGATATATCAAACAATCAAGATAACATGTTATTAGTTACGCATAGATTGGATACTAGTCAAGTATATTAATCTCAACACATTCATTGACACATAAGAATCAAGGAATGCTTTCATCCATACAAAGACTACTTTCACCAAATTGAGTTATTCAACCGCACAATCATAAATATCAATCTCGACAAAGATTACATTCCCCGAACCGAGTATTCAAGGATTGCTTAAAAACAATTATATCACGCTATATCAAACGATTACAAATCACAAGCAAAAATTTCAAAAAATCATAATAGTAGTCAATAGACCTGTCAATTCAGTCGAACGGGCGGGTTTTTGGTTGGTCGTATATCGGGTTCGGGTAAATATGGGTCGGGTGTATTTCGGGTTCGGGTCAACCCAACGGGTTATGATTGCGACCTTTTTCCGCTTTTCCTTTCAAAATAATGGTCTCTAAATACTACTTTTTGTAAAATATACATAATAAAATATGATTTTCTTCTAGTAACGATATATTATTGTAACTATTTTAACTTAAATTAGAGAAATAACAAATAAATAAGTTGCGCTTATAGTTTAATGTTAAAAATTACAAAGAAAAATCACAAATTCTAATAAAGTTGGACTTAAAAAATTAATTTTTCGGGTCAAACGGGCGGGTCGGGTTTGACCCGCTAATTTTCGGGTTCGATATACTTCGTGTTAGTTGAAAAAATCGCGTTCAAACCACAAAAGGTTCGGGCGGGTTCGGGTCAGGTCAGAAACTGCCAGATCTAGTAGTCAACGAAGTATATTCAAAAATCTCGCACCTTCAAACATTTCTCCATTGTTAGAAAATTCTCAAATTCGAACAATGGTCACTAATTCAAATATTCACACTTTCAACACTAACATATAATCCCGACATCCACAATTGAATATATGTAGCAAGATTTACATACCCGAGACGACGATGTTATCCGTGGACGACTGACGATCTTCGCGCGGAGGCAGTGTCTAATTTGCTCAAATCGTTAGGGTTTCACAATAGGAGGAAAGAGAGATATTAGCGACTATATATATGGAGAGTGCACCACACATGCAAATTAAGAGAGTGACCCCCTTTTTTTTGGTCTGACGTGGCACCCGTCTCACGTTATTTTAACGTGAGACGGTCCTATATAAGATATATTGTTTAATATACTAGTATTCAGAGACGTGCGTTGCACGGGACAATAATGAAACACACATTGTTGAAAATGTAAAATATAAGCACATTTAATTTATGAAATAATTAATCATATATATAAGTTTTTTTTTTCAAAAATATAAAAATTAATCTATAATATTAAAATTATATGTACCTTCAACTTGAGAAAATTATATATATAACCGAGCATTTAAATTGTATACACCTTCTAATGTATTTTCATTAACTTTAGTATGTCTTTAAAAATATTTAAAAAGTGCATACTTTAAGAAAAGAAATTGTACATATATATATCTACGTACTAATTTACATGCGTTAACAATATTTTAGATATTGATTGGTAGAGTGTATTTCAGACTATTATTTTTAAAAAAACTTTTGTAAGTTGAAAAATCATTGAGTAAATGTGTCTCTTATTAGTAAAACACTTAATATAAAATGAAAAAGGTCTCTTTTATTTATATTTATGTTAACTCATTTTTATATTTTGTTAATATAGCACTTTATATAAAATAAATATAATAGAAAATATAGCATTCATGTATTATAGTAATAACTCATGCTATTAACTATGATGTATACATAAATTTATTTTAAAAATGTAAAAGTGTTCTATTGTAATTAACCAAAATGCCCTTATTAAAACACACTTATTACATCCTCACCCTTTGTACCCAGTTTTATAAATTGAATATATATATATATATATATATATATATATATATATATATATATATATATATATATATATATATATACGGAATAGATAGGGTGAGAATGAAGTTTGGGTGAGAATGTGAGAAGGATTAATATTGGCCATTAGATCAAGCATCAAGGGTTGTCATTAATACAAGGTTTTGCTTTTATTTTTTTGTCCAAATCAGATAGTCTCACGTGAGGTGGGAAGAAAAAAAAAGAAGAGAAAGACTCTGCATGCTATTTAGCATTAAATTTGCTCAAGTACCCAGATGCATGCTCCTCCCTCCTTCCTTTTTCTCCTCTTTCGGCTCCTCCATCCTTCCTCCTTCCCCCTTCCTCTTTACAAACATATTCAACTCTCCAATTTAAATGATTTTTCACTTGATGATCATGATGATCATGATGATTTTTCGGGTTGAACATGATGATCATGATCATCACTTGATCATGATTTGGGGTAAGTTGTAGAGAAGGGGTTTGAATCAGTGAACCTGATGAACACGATGATCATGATGAACCTGATGATCATGATGATCACTTGATCACAGTGAACCTGTTGAACATGATGATCATGGTGAACATGATCATCATGATAATCACTTGATCATGATTTGGGTTAAGCTCATTAAAAATATACAATCATTTATCATGATGAACATGAAGATCATGATGATCACTTGGTCACAACTTGATGCCCATTTAGTTCGAACATCATGTCCTTGTTGATTTAATACGATATAAGTTTGTTTTGAACTTGATATCCATTTGTTTTACACATGATATACATTACATTTGAACATGATGTTCGTTATCTAATAACATGATGTACATTCTCTTATAACGTGATGTTCATTACCATATACTACAATGTCCATTTCTCTAATGGACAACAAGATCAAAACAAATTTGCATTGTATTAAACTCAACAAGGACAATATGTACGAACTAAATTGGCATCAATGGTGAGAAGGAAGTTCAAACATATTGTCCTTGTCACCATTGATGCTCATTTAGTTCAAACATCATGTCCTTGTTATTTTGATACGATGTAAATTTGTTTTGAACTTGATTTACACATGATATACATTTCATTTGAACATGATGTTCATCATCTAATAACATGATTTTTCATTCTCTTATAACGTGATGTTCATTACAATTTTGCATTGTATTAAAATCAACATGGACAATATGTTTGAACTAAATGGGCATCAATGGTGAGAAGAGAGTTCAAACATATTGTCCTTGTCACCATTGATGCTCATTTAGTTCAAACGTATTTTCCTTGTTGAGTTTAATATAATGCAATTTTGTTTTGAACTTGATGTCCATAAGAGAAATGGACATCATAGTATATGGTAATGAACATCACGTTATTAAAGAATGAAACATCATGTTATTAGATGATGAACATCATGTTCAAATGAAATGTGTATCATGTGTAAATCAAGTTCAAAACAAATTTACATCGTATTAAATCAACAAGGACATGATGTTTGAACTAAGTGAGCATCAATGGTGACAAAGACAATATGTTTGAACTCCCTTCTCACTATTGTTGATGCCCATTTAGTTCAAACATATTGTCTTTGTTGAGTTTAATACAATGCAAATTTGTTTTGAACTTGATGTCCATTAGAGAAATGAACACTGTAGTATATGGTAATGACATCACGTTATAAGAGAATGTACATCATGTTATTAGATAACGAACATCATGTTTAAATATAATGTATATCATGTGTAAATCAAATGGATATCAAGTTCTAGAACAAACTTATATCGTATTAAATCAACAAGGACATGATGTTCGAACTGAATGGGCACCAAGTTGTGACCAAGTGATCTTCATATAATTAAAGATTGTCTATTTTTAATGAACTTATCCCAAATCATGATCAAGTTTTCATCATGATAATCATGTTCATCCTGATCATCATGTTCATCAGGTTCACTGTGATCAAGTGATCATCATGATCATCATGATTATCATATTCATTGATTAAAACCCCTTCCCTTCAACTTACACCAATCATGATCAAGTGGCATCATGATCATCATGTTCAACCCAGAAAAATCATCATGATCATCATGATCATCAAGTGAAAAATCGTTTAAATTGGAGAGTTGAATATGTTTGGAAAGAGGAATGGGTAAGGAGGAAGGATGGAGGAGCCGAAAGAGGAGAAAGAGGAAGGAGGAAGTAGAACGAGGAAGGAGGAAGGAGCATGCATCTAGGTACTTGAGCAAATTTAATGCTAAGTAGCATGCTTGTCTTTCTCTATTTTTTTTTTTCTTCCAACCTCACGTGAGGTTATCTAACTTGGACAAAAAATAAAATCAAAACCTTGTATTAATGACAACCCTTGATGCTTGATCTAATGGCCAATATTAATCATTCTCACATTCTCACCCAAACTCCCTTCTCACCCTATCTATTCCCATATATACATATGATTCTCTCTCTCGCTTTTCTCTCTTTCACCACTCTCTCTACACCCATTTTACTCTCTCTCTCTCTCTCCCTCATTCTCTCTTTATATATATATATATATATATATATATATATATATATATATATATATATATATATATATATATATATATATATATATATCTATTATTTCTCTCTCTCCTTCTCCACCACTCTCTGTCACATACACATTTTAATCTCTATCTCTTTATCATAGTTATTAAAATTCTGATCTTGATATACGATCCTACGATTTTATGATCCAAAATCTTCGATGAGAATCTAGTATCTACATTCCGATCTTGCGATCCACGATCCTACGCTGGTTAATTCCGATCCTAAATACCCCATGGATTTGAGTTACGTTAGGATCCCGATTTTAACAACCTTGTTCTTTATTGTCAAACAAGTGAAAATCATTTTTTAGGAAAATCATTTTTATGTGTACCAAACATGGGAAAATATCAAATAAAAATTCATTTTCTAAGAAAATCATTTTACAAAGAAAACCATTTTCGTAATAAGCAGTTTTCCTTTGCACCAAACACACCCTTAGTAAAATTCTCTTCATCCTCTATTTTAGTTTGAATTTTAGCATTTGATTTTGTTTATTGGATTGGATCTGATTTTCTTTGTGCTTGTGATGATTTTGCTTTGGTTGTTTATTTGATCTTCTTGGGATTGATTTTCGGTGTGCTTATCTCATTCTCTCATCCCTTAATTCCTTTGTTTCCTCAATTTTTGTTATGTTTTTAGTCCATTGTTCTACCCCTATTCTCATTCCCAGCCCTATCCTCATATCTCCTATATTTTCTACTTCTTGTCAGACTGTGTGTGTGCGCGCGTGTGTGTGGGTGTGTGTTTTGAGTTGACTAGGGATTGTTGATGAGGGTTTGTTGGGTTGGTTGGCTTTGGTATATTAGGGTTAGACAGTAGTCAAGAGTAGCTAACTAGGAGTTGAATCCGTAGCATGGGCCTATTTTTCTCTATATTCTTTTACTTGTGATTCTCTATTCCTTTGTTTTAGGATGACAGAGTTGCTATTGGGAAGCGTATCGTGGAGGGATACGATATTGCTTGAGTTAATGATGGAAGATGATGAATTCGAACCCGGAAAACAACCTTGAACCCGATATGGATTTGGGATAAAGGAAATTCACCACCCAAGAACTGTAACCCAACAAGAATCTGCTAAAGACTAGGCCATAATCTAGGATAGATGAGACTTGGGGTCAAGTTGGTTTTGGGTTTGATTTGCAGAAAACAGGAGTGGAAAGTGGGTGTTTTTGACCTGTATTAATTTCATTTTTCTAAAACCTCATTGGTGTATTCCACCGAAATTAACTCTCTGGACAAGATTTCAAAAATCAAATATACTACTTTTATATATTAATAGATTATTATTATTATTATTATTATTATTATTATTATTATATGAATTTTTGGATGGTAATATATTAACCTTTGGAGGTATTGAATTGTAATATACCGACCTTTATTAATGGACAACAATATCTCTAACTTTTATATATAGGTGATATTATTATAACAAAACTAACTAAGAGGGTTGTGAATTGGTCTCCGTTCGAATGTGGTTGGCAGAGGGAAAAAAATATACCCTAACCCAATAATCTCGTTAACCCTTCATTTTTCTCGTTAACCCATGTTACAAGACATTGGTTGGTTGTGTTCCACGTCAGCACAGAGACCAATTCACCACCCCCTTAGTCACTGTGTTGGGGCCGATTTTTTAACGTGGGTTAATTAGAAAAACCGAGGAGTTATAACACCCCGAGACTTTTAGGCCAAATAATTAATTAAATCACATTTTAATTGGACGTTATGTCGCATGTCTTAGAGACATGCAAGACCAGTACAGTATCAGTATTTATAAAACTAACTCATTTTATTAAATATCAACCAACTAAATTGTTTGACAAATAAAATGGAAAATTAAACTTCTTACAAAATGTAGGGAATTATTTCTTATAGCAGAATATTCTATTTATTTGATAACACTACATAGAAGACTCTAGGTGAGGGTCCCACACAGCTAACCCCCAAGTATTCGCTACGATCAACCTGAAAACATAAAACAGTTTTAAAAATGAGAATGGAATCACAGTACAGTAAACTCAACCATGTAAAACAATTTAGAAATTCAATTTTAGTTCGAGATGAGGGAGAGGGAACAATAGTGTCTATGGATAGTCCTAGAATAACGATACCAATAACGATAGGCGCGCAAACAATAACCAGGTGATCACCGGTGCAATAACGATGACAGTAACGTTATTGTGGACATCTAATAGACGATAATGAATTTAATAAAACGATAAAATTTTATGGGGTTTTTGGACATCAATCATACCAACTTTGAGGGCATTGGATATTAATAATACAAACTATTTTCTTGGACACTAGTAGTACGAACTATTGACATATTTTTCTCTAACAGTACACTGTCGAATTGTTATGGTTTTAACTCATCGAAAAGATGATGTATCTCCATAATATGTGACATGGAAGCCATGTTAATGTCCACGTCAACGTTTTCTACCCAACCTCTGCCCTCCACGTCACACATCATGGAGCCACGTCATCTTTCTGATGAGTTAAAACTATAACAACTCGGTCATGTACTGTTAGAGGAAAATAGGTCGATAGTTGATACTACTGGTGTCCAAGAAAATAGTTTGTATTATTAGTCTCCATTACCCCCAAAGTTGGTATTATTGGCGTCCAATAATTCAATTTTATGAGAAGGGGTGACATTTACTGTACCTTAAACTTGATATAAGGTTAATACTTGACTCCAAACTATCGAATATTTTAGGATCAAGAATAATTTCCCTTTTAATTGCTTGACACCTTCTTTGAGTTTCTTAGGAAAGGATGATAATACAATGAAGTAGGTGTTCTGAGTAGTTAAGCAAATGATATAAATATTAGTGGGGTGAACTATGTTAGGAAACATAAACCTCTAGCATATATTGGTAAATTATGGAGGGCATAATTTATGTTGTTTTTTTTTTTTTTTGAGAAAAACCACTTGAAGTGGGTTATTGAATTAGAGAAATCAACTCAGAGGTAACCATACTAGTCACCACCTGGGGATAGCAACCCCACCAAGTTTGGTTACAGTACTTAGTAACTACTAGCCTAGCCAAGGAGTGTGCAATGCCATTACACTCTCTCTTGCAAAAACTGAAAAAACATGAATCAAAGTTTTTAATCAAAGCTCTACAATCTCTAATCACTAACTCAGCTTGGAACCCATCCTTCTTGTGATGTTGTAAAGCATTGTAGACAGATAAATAGTCGGTCTCCACCACCACATTCCTCAGATGCATCTCTGTCGCTAATTTTAAGCCCATCCGAACATCGCCCCCCTCCATTGCTTCCACTCCCCATGCAAAATCCTTTGATGTAGCTCGTGCACTGTGAACCATTCCAGTATCCGACCTTATAACAGCTCCCCATCCCCCTTTTCCGGAAATGTCTACAGTCGCATCAACGTTGATCTTCCACCTATCAGTTTTTTGAGGGTGCCAGTGGGACAAAGTTCCTCCCGTGATCTTCTCAGCATACTTCTCAGTCTTTGACTCTAAAAAACTATGATAGTAGGCTGTTATTCGATTTGCCACTTCGAGAGGGTCTTCCATCCGGTTCCTGAAGGTCTTGTTGTTCCTGTTTGACCAAATTCACAATCAGTCCCCTCTTTTCCTCATCCGCTTCCTGCAACATCACTTCAAGCCATTTTCTGGCATCCGAATAAACTCTATTGTCCACATTAAACCTACACACCCCGACTTTTCAGAAGACCCTTGCCCATTGGCAAGCCAAAAACAGATGGTCATTAGATTCGTATGCTTCTCCACACACACTACACACCGGATCAATGTTGGATTTCCGTTTGTCAAGATTCACTTTAGTCGGGAGGGAATCTCTCCACATTCGCCATGCACATTGTTTTGCCCTTGGGAGTGCATTAGCCTTCCATATTAACATACTTCGTCTTCCATCTCCACTTGAAGTTGCACCTTCATCTCTACACTGTTTTTTGAAAAATGCTAGAGCCGATTTGTAGGCTGATCTCATAGTAAATTCTCCAGCCTTTGTATGTCCAGACTAGCTCATCCTCTGTATCTATATCTCCAATGGGTAAAGACAATATGTCTTTTGCTATGTTATCACCAAAACAAGCTTTCACCAACTCCTGTCGCCATTCTTTGTCTTCTGCATCAATCAGATCTGCCACCTTTGCATCTTCCCCTAGCATGTTTCTGGTCGAAAACACTAGTCCATCCTGTCTACTAGGTATCCATCGGTCTTTCCATATTCTGACCTTGTGCCCGTTTCCGATCCTCCATAGGGCTCCTTCCTTTAGAATCTGTCGAGCCCCAAGAATGCTTCGCCATGTATAGCTTGGTTGATGACCCAACTTTGCACTCCAGAAGTCACCGCATGCAAAATACTTCGCTTTTAAAACCCTCGCTACCAGGGACCCCGGGTTTTGGATGGTTCTCCAAGCTTGTTTCGCTCGTATTGCCTTATTGAAAGCCCTATAATTTCTGAAGCCTAAGCCACCTTTAACCTTTGGTTTACATAGTGTATCCCATGAAATCCACAGAATGCTTCTATTCTCTTGATCCCTTCCCATCCAAAAGTCTCTACACACACTATCAAGTTTGTTGCATATCGAAACTGGGAGCTCGAAACATTGCATAGCGTACATAAGAATGGCTTGAACCATCGCTTTTATTAGGACCTCTTTTTCGGCTTTCGACAAAAACCTCTCCTTCCACCCCTTGAGCTTCTTCTCAACTCGCTCTTGTACAATTTGGAACACTTGCTTCTTTGATCTCCCAATGAAAGTGGGCAAACCAAGATACCTGTCATGGGCTTCCACAGCCTTAAACCCAGTCTCGTCTCGAGCATATTCTTCTGTTGTTCGCTCACATTTCGGACATAAGACACCTCCGATTTGTCCACATTAATCATCTGACCCGAAGCTCTTTCGTAAACATGCAGTAGATCAAGTACCTGCGTTGCTTCCTCCATTGTAGCCCTGACGAAGAGGAGACTATCATCAGGAAAGAAAAGATGAGAGATCACTAGTGCCGATCTCGCAAACTTTAGCCCGTGGATTAAGTTTCTCCTCTCCCTATCCTTAATGAGCACTGAGAGGCCCTCCGCGCAAATGAGGAAAAGGTATGGCGATAGAGGGTCTCCTTGTCGCAGCCCCCTTTGAGGAAGAAAGCCTTCCGATGGGATACCATTGACCAATACCTGATAAGACAATGTCAAAATACATCTCATGATAATGTTAATAAACTCGACATTGAAACCGAGGGCTTCCATCATCTTCTCTAGAAAAACCCATTCAATTCTGTCATAAGCCTTACTCATGTCTAGCTTCAGAGCCATGTGGCCTCTTTCGACATTTTCCGGTCTTTTCTTTAGATAATGGAAATGTTCAAAGGCAATTAAGATGTTATCTGTGATTAGCCCCCCTTTTACAAAAGCACTTTGTGATTCATGTATAATGTCATTTAGGAGAAACTTAAGTCGATTGGCAATGGTTTTGGATATCAATTTATAGACAACATCGCAAAGGCTAATGGGTCGGAAGTCCTTTGGGCTTGTGGGGGTTTTAACTTTTGGTATCAGGGCTATAAGGGTTTGGTTTATATTCTATGAAGAATGACCCTCATTAAGGACTCCAAGCACACAAGAAAGAACATCAGAACCAATGACATTCCAATATTTCTTAAAGAAACGAGCAGGCATACCGTCAGGCCTGGGGGCCTTTAAAGGGTGCATTTGGTGGAGCGCCGCCTGGACTTCCTCGCTAGAGTAGGGCTGCATCAACCTGGCGTTCATCTCAGCAGTGACTTTGGGTTCAACTAGGCACGTAATCGGGTCAGTGTCAATCAGATCTTGGGAAGTGAAAATATGTTCGAAATATCTCAGCATCACCTCTTCCACCCCCTTTTCCGACTCTACCCATCTACCCCGATGATCTTTTATTCGATCAATTTTGTTTCTCCTTCTCCTCTGTAAGGCCTTCTCATGAAAAAACCGAGTATTTCTATCACCTTCACAAAGCCAAGCCTGCCGACTTCTTTGGGCTCAATACACCTCTTCTTTCTCCTCTATGGTTTCGAGATTCTGGACTAACTCTCTTATTTTAAGCATATTTTCAGCAGTAGTTTCACGCTTCTGAGTCTCCTCGATCTCCTTTGATATCATCTCAATCATCCTCCTTTGGTCTCTACGATCTGTGCTCAGCTGTCCTCTTAGCGTTCTGCAACATTCTTGAAGTCTATCACAAATTCCTCTCCCCACCCCAGACTTCCATGCATTATGTATGATTTCATCACAATTTCCTTCCATAGTCCAGCTTTTCTCGAAACGACATGGTTTCTTCTTTGTACCCCACTGTCTTGGTCTCAGTTTGTGAATTGAACTTTGTATAGTGAGTGGGAGGTGGTCTGATCTGCGTTTTAGCATATGACAAACATAGTTCCATGTGAAAAGATCCCTCCATGCATTATTACCGAGGAACCTGTCTAGTCTCTCTTGAATGTTGTCTCCGCTGTCTCGTCCGTTGTTCCAAGTGAATGGGTGCCCTTCATAGCCCAAATCATATAGCCCACAATCTTCAACTGCTTGTCTGAAGTCTTCAGTTCCCCTTTCACTTATCAAATTTCCCCCTCTCTTTTCATGACTCCCCAGAATGCCATTAAAGTCACCACCACAAAGCCATGGAAGAGAACCATTGCTTCGTCCCAGCTCCCTTAGCGTACTCCATGAGATATGTTTTTCCTCCTCCTTCGCACATCCATAAAACCCCGTAAATCTCCACCCATCCTCCCCTCCACCATTATCACATTTTACATCAATGAAAAGAGTCGACTTACTGATTAGACTGAGCTCAAGGTCTTCAGACCAAAGCAAGGCTAAGCCACCACTTCTCCTACGCCTCTCTCCCTTATAACTCACAAAAATCCCATTCTTCATACCCCATGTATTTTTGAGAGGGCTTATCTCTCTCTCTTTTAACCTTGGCTCGCAAAGGAAGACAAGGTCGGGAACTTCTTGTTGGATGAGGCGTTTGACACCCCTAACTGCCCGCGGGTTCCCGAGTCCGCGACGGTTCCATGCAAGGGTTTTCATGGCTTTTCGCGGGGCTGGAAAACAGCCTCCGCTACTGCACATCATTTGTGAGAAATGCTAACGTCTTCCTCTTCATTGCCGTCCGTCATTTTCCCCTTCAAAACTCCTTTATCGTCCCCTAGAATCTTTCGTTTTGCTCCTACTGCTACTTGCATTCAATCATTATTTTCCATATTTGATGGTGCTATGCGTTTCCATGTTGCACCTGTTCCTCCTTTCCCTCGGGATTCTACTTCCTCCAGTTGCTCACAACTCATCAGATTGTCTTTCTGCACCATCTATTTATGTTGTAGGATGTAAATTAGGGAGCAAATATCTTATTGATTGATATAAATTTGTAAGCTTCCTTGATTAATTTATTTTATTATTATTATTATTATTATTATTATTATTATTATTACTATTACTATTAATAATAATAATAATAATAATAATATTATTATTATTATTATTATTATTACTACTAATCCTACTATTGATGCGCCTATGTAATTATTATTATTATTTTTTCTGAAACAAAACATAACGATTTCATTAATAGAAAGTCAT
This sequence comes from Portulaca oleracea, assembly GCA_029582165.1. Taxonomy (NCBI): domain Eukaryota; kingdom Viridiplantae; phylum Streptophyta; class Magnoliopsida; order Caryophyllales; family Portulacaceae; genus Portulaca; species Portulaca oleracea. The sequence goes on from CM055872.1 coordinate 19,306,194, forward strand.
ACAACACTTACAATGAAAATCATGATTGAACAATTGTAGATCTAAAACATAGATATGAAATTCAACTTTCAAATAACTAATACTAATCATACTAACGTTTGGCTCCGATTTTTTCGATGAATATGCATCTTTCTTCGATGACTCTGCTTCTTTACCATTGATGGAGAACCTCACAACCCGTATTATAGCGATTTGAAAGTCGATCTTCATCCAACGCATTAGATCACACCAACTGAACAAAAACTCCAAAAAAGAGACTAAAAACCCTAAATAAGGGTAAAAAAAAAACTCTTACAAAAGAAGATACTAATATTCTTTGCATAAACGTAAAACTAAATTAATGGGGTAGATATCAATCAAATTGAGACTTACCATCGACAAAAAGAATCGATGACAGCCCCCCAAAGAAAGTGAATGCTAGAGTTTTCTAGAGAGAAAAAGAGAGGAGGATGGGGTTTATTATTAGCATAATTTTTTTTTGTATATATTATTACCATGCTACTACAAATATTATTGGTGACATAACCCCCTTTTTCACTTTTGTGAGTACTACAATTTTTACTAGTATATGGTATACCCTCAAAATTTCGGGATGTTACAGGAGTTAACGGGTTTTCTAGGCATGTGCCCACTTTTTCCCCTCTGTCTGCCACGTCATCACGGAGACTAGTTCACCAGTCACCACCTTCTTAGTCACTGTTAGTATAATAATATAACTTATGTATAAAGGTCAAGGATATTGTTGTCCAATAATAAAGGTGGGTAAATTACAATTCAGTAACCCCAAAGGTCAATATATTATCATCCAATATCCCTTATAATAAAAAAAATTAAACGTATATTAACCATCACAAAAATTAAACGTATATTTTATATACTAGAAATTTATTGTAGGAAAATAAATTACTAACGAAATATTATACAAAAAATTACTTGAATGTACCCCAAAATTTGGGGAAATGTTTTTTTGGAACCCCAACTTTTTAAAACTCATTTCGAGGTATCCTTAATTTTTGGGTTAGTAATTATAAGGTGCTTTTCCGATTAAAGTCTGATCAATTTTCTTAACTTACCGAAATACCCTTACTTGTTGAAAGAGAAAGATACTCTTGCCTTTCTGAAAGCTCGCGTTTACTATTTGCATTAAATGCTTCTACCAGACTAGAGTCACCTCTCTGATAGGGAAAGAAAGTTTTGGTTTTTTTTTTTTTTGTGATGCCGGATTATTACTTACCGTGAAGAAAAGCGAATTGTCATTGTCGACCAGCCACTGCAGTCGACAATGATTACTTAGTGTTAATTTTGTTGAAATTCTATGTTAGTTAACCAAACACATACCTTTACTAATATTTACCCAAGCTTCATTTCATTGGCTTCCAATGTTGTTGCTTATGAGAGAGAAAAAAGAAGACAGAGAAACGACATTTAAGGGGGAGGGGGGATTGGGGGGAGGGGTTTCTTTTTTGTAAGAGCAAATGAATAAACTTTAGGTTTTGTAACAACCAAAGGGTATTTCAATATACTCAAGCCCGCAATCCACTTCCCGCCTAAATTCTATCGGAAAATTCAGCACTTTGACCGGAAAGAACCTTATAATTCCTAAACCAAAAAGTAAAGGTAACCCGAAATGAGTTTTGAAAAGTTGGGGTACCAAATAATAGTTTTCCCAAATATTGTTAGGTGTCATTTTTTTGAGTACCCCATTTTTTATTTTCTAATTATGATACTATTATCGTTGTCATCATCATCATCATCATAACCTTAACCATCACTAAGATTTTAAATATATCTTTAGTATAATATTACTTGAATATACTTATATAAGTAGCGGATGAATTTTTTCTCACAAACCATTCAAGTCCGTCATGGAAATAATATTCAATCTCCGCTTAATTTACCTCTACTTAAAGCTTCTTTTTTTTTTAAGGAAAGATGCTGCTATATTATTCAACTGAAGAGGGGTTTAACCCATCCAAGGCTACCAAGTTTCCAACCTTGTTTGGGTAAGAGTCTACCCAAGTACAACTAAATTGATTAACAACCGCTAAACGTGCTAACGAGTGTGCTACCCTATTGCACTCTCTTTTGACAAAAACAAAAGAAATAGCTTCAAAATTAGAAAGGAGGTTCAGACAATCCTTTATGATCTTCCTTGCCGTGGGAGTTGTCCCTTGCTTTCCTCGTAGGCCATCTATCACAAGTTTGCAGTCTGCTTCCATCACGACCTTCCGGTATCCTCTCTCTCTCTGGCGAGTTTCATGCCCCACCTGATCGCTCTTGCTTCCATTTCCTCCACGCCCCATGCCACCTCCATCCATCGATTTGCTGCGCATTCTACCAACCCTCGATTATTTCCCGCCACTAAGCCCCATCCTCCACTTCTATGGTTGTCAACTGAAGCGTCAATATTGATTTTCCACCACCCCCTTTCAGGGAGCCTCCATCCGTGTTCCGTCTATGTTTGAATCGGGCCATGATGTAGTTTGTCTTCCGCATCAATGAATCTTTGATGCATGTTTGTCTCCCTTGTCGGTGTCTCATGTGGGTCGCTCTTCTTTCTGTCAAACAACCATCTATTCCTCACGTTCCAAATTGCCCCACACTAGTGTAACAAAGATACATCTTTGCTCCGCATCAAACTCTTATAAGCACGCTGCCACCCATTCTCTTGCATCCATAATCTCGCGTCGGTCTACCTCCAACCAAAGGACACTACATCTCCAGAACACGCGTGCCTAGCTGCATTCCAAGAAAATGTGGTTGTTTGTTTCGAACTCCTCTCCATATGTGCTGCATACCAGGTCCACTTCTTGTTTCCTTATGATCAAATTGACTTTTTTAGGTTGTGAGTCATTCCGGACCCTCCATACACAATGTTTATTTCTTGGTATCGCTTTCACATTCCATAATTGGTTTCCATCTCTTCACCCTATTTTTGAGTGTGTGCCACCATCCCCTAACTTCCTCGCCTCGAGTTCTCTTGCTAGGGTATAAGCCGATTTAATTGTGAAGGCTCCATTTTAGGTCATCCTCCATGTGAGAACGTCGCTCTCCGGTGTATCACCTAGTGGTATGGATTGGATCTCCTTTCATGTTTCTTGATCAAAACACAAATCCAACATATGGGTCTTCCAGCACTGTTGGTCTTGGTCGATGAGTTCAAAGACCGGAGCATCGTCCTGCAACCCCCTTGGCTGGGTTCCTACCTAACCCCCAGGTGAGCGTGGTAGCCACCTATCCCCTCAAATCTTGACGCTTTTGTCGTCTCCGATGGTCCATTGGCGACCCTTCTTAAGTAGTGGTCTTGCCCCTAAGATGCTTCTCCAAAAGAAGCTCGGTTGATGTCCCAGTGCGGCATGCCAGAATGATTCCTTATTGTAATACCTCACCTTCATCACTCTCGCCACCAAAGAATCAGGGTATTAGATGAGTCGTCATGCTTGTTTTGCTAGTAAAGCCTTGTTAAAGCAATTGAAATTTCGGAATCCCATTCCTCTTTCGGCTTTTGCCTCGCACATCTTGTCCCAAGCTACCCAGCTTATTCCTTGAGTTTCTTCAATTTTTCCCCACCAAAATCGCCGACATGCAATCTCCATATTTGAGCAGATCGAGATTTTATAAGAACATCTTTTCCGGCTTTTGATAGATGTTTCTCTTTCCGACCTTTGAGTTTTTTCCACACTCTTTCTTGGACCATCTGGAAAATTGTTTTTTTGGACCTCCCGATGAGCCTCAGCATACCTAAGTATCGTTCATGAGTCACGAATGCCTTGAAACCCAATCTCTGTTGGAGCATATTCCTCATTTGTTTGCACACATTCCGGCCCTATGAGACTTATGATTAGTCCACATTAATCATTTGTTCCGACGAGAGCTCATATTGTTTTAGGATGTCCATCACTTGCAGCACCTTTTCTTCCGTGGCTCGAACGAACAGGAGACTGTCATCAACGAAAAAGAGGTGAGATATCGTTGGTGCGGTTCAAGCCACCCTCACCCCGTAGATAAGGCCTATATTTTCCTTGTCCCTAATCAAAGCAGATAATCCTTTTGCACATAAAAGAAAGAGGTAAGGTCATAATGGGTCACCTTGGCGAAGTTCCCTGGTGGGGGCTATTCCCGTTGAAGGTTTGTTGTTTATCAATACTTGGTACTATTAGGTTTTAGGTTATCTATTTTCTAAACAGATACAGATTAATTGGCGGAATATTATAACAGTTATAAACAATTAATCAAAACAACTGCAGAGGCTTTAATAATTATATCTGATCGCTAATTCCTGCTGAAGAAGAGGTTGACCTTCCATATTCCAACGCTGAACCCCTCTACTGAAAAGTCCACGCAGCACTTCGGGAACCCGATTGCTAGATCGACCCGTTCGAGACGAATCTCAATCTAAGATGTATGTGAGATTGTTTCGAGAAACAGAGAATGTTTCTTGAAACTAGAACCGCAAACTAAAAGAGAGAGGAACTCAAGAAATCACCCTGGTATCTCTTTAATAGTCTTAGGTAGTTGGTGTTAAATAATCTCTCCCAAAGACCCCTTTCTATAGTGTTTAGAAAACCTAGGGAAAAGGGTTCAAAACCCTAAAGGGCCGACTTAACGTAACGACGGATTTCTCAGGCCCAACACGGTCCGTGTTGAATCAACACGGTCCGTGTGGGTCTCTAGAAAGTCCATTAACTCGGCCCATGGACACCACGGACCGTGTTGTCTCAACATGGACCGTGTTGGGTCAACACGGTCCGTGTTAAACCCAATTCGGTCCGTGTTGGGCTGATTTCTCACAGAAATCAATTTCCAACTTTTCTAAACGTGATACAATATCACTTAGGTTACATACATTGTTCTAGGGCACTGACTTGTGTGACCTAGTAGGACCAAATAATATAGTTGTAATTAAACATATTCAATCACTAATTATAGCGATCTCTAGCAAGACATATAATTACTATATTACTTTGGTTTAATCTCCGTGTATATCGAACATTGTCGGGACATTCCCAACAATCTCCCACTTGTCCCACAAGTGTTCGATTCCTCCAATTCCCTTGTCACTTACTGTCTCTAGTTCGGATAAGGTAAGCTAAAGTCATCCTTATGTAAGACCCGAACGTTCCTCGATCTCCGAGTTTAGACTTTGAAAAACAGACGATCAACTATTGATTCAACTGAGCTCGGCCAAGCATTTTCAGTCCAATCTCACCGAGTGGCCACCGAGACAACTGTCCCTAATAGGGAGGACAATGCCATCTTGTTCAGACACACATTCTCACATGATCCAACTGTAACCCAGCCACCGCCTTTATAGCCTACTGTTACGAAAAGCGTTTGACGCGCTCCAAAGTCACAACAGACCATATAGTCTATGTACTGAACTCAGGATTTAGGAATTTTGAGTAGTGACAATTCCCAACTTAAAGAGCTCCCACTGTGGGTCAGTTCTGTAGTTGTTCTCAACAATACCCATGTTATTGACTTATGATGTCATCACAACATTATGATCACGAAACTTGATCATCACCTCAATCCTACATGCTAATTGTGTTGATATTATCACTGTTCCTACGTGATAATACAATTAGGAACCAGGTCGACTGTCGACCAAGACTAGCGTTATCAAGTTCACTAATGGGGTTTCAAAAATCGGACCTCATCCAATTTCCCATTTTTAATGCGCTAACCTTTTTGGACATTTACATAATTCTAAACCACAATTGATGTAAATTTTCGAATCTTATTCTGAATGATGAATCAACAAGGTCATAATTCATGAACAATTCATGTAAATTTGACTTGTTAATATTCCGGAATGTGTTTAATATCTATTGCCCATGCATGACTATCATGCTATAACTGCAACAGGGGTTTAGTACATAATACTTGCAATGAACCTCGCACATATACCATCTCACTAATGACCTTTCATTCAGGAAGATATTTCCGGAACTCATGTTTGGATTCACAGTAAGCTTCAGTTCCTTTGCTTGAGTGATGGCTCCTATCAACAAGGCTCCATTTCTCTTGCAAGGCTAGAAACATCACCCAGTTCTAAAAACGAACTTCGCAATCCTAACACTTTCTGCCACAACTTCTAAAGTCATGTCATACTTGTCTTATTTGTAGAATGAACCACATGTCATGTTAGGAACTTTTTCCAGTTCACCTCAATACCACTCAAAACAGATCGTATAATTTTCTCTGACCTTTCAGATAATCATATTTCTCTGCATGAGTGTAGCATCAATGCAACTCTTCACACTTAGCTTTTATCAACCACTTTAGACTTAGGACACATCCTTAGTTTTGCTTATACATATACAATGTATATGTTATGTTGAACTTTGAACATCTCATGGCATACGTTAATCTCACGCCTGAAGCATAAGTTATATGTCTCATCTTTCTTAGAACTTTTGATTGTTTTGAGACAATCAAATTCCGTAAGGATATGCCATGATTTATGGAAATTAATCCATTCTCGAAGTGAGTTAAACTATTCAAAACCTAGTTAACTTTGATTCAAACAATCAAAATCTTTAATCTATCATTATAGATCTTGTCTCCAAGAAAATTCTTAGCCCCACCAATCCTTCACTTTGAAAATTATTTCCAAGTCAACCTCAGTAGAAGCAACATTGGAATATTCTTCTCAGTAGGCAGTATGTCAATCACATACAATATCAGAAAACACATTGCTCCCACTGAACTACTTATAAACACAATATTATCTTTGTCACTTCCCAGTATGTCAAACCTTTTTGATATCCTGGTCAAGAAGGTCAATGATTCCAACTCCTAGAAGCTTCCTTAAGACCACAGATGGTCTCTTGAAGTTTACAAGTATTCCAACAAAAGACCACTCAGTTGTGTCAAGTACACACCTTTTTTCAAAATCTAATTTTGAAGTCAGTCTTGACGTCTATCTTAATGAACCCATGTTTTGCCTTAAAACCCTCCTATGCCTGATGGATCACACCTTCAGACAAATCAACCGAGATCTAAACTTGGTTGTATACATGGAGTCCATCTTAGACCTTATGGAATCTTGACTTGCTAAAGCTTCTTTGTTGTAGGTAGAGTCATTACTTTCTAAAAGTAACATCTCACGCTCATCCACAGAAGATCGATATCTCTGTGGTTGACGGAGTTGTTTACCTGACCTTGCTTGGAGTAATGTTCATGACACCTCCTCCTCAACGTTTTGAGGAACTTCAACTGCCTCAACCTTGTTTTTAGTTTCCCGACTAATAGGAAAATTTGAACTAGGATCAAGTAGCGGAGTTTCAGGTGATGATTATAGTGTTTTGTGTCTCTCGAACTTCGGTAAGTTCAAAAATCTCTCCCACTCTTTCTTTTAGAGAATAACATATTCTTTAAGAAGAAAGTATTTTTAGACACAAACATTTTTCCTCTACAACAATTTGTAGAAGTGATACTCCTTTCTTTCAGAAAACGGTTCAAGAACCTCTCTTCTCCATATTATATATGGAGTCTTCTCTAGTGCTTCAGATAATCTTTATTAAGTAATTAGAGCTATGGTTAACTACGTGTATCCCCAAAAGGTAATCGACAATGTAGACTCAACCATCATTGAACGCACCATATCTGATAAGGTGTGATTTCTCTTTTAGATACGTCATTGAAACGTCGTATTCTTAGAGGAGAGAGTTATGAAACAATTCAACATTCTCTGGAATGGTCAATGAAATCATGGCTCAAATACTCACCTCCTCAACCTAATTGAAGGGTTTTGATTTTCTTGCCAAGTTGGTTTTGTACTTCACTTTGAAAATCTTTGAATATTTCAAATGATTTGGACTTGTGGCATATTAAGTAGATATACCCATATCTACTAAAAATCATCACTGAAAGTGATGAAAAAAGTTCAACAAACCTTCTTCCAGCACTAGTGCTCATAGGCCCACAAACATCAATATGCTTGCATCCTAATAAGTCATTAGCTTGTTCACCAATTCCAATAAGAGGTGATTTTAGTCATCTTACTGTTGCAGACAGGATTGTTAGACCTCGGTACTATCGTTCTTCCACAGGGAGCTAGGGGCCTTCACGGCAATTACTTAACTCTAGGTAGGGTTTAGGATTAAGAAAGGGGAGATTGACTTTTGCGGTAAAAGCAGCACAAAGAAAACACTAAGTTCGGTCAAAAGGTGAGACAATGGGTGTCGGGAGACTTTCGGGATGTAAACGAGGATAAGGAAATGGGTTTCGCAGCAAGAGAGTAACGAGAAGGGGAAATCAAATGGTAATTCCGTTGGAAAAATACCTACCGGGCTTCCTTTTTCAAGGATGGTCCGGATTGACTTCCCCAAAGTCCATAGACAGACCCGGGGAGTCGATTAAACGGAATTTCCTAGTTAGTTTCTATTCGTGTTCACGAATTAGAACACTAACTGTCCCAATTCCTACCTTCCAACAAGCATTGGATGTATTCGGGTGTTTTCACACCCAATTACATCCCACTTGAGGGAAGGATAGGGTTGGGAAATTGATTTCCTAACTAGTTACTCACTAATATTGCTAACCCAATCCTAATCACCCATTAGGGTTCTGGCCACTAAACATCCTAACTATCATGATACTATCATCAACAACATTAATCATGCTTAAACAAAGATAAACAAGATAGCAACAATCAATCAACAAAATCAATAAAAGCAAAACAGAGATTAATAGATGAACTATGAAATAAAAGAGAGAAGGGTTAAGAAATACTGATTGATTGATGATAAAAAGCAAAAACTCTGAATAATAAATGCTCCAATGCTCCAAATATGATAATAATCTTCAAACTTGAAATAAAACTTGAAAGAATCCAAAACAAGAACAAATAACTCAGCAAAATCTTCACTAACTCTCTAATCAATGTGATAAAAGAAAGCTCAAAGTATCATAAAAGCTAGGTAAAAGATGATTAAGGATTGTCTAAAGGTTGATAAAAGATCTATATCTGCTAAAATGGCTTAAAACAATATAAAATAACCCGAGTTGTTACTCAAAACTCATCACTTAATCACTACAGACAAACTGTGTCCGCAGGGGACCATGGGCACGGTCAAGGTGACCGTGGCTATGGTCCTGCGTAAGGCAGGAGAGATCTCTCTTCTCTTCGCTGTACCGTGGGCACGGTACCCAGGCACCGTGGGCACGGTGTACGCGATTTAGGGTTGGCGATTCTTCGCTCCTTCGCACTGTCGTGGCTACGGTCATGGGAGACCGTGGCCACGGTCTCCTTCGGCCAACTTCTTCCTTGGGCAGGGCAGTCTGCTCACCGTGGCTACGGTCAAGTTGAACGTGACCACGGTCCATCTCGGCTGCAACTCCTCCTTTTGGGCGTTTGGCTTCAATCTGACCGTGGCCACGGTCTATCTCGGCCACTTGGTTACTTCAGGGCGTAGCGCCCGCTACGGAATTGGTCGCGGGGGCTACCCTTTGACGCCTGGAAGCTTGCACTTGCGTTTCCGCGCTTCCGACATACTCCGCCCTTCCGATTCCGCTGCCTTCGACATGACCAGGGCTCGGGAAATCTTAGGGAATCTCGGGATTCCCAAGATTGGTGTAAAATTAGCCCATTTAGCACAATATTGAGTAAAATCTTCGGAATTACAAAAAGTAAACAAAACGCATTAAAAGTTATTAAAACGAGCTACGAGACAAGTCAAAAGCCTAAGGACTTATGCGGTATTTAGACGCGAAAACGGGTCTAAACACCCCCCCACACTTAAACTTTTGCTCGTCCCGAGCAAACAAACCGAAAGACACTAGAAAACAAGAACAAAATAAAAACAACTAACTCACTTTCGCAGGAATCGCGGATGCATTTAGCACATGCATCATGCCCTTTAAACCCCCCTGGTAGCCCGGGTGGACGAGGTAGGTCTCGTGAGGGTTTGTAGCAACTCTACCCACAAAAGCCATGAGAAGAAATGGAAGGGAGAAGGGAGTGAAGACTGAAAAACAAAACAAAGAAAACGCGAGAGAAGGAGAAGATATTCAAGCCCCTAACAATGCACCTAGACACCCAACCGATCTTACCAATCAAAAAGAAGGGGCAAACATAAACAATTAAGGACACTTAGGTTAGATGAATGCCAATCCTAGAGATTTTTAACCCCAAACAGTTTCATGAAGAGTGAAGTCCTTGTGCATATGTGCAAGTGGGCCTCAAATTGCACTCTCTAGCCTAGGTCAGTCGATCGAAGAAGTTTTCATGCTCGAGCTTGGGTTTATTTATCACGACTTTATTAAGTGTCACCCACATCTATTTGTTGTCGCCCTTGCCTATGTGACGGCCGTAGGAAACATAGAAAAGGGCTCCACATTTTTAAAGTTTTTATGTGTCACCCACATCTATTTGTTGTCGCCCTTGGCTTTGCGACGTACGTAGGAAACATAGAAAAGGGCTCCACAAGCTTTAAGGATTTCCTTATCAAATGTCACCCAAAACTATTGGTGTCGCCCTTGGCATTGTGACGGCCGTAGGAGACATAGAAAAGGGCTCCGCACTTTTTTCGAAGTTTTTTTTTTTTTGTGTGTGTCACCCAAGACTATTGGTGTCACCCTTGGCTTTGTGACGATCGTAGGAGACATAGAAAAGGGGTTCACTTTCTCAATTAGATTATTAGGCGCAAGCAAGAGCATTAGACAACTAAGACCAACCAACTTTGGCAAAGAAAGGAACAAAAATAGGCGTGTAAATGGTAAGGGCATCACTTTCTCATTCAAAAGAGGGGTTTATTAGAGATAATTCATGGCAATCATCCAAACTAAGGCCTATGGTCATTCATGTCGGCCGCTTCTAGCCGATTAGTTCGACCAATTAGGTGGCTATCTACACAATTATGGACAAGAACATCTCCTAAAAGAAAAACAAACACCTTTTTGGGCTTTTCACAACTTTTTCCCATTTTCTCTATCATTTTTCACCACAGAAATTTTCAAATTTTAGCAAAAATTATGAAAACAAGGAACAAAAAGACTAGGTGATCTACCCTTAAAGCAGAATATCTCCCCCCCCCCCCACACTTAAAACTCCACAATGTCCTCATTGTGGGAAGGAGTCACATGAGAAGGGTAGAGAACCTACAAAGACACAAACAAAAACAACTAGCAAGTAGAAATGGTGGCGACCCGAGCCCACACGGCTCCAACAGCAATATATATCCCAACACAGATATTCACAGGGGTTCGCCACCCAAAAGAAAACCAAGCATGCGATGGATCATAGTAGGAATTCACGTAGAAACAGTAAGTTGGAAAGATATTACCTCAAACTCTTCATAAGCGGTAAAACAGCGATCTAGAGTCGTCGTTCGAGTGAATCAAAACAATGTTAGAGTAAAAGACGACTTACAATCGATAGAACTCGCATGCGAGATCAAAAACAAAAGAAAGGAAAAACTAACTTAAAAGACTATAAAAAACAAAATTAATTACAATATGTACATTGCCAATGACTTGCCTTATCCCCGAATCTCACTCATTGAGGCGGGAAATAAGGGTGAAACTCCATACATACCAACCGAAATGACTGATTCATTGCGTTCATTACAACAATATTCATGTACAAACCATCAGTGATCAAAATACAACCGAAACAAGAGTAAACAAACTTCTCGGTCCACAAAAATAACCATCAAACAACCAAAGGATAACCCGGCAACACGTGAAAGACCAATAACACAAGGCAAACCCGAGCATCATATCCAAACAACCCCAAAATCATGCCAAAACATGCCAAATGAAACTGAGAGATCAAGACACCAAAACCATCAGACATCGCATCCAAACCCCGAAGAAGCACCCCCCACACTTATACTTCACAAAATAAAGTAAATAAAAGCGATTAAAAAGGTCGGGGGGGTTGAGTGCCTACAAACGGTCCTCAAGCGGACCCTCCCGGAGGATGACGGGGTTGGAGTTGCGATTGGATGCTAGCAAGCATCTCCTGTTATGTCTCGATCAACCCTTGCAAGTTTTCGATCAACGTCTGTTGGTTTTGGATGAGCTCTCGTTGTTCTTGAAACTCATCATGAAGCTCCTGGAGTTGCTCGCTGATACGTTTAAGAGCGGCGTCCCGCACTTGACTCGGCTCGGCTTCGTCCCCTTGTGCTTGTCCTCCCTCTTCCTCATCCTCTTCTTCATCGGCCTCTTCTTCTTCGTCACCTTCCTCCTCGGGCTCCCCGGGACCACCCACTGCAAAACGATCCCCATAAGTATGGCCACACGACCAATTTCGTTTGTCGGTGACATCTAGACGTTGCACGACATTGTCGTCACCCAAGTGAACGACGACGCTATGGGGCTTGTTCCCGTGACGGTAGAATGTTCGCGTCTTGTTTTTTCTCCAAGAATTTCATCTTCCGCAGGCGAACACCGTCGATAGGATCGGGGAAAAAACCGTGGGGTCAACTTGTTGAGGTAAGAATCAAACCCTTGTTTCCTTAGAAGGTGGGTGATGATGTGACCCATACCAACGGTCATGTTCCGGGTTTCGAGGCTTATTTCTCGAAGACAATGGAGGATGCAGGAGCCGGTGTTGACTTGGCGACCGTTAATGGCATTGTAGAGGACGAAGAGGTCGTCCTTCCGGATGCTTGATCGCCCGGCGTCACGGCCAAAAACAGAGTTTGAGATGATGCGGTGGAAGATACGGACGCTGAGGTTACAAAAATCCCGGGCCTTAGAGTTGCTCGGGCAATAGTATTGTGCTTTTGGAGTTCGAACCTTGGGATAGCGCCTCCTCCAATAAGTGAGATCACGCATTGCCTCTTGTTCGTTGAAGTTAACAACCTCGCCATAGAATATCCCGTCCTCTGGTAGGCCTAACGCATTGCAAAGATCCTTGAGCGTACATTCGACCTCCTTCTTGGCCACAATGTATGAGAAAGAGGCTTGGGATGTGCCGTCTTCCTTTACAACAACTAAGGAACTCGAGCACCGGTTGTTCGATAATCGGCTCATTGATGGTGGCGAAGACCTCCCAGCCCATGGTTTTGATGAAGAAATCCATGCTCGGTTTACAGAATATATCCTTGGCCGTCTCTTCATGATAGAGGTCCGGAGCACAAATCTTCCGCTTCTTTATCCGCTCATACCTCGCCTTGTGCATATTGTCCCGGAAGGTAACCTTAACCTTCGGGTCGCATTGAATGATGGAGGCCGGCTGACCCTTGTACTGGGTCTTATCGGGCTCAGCAGAGGTCGATGGGACAAGGGTTGGATCCGGTTCGGTCTGGGCACGTTTAGCACGACCCATTGATAGCACTGAAAAACAACACACAACCAGCACAACAACGAAACACCACAAGAATACTACCCAAAAATTCTCGAGCAACCACAAATTTCAATTAGTCCCAATATTCAAACTAATAATTCACCACAACACTCCAAATCTCAACTTCAAATTTAACCAAATTCAACCCCAAATTCAACCAAATTCTTTCAACCTAAAACTCACAAGAAATTGCACAGAATTCAACCCAAAATAGCAAGAAAAGCAAAGATTGATGCCCCAACAATCAAGGAATACCTAGGTTGAAGACTTTGAAGACTTCTCTTGCTATTTTCGAGCCCCACAAGGAACAAAGAACCCAGAAATTTGCTTGAGGAGGACTGAAAATGGCGGAAAAATGCAGGCAGTGCACAGCTAGGGCAAAATCGAAGGAGAAAATGGAGAAAATGGAGTAATTTGTGATGGATTTGGGAGAAATGGGAAGAGATTTGTTGTATTAGGGTTTGGGAAGGGTTTTCGAGTGTGAGAGAGTGGAGGGAAATGAAAGAGAAATGAGGGAAAATGAGAATAAAACCCCGATAGAATTCGCAGTTTTCGGCTCACCGTGGCCACGGTCGATTTGACCGTGGGCACGGTGTGGCTCGGGTTGAGGAAAAAAAAGGGGGGGGGAATTGCAGGGTGGTCACCGTGGCTACGGTAACATTCACCGTGGTCACGGTGATCTTCGGGAAGAAACTTTCCAAGAAATTGTTGCGATGATACCGTGGCTGCTGTGAAACCCACCGTGGTCACAGTCCACTTCGGCCAAAGAGAAACTGGGAGCACTTTGTGTAATCTGACCGTGGTTGCGGTGAAACCCACCGTGGTCACGGTCCTTTTCGGTCCAGCTCCTGTACCTACAAGGCTCAAAACTTGGAAAAAAAACACGTTAAGTCTTAAAATCTACCCTCTTATTATCCACTCCTTTGTTTTCCTCACTCAATTTATCATCAAAGGGGACTTTCCCATCACTCAAAAATCACATTCAAATCCCGACCCTCACAGAACCACTCTTTATTTTCACTCTCGCTCTCGATTTTTTCTTTGTTTCTTTTCAATCTTTTCTAATTTTTTTTCTTCAGTTTTTCTATTTTCTCTTTCGTTTTCTCAAATTTTTTCAAAACCACTAAGGAAAAAGAAAATGCTAAAAATAAGAGAAATAAAATGGAAGAAAATGAAAGGAAACACTAAAAGAAGGGAAAGTAAGTCATACCTCTCCCGAGTGCTTGTTTTTATAGGTCCTAGCTCGACCTTTCCCGGTGTTTTTCAATCCTCAAAATTTGCTAGATACACCACAACTGTCCCGGCATATTCCTCGCCCATGATGTACGGTTTAAGCTTCGATGAGTTTGCTTTAAAACACTGCCCTTGTGCATTCCTCAATTCAACCACTCCGGCGCGAAAAATTTTCACAATTTCGAGTGGATTGCACCATCGTGATCTCAATTTCCCGGAGAATAACTTTAACCTCGAGTTGAAGATGAGAACCCTATCGCCTACCACAAACTCACGCCGGTTCAACCTCTTGTCGTGCCATACTTTGGTTCTTTCTTTGTAGATCTTGTTATTCTCATATGCATGATGCCTCAACTCCTCAGGTTCTTCCAGTTGAAATAACCGACTACTTCCAGATGCCTTAAGATCAAAGTTCAACTTCTTGATTGCCCACATGGTTTTGTGCTCAAGCTCCACGGGGAAGTGACACGCCTTTCCGTAGACAAGACGGTAGGGAGTAGTACCGATCGGAGTCTTGTAGGCGGTGCGGTATGCCCACAAAACTTCATCCAACTTTTCTGCCCAATCTTTCCTCGAAGAGTTGGCCGTCTTCTCTAGGATCTCCTTGATGGTACTGTTTGAGATTTCCACTTGACCTTGTGTTTGTGGATGATAAGGTAGTCCCTTCTTATGATTTATGCCGTACTTTGCCAAAAGAGACTCGAACCTCTTCTCTATGAAATGGGAACCGTTATCACTAATGATGATCCTTGGAATGTCGAATCTTGGAAATAGGGTCTTTTTCAAGAATCTCGAAACGGACTTCCCATCGCACCTCACGCATGGTATGGCTTCGACCAACTTTGAGACATAATCCACCGCCACTAGGATGTATTGGAAACCTCTTAATGACGGGAAAGGTCCCATGAAGTCTAATCCCCACACATCGAAGACTTCAACTTCAAGAATATAGTTCAACGGTGCTTCATTTTTCCGGGAGATGTTTCCGGATCATTGACATCTATCACATTGCTTGACATGCAAATGGGCGTCACGAAAAAGAGTTGGCCACCAATACCCGGCTTGTAGAACCCTCGCCGCCGTCTTTTGGGAGCCACCGTGACCTCCCACCGGAAACTCGTGACAATGAGTCAAAATAGATTGCACTTCACTCTCGGGAATACATCGCTGGTACATCCCGTCATTGCAAAGTCGGAAAAGGAAGGGATCATCCCAATAATAATGCTTCATGTTGTGGAGAAATTTCTTCTTTTGGTGATGGTTCAAGTGTTGGGGAATCACTTCGCTTGCCAAATAATTCATAATATCCGCATACCAAGGATGAGAGCTAATCGCCAAAAGTCGCTCGTCCGGGAAAACATCATCAATCGATTGGGTGTCCTCCAAGTCGACAAGAATCCTCGAGAGGTGATCGGCCACGACATTCTTCGTGCCCGCCTTATCACGGATTTCCAAATCGAATTCTTGCATGAGCAAGACCCACCGTATTAGCCTCGGCTTTGTCTCCTTCCTTCCCATCAAGTATTTGATAGCGACATGATCCGTGTAGACTACTACCTTCGAGAGCATAAGGTACTGCCGAAACTTGTGGAGTGCAAAAAACGATCGCCAAAAGTTCTTTTTCCATGGTGGTGTAGTTTCTTTGGGCACTATCAAGCGCATGGCTTACGTAATAGATAACCCTCGGCGTCTTGTCCACTGTTTGGGTCAAACATGCCCCCACGGCAAAGTCACTAGCGTCGGCCATAATCTCAAATGGTAGTGTCCAGTCTGGAGGTTGAACCACCGGGGCGGAAATCAAAGCCTGCTTCAATCTGTAAAATGACTCAAGACACTCATCAGTAAAAATGAAAGGAGCATCTTTGCATAAGAGATCGGTTAGAGGTCAAGCAATTTTCGAAAAGTCCTTGACGAACCGGCGATAGAAGCCGGCATGTCCAAGGAAGCTACGCACCCCCTTAACAGAAACTGGGGGCGGTAGGCGCTTTATGTCCTCAACCTTCGCCTTATCCACCTCGATGCCCTTTGAAGAGAATAAGTGACCCAAAACAATACCTTGTTCCACCATAAAGTGGCATTTCTCCCAGTTGAGTACTAGATCCATTTCTTCACAACGAGTTAATACTTTTTCCAGGTTTAGCAAACAGTCATCAAAAGAATTACCGTATACAGAAAAGTCATCCATAAAAACCTCCATGAATTTCTCAATGAAATTGCTAAAAATAGCCATCATACAACGTTGAAAAGTCCCAGGGGCATTACATAAACCAAATGGCATACGACGGTAAGCAAATGTCCCGTATGGGCAAGTGAAGGTGGTTTTTTATTGGTGTGAGGGGTGGATTGGGATTTGAAAGAACCCGGAATACCCATCTAAGAAGCAAAAATGTGAATGACCAGCCAACCATTCTAGCATCTGGTCAATAAAAGGAAGGGGAAAATGGTCCTTCTTCGTTACTTTGTTAAGCCGACAGTAATCAATATACATTCTCCAACCAGTCACAGTTTGGTTACTTACTAATTCTTTCTTATCATTTTCAATTACGATCATCCCACCCTTTTTTGGCACACACTGAACCGGGCTTACCCATTCGCTATTTGCGATGAGGAAGATGATCCCAGCAGCGAGCAACTTCACTACCTCCTTTTTAACCACTTCTTGCATGTTAGGATTTAATCTACGTTGTGGTTGCCTAGTAGGCCTAGCATCTTCTAGCAAATCAATCGAATGCATACAAATGGACAGGGACAAACCTTTCAAATCTTCTATCCTATAACCTAATATACCTCTATGCTTCCTAAGCATATCAAGCAACTTAGACAATTCAAAATCATTCAAGTTTGCATTCACATTCACAGGATAAGATTTTTCATCATCCAAGTAAGCATATTGGAGGGAAGGGGGCAAAGGTTTAAGATCTAAAGGAATAGAAGATTGAGCTTGGGAGGAAGACATACCTTTGAAGATCGCATCTTGAATCTCCATGCACTCCATAAAAGGCTCATCAATAATAATTTCCTCGTGCATAGGTGAAGAGACAAGAAGGTTGGTGAAGAAGGTGATGTCGGTGCCATCGGTCTCAAATTGAAAGGATTCCAATAAGCATGCACCCAAGGGATCATCACATGTAGACTCAAGTAGATGGGACTCCTCAATGTACTCATCAACGAGAAATTCCATCATGTCAATCGCGTAGCATGAGTCCCCATATGAAGGACCTTTCAAAGACCCCTCAAGTTGAAAAATAATACTTTCATTCCCGACATTCAATGACATACTTCCATTCTTCACATCTATAATTGCTCCCGCCGTAGCAAGGAACGGCCTTGCCAAAATAATGGGGATGTTGTTATCCTCCTCCATCTCCAAGATAACAAAATCACAAGGGATCAAGAATCGCCCTACTTGCACCGGGATATCTTCCAATATCCCCAACGGTCTTCGTATGGAACGGTCGGCCAATTGAAGGTTAATAGTAGTAGGAGCTAGATCATCAAGGTTCAGCTTCTTGCAAATTGAGTGAGGCATGACACTCAAACTTGCTCCTAGATCACATAAGGCACGGCCAATTCTCATTCACCGATGGTGCATGGAATAGAAAAACTCCCAGGGTCGGCTAATTTCTCCGGTGATTTGTTATCGATGATGGCACTACAATCCGCCGTCAAGTGAATGGTAGCTTTCTCTTGAATTCTCCTCTTGCTCATAAGAAGCTCCTTCAAATGTATCTTGAAGGATGGGACTTCAGAAATGGCATCAAGGAACGGGATGTTAACTTGAAGCTTCTTAAGCATTTCAATGAACTTCGAAAATTTTGCATCGGACTTTGGTTTTGTCAACTGCACGGGAAAAGGCACCGGCGGTAACTTTGGTTTCTCCATGGCTTGGATTGGTTCTTCTTACGCCATTCTCCCTTTCCCTTTCCCTTTCCTCAATCTCTCCATCTCTTCTCTCTCTTTGCTTGATTCTCCCAGCTCTTCCTCTTGTACTTCACCAACTCCCTCGCCCAAGACTAACTCACTCTCCTTTTCTTCAATCAAATCCTCCTCTTCTTCGACATCCACTACATCGCCCTCCTTATCACCCAAGACATCTTTCACTACCATCCTAGGGCCATCGATCTCCTTACCGCTCCTCAATGTGATAGCATTGATGTGCCATTTAGGATTTTGTTGGGGTTGGCTAGGTAGACCCTTGGAAGAAGATGAAGGTTGAGATTGGAAGTTGGAGACTTGTTGAGCAAGTTGAACCAATTGGGTCTCAAGCATCCTATGGCTAGCATTAAGAACCTCATTCTGTTTCAATTGGGCGGCATTGAACATCTCTTGATTTTTGAGACATTTTTGCATGAAGTCCATCTCTTGGCTCATTTGTGGAGGGGGTTGTTGTTGGTAGGATAGAGGAATTTGATGGTAGGCTTGATTTTGGTATGGGGGAGCTTGTTGATGAGGGCAGTTTTGATTTTGACGTTGATGGTTTTGGGCTTGGTTAGGGTAGGAAAATCCGGAGGAACATATGGTGGGTTTCCTTGAGGACAAACGGGATCATTGATGCGGTAAGAGAGATTTTGCCGATATAGAGCATTCGCTTGCTCATTGGATACTAACTTTGTTTGGCACTCGAAATTTGTATGTCCTCTCCCACATACCTCACAACGCAACACCTAGGTGGACGAAGGTGAAGGAATGGAAGATTGAACCTCCATAATCGGCTTGAGTTGTTGGGTTGTCTTCATCTCGGCCATGTCCTGAGAAAGTTGTTGCATTGTCTTTTGCATGTCCTTGATAAGATATCCCAAATTCTCGCTATCAGCACAACTTGTCACCTCCCTTGAATTTCTTCCCCAGTTGCAAGCATTCTCTGCCATTTGAGCTAAAAGAGCATTGGCTTGGTCGGGGGTCTTACTTAGAAAAAGGTCGCCCGAGGCATTGTCGATCGATTGCTTCGTATTCATCGAGAGACCCTCGTAGAAGGTATGTAGAATAAGAGCGGCTGGGAGATTATAGTGCGGACATGCTCGTTGGAGTCCTTTGTATCTCTCCCAAGCTTCGAACAAAGACTCGCCCGGTTGTTGTCGAAAGTTCATGATCTCCGTTCGTATGCGAGAGGTCTTCATCGGCGGGAAAAACCTCCTAAAAAATGTTTGACTCAGGACGACCCAAGTCCGGAAAGTGTTCGGGTTGCAATTATCAAGCCACCCTCGAGCTTTCCCCGTGAGAGAAAATGGAAAGAACTTAAGATGGATGTATTCTTCCGAAACTCCTTGCATTCTAATCATGCCGCATCTCTCCAAGAAGTTGGAAATATGGTTGATGGGATTCTCCAAGTCAAACCCATGGAACTTAGATTGCTCAATGAGGTGAAGGAAATTCAGCTTGACCTCGAAGACAATCCCGTCGGGGAGATCGGGCAAAACAATAGGAGAGCCTCCCGTACCCGTCGAAGGTGATGCGAACGACAGGAGGGTACGAGGTTCTGCCATAGCCTCTTGCTGTTGTCCCTCAAGAAGACGCCGACGGGCGTTTGCGGCGTTGTTGCGTCATGCAGTCCTTTCGATTTCAGGGTCAAAAGGTACAAGAGGTATTAAGTCTCTCCTGCGCATGCATTAAACAAACAAACGTCGTAAGTAGCCCTAAGGGACTCTAGACTCGACTCAGCAAGGTAAAAACATCCTAAACAAACACACGTAGAGTAAGGTAAAAACTAGAAGGGGCGCTTGCTCCCCGGCAACGGCGCCATTTTGTTGCACACAAGGTTGTTAGACCTCGGTACTATCGTTCTTCCACAGGGAGCTAGGGGCCTTCACAGCAATTACTTAACTCTAGGTAGGGTTTAGGATTAAGAAAAGGGAGATTCACTTTTGCGGTAAAAACAGCACAAAGAAAACACTAAGTTCGGTCAAAAGGTGAGACAATGGGTGTCGGGAGACTTTCGGGATGCAAACGAGGATAAGGAAATGGGTTTCGCAGCAAGAGAGTAACGAGAAGGGGAAATCAAATGGTAATTCCGTTGGAAAAATACCTACCGGGCTTCCTTTTTCAAGGATGGTCCGGATTGACTTCCCCAAAGTCCATAGACAGACCCGGGGAGTCGATTAAACGGAATTTCCTAGTTAGTTTCTATTCGCGTTCACGAATTAGAACACTAACTATTCTAATTCCTACCTTCCAACAAGCATTAGATGTATTCGGGTATTTTCACACACAATTACATCCCACTTGAGGGAAGGATAGGGTTGGGAAATTGATTTCCTAACTAGTTACTCACTAATATTGCTAACCCAATCCTAATCACCCATTCACACCCTTAATATCTCCCTAATCCATTAGGGTTCTAGCCACTAAACATCCTAACTATCATGATACTATCATCAACAACATTAATCATGCTTAAACAAAGATAAACAAGATAGCAACAATCAATCAACAAAATCAATAAAAGCAACAAAAGCAAAACAGAGATTAATAGATGAACTATGAAATAAAAGAGAGAAGGGTTAAGAAATACTCATTGATTGATGATAAAAAGCAAAAACTCTGAATAATAAATGCTCCAATGCTCCAAATATGATAATAATCTTCAAACTTGAAATAAAACTTGAAAGAATCCAGAACAAGAACAAATAACTCAGCAAAATCTTCACTAACTCTCTAATCAATGTGATAAAGAAATCTTAAAGTATCATAAAAGCTAGGTAAAAGATGATTAAGGATTGTCTAAAGGCTGATAACAGATCTATATCTGCTAAAATGGCTTAAAACAATATATAATAACCCGGGTTGTTACTCAAAACTCATCACTTAATCACTACAGACAAACTGTAAGGCAGGAGAGATCTCTCTTCTCTTCGCTGTACCGTGGGCACGGTGTAGGCGATTTAGGGTTGGCGATTCTTCGCTCCTTCACACTGCCGTGGCTACGGTCATGGGGGACCGTGGCCGCGGTCTCCTTCGACCAACTTCTTCCTTGGGCAGGGCAGTATGCTCACCGTGGCTACGGTCAAGTTGACCGTGACCACGGTCCATCTCGGCTACAACTCCTCCTTTTGGGCGTTTGGCTTCAATCTGACTGTGGCTACGGTCAAGGTGACCGTGGCCACGGTCTATCTCGGCCACTTGGTTACTTCAGGGCGTAGCGCCCGCTACGGAATTGGTCACGGGGGCTACCCTTTGACGCCTGGAAGCTTGCACTTGCGTTTCCGCGCTTCCGACATACTCGGCCTTTCCGATTCCGCTGCCTTCAACACGACCAGGGCTCGGGAAATCTTAGGGAATCTCGGGATTCCCAAGATTGGTGTAAAATTAGCCCATTTAGCACAGTTTTGAGTAAAACCTTCGGAACTACAAAAAGTAAACAAAACGCATTAAAAGTTATTAAAACGAGCTACGAGACAAGTCAAAAGCCTAAGGACTTAGGCAGTATTTAGACGCGAAAACAAGTCTAAACACTTACCCATCAGGCATGCTTTACAAACATTGAACTTTTCAAAGTTTATGTTTTCCAAAATCCTGCACTATGTAGTTTTCTGAATGCATTTCTAATTAATATGACTTAAGCTTATAGTGCTAGAATTATGTTTCATTTGAGTCATTTATTCAAACTTTTGGCTCAACCATTAGCATCATTTCGATCGTATCTAGGTGCTCTTATTGTTTCGCCAAGACTACTTCATTTTGGAAATCTTTAAACTATTTTAAAATTCCATCTTCATATGAATCTCATAGACATGAATCACCATGTGTTATTTTATTCCTCTTTGAAGATTTGAAGTAATTCATCCCTTGTACTTGTGCTCAATTGGACTACATACATCCATATGCATGAGTGTTTGTTGGCACGTTCACCCTTTCTTGTAAAAGGTACAGTCATGCTTTGTCGACATCACATGCTTCAAAGTCTTATCATTCAAAAGTCTATCACTGTGACGCTTCCGAATGCGCTCTGATTTGTATGACTTAATAAATAGTTACAAGGTTTAAGTTTGAACATGAGTTATTACTTTTAAACCTCTTGGTTTCGATGTGTTGGGTGTGTTTATCCGAGATCCTCTCTCTCTCTAATTGAGAGCAAGAAATCAAATATCTACTCATAATGAGAACATAGAATCACCTATAAATTTCTCTTATAAGTCTTGAGGGGATGGATAAACAACCAACTCTTCATAAGGAACTACAACTAATTGCATGTTCCTATTTGTAGGCTGACTCTCATCCTTCAAAGCACATCTACTTTGCTGTAGATACTGCACATTTGCATAAATGCGAGTTTCTCAGCCAGTATCTTATACTCAAAGTGGGTTTAATAAGGGTAGTGTGTATCATATACACATTTGCCAAGAATTGAAATCATATCTCAAGTCTTTCTTATAGTTATTCACGCTCCCAGTGTCATATATACATGATCTGGTTGTTAACCAGTTGCTGTAATTGGTTGGGTATGTACAACTGTTTGTCCTTACCTTTCCTTTGACTTCTTGTCTTTGATAGATTTCTTAAATCTTATTTTCCCTTTCACTAAAAGACTATCTTTGGTCGCCAATCTTTTGGCTAAAGGGAATCTGAGGTTTCTCATGTTTTAAAATAGTCAAATTATTTCAGAACATGAGCGCCAACAATTGGCTCTTATCTAGCTCAACCGAGACTATCTGGTTATTGGTTTCATATTTATCAACTCTAACTAGTTCGATGAACTTGGTTTTGAGTTGGTAATATTGAAATCCTTCCTCTAATCTTCTAACATTTTGGAGTTAAAATTGTATGAATACTATGACATTACATGTATTCATTTGGCTTGATTGACCTCTTAATATTGATGTCTAGCTCAATGTTATATCAAAGACATGTTTCTTTTAATTGCCTTCAAGACAATCTTGCGATGGCAATGCCAATTAAGGAATTGGTGTTAATTGTTTTTCTCTTTCTCAAGGAGAAAACAATATTTTATTAGTGGTGGATGTTTGAGTGAAAAGACATAAATAATTCTACGAGACAAGTTGGTTCATTTTAGTTATTATTCATCAAAAGAAATTAAACTAATTTTAATTTCAAATCAAAACACTTTATCAACTCTCATTTAGTGTTTTAATTTACCAAGACCCACAAGACTCATGGGCTCAAGTGGACTTTGGCCCAGCAAAACTCGATCCCAAGTTATCTTTGGTGGATCATCTTATGATCGATCATTCAAAATGACTCTTGGCAAGAAATTTGTATCGAATACAATATTTCTCTTCCTCTGCTCTTGGCCCAAAACTATTTTGATAGCCAATTTGAATTGATCTAGCTCCTACCCAACTTGTTAATGATGGACAAATAATTCGCTTTGGCTTTCTTTATTTATCCATCTAAGTGGTGTTTCGATAGATTGAGCAATAATTCATTTTGAGAGTAGGTTTTATTATCCTAAGCATGCAATTCTAGGTGAACTCTTTCGAAAAGCATAAAAGGCATAATAAAACAACATGCAATAACGAATTTAAAGCATAAATAAAACCCCTAGTATGACCACCTAGACTTAATCAAACTAATTTTAACTAAGCGTTGACAGTCTTCAAGAAACTCTTCTTGGATTTTGCAACTTCCTTGGATGGGCTCCCACTCGAATCACCACCTCCATTGTTGTTGGGCTCCCACTTAACTTGATGTCTCCAATTACGACAAATTTACAAAGTGGACCTCACAATTGAGGCCATACATGAATTAAAATAAACTTAACTGAAAATTTAAAATTTAAAATTAATTCAACGACGGCACGCAGGCCGTATTTCACCCAACCCGGTACGCAGACCGGTAAAACCGACTATCTATGGTCATACTAGAAGCACATGCAAACTGGTAATATTGCAATAATTATATCAAATATAACACATGCTTAAATAACAAATTATAAAGGCATATATAATTGCAATATAACACATAAGGAAATGAATACTAAATAAGATTTCCTAAAAAGTTTACATGATTAATAAAATAAATAAAATCCAAATTTTATCTTAGTTACCTAAACAGATTTAGGATTTTATACCTATACACACAAAACACTTGATTTTCCTAAAATCAAGAAGTCTAAAAGATACTATATCTTTTAAAGATATTGTAAGTTTCCTAAACTTTACAAAAATAGATTTTATGCCCATCAACTTATTTAGCAGAATAGGATTTAATAATTAATTTCTAAAATTAATTACAAACTCTAAAACACACGAATTCACCAAAACTGCTAGCAACACGGTCCGTGTTGGATCAACACGGTCCGTGTTGCTTCCCAGTTTTGGTTAATTTCGTGAATGACACGGTCCGTGTTGCTTCCCAGTTTTGGTTAATTTCGTGAATGAAAAACTTACATAAAATTATCATAACTTATCGAATTTAATAATTTCATATCACAGTGTTATCTAATAACCCAATATGAATATTTTCCAGAATGTTAACAATTTTCAAAAGATTGTAAAATCTTAGGGAATTAAACATTTTAATTCTCCGTTTAAGAGGAAAATAAATAATAATAGTCCGATAAGTTTAAAAAATAAAATTTTATAATTTTTCCATACAGTAGGTTCATCCAATATGCTACTGTAAAAATTTCAGATTTTTATCAAATTTCAAAAATTAGAATAAAATTCAGAAAAGTAAATAATCATAATTTTCTGTTAATCTGAAAATTAAAGGAAAATTAATAAATGATTTCGAAAATTCACGAAAATCTTATCCGTAACAGAATGGTTACCCAGTAACCTACTGTAAAATTTTCACAAAATTTGCAAATTTCTATAAATATACAAAATTCAGAGAAGCAACAAATTTATTTCTCTTAGATCTGAAAATATAAATTAAAAAAATATAATTTAACAGGATAAATTAACGGAAAATTTTTTCCCTAAAAGTATGGTTAACCAATAACTTAATGTAAAATTTTCAGAAGTTTTACAAATTTCTACAAATTTATAAAATTCAGAGAATTAAACGAATTTTAATTCACTTCAGATCTGAAAACTCAATTAAAAATCTATTTTAATTGAGAAAAATCTACAAAGATTATGGAAAGTCCAGAACACTTCCAGACACCTCAAGTACAAATTTCAGAAATTTTCGAATTCGTTTGATATTTTATTTCGATTTTTCATATTCACCGTAAACAAACTAAATCAGAAAATAATTCTACAAAACACTATTTTGCGAATTTTGATCTAGTTCATGTATTGGCTACTGTTTAACAATATTAAACAAGATTGTTTCTAAAACATTCAAAAATAAATCAATATCATGCTATATTTAACGATTAAACAAACATAAAATCCATTTATTAAATGCAATAAGAAATAAATAATAACAAAGCATGAAATTTTTACAATAAAATTTCAGATTTACTATCATGAACATTAAAAATTAAAACTTTCATAAAGATTCAAAGTTTTAGGCATAAATCTACTCTAACATTTTCATAATATAATTCAACTATTGACAAATTGCTTATGAATACAAGTACAATACTTTAGCATGCAATTGGTGGCTCTGATACCACTGTTAGGTTTTAGGTTATCTATTTCCTAAACAGATACAAATTAATTTGCGGAATATTATAACAATTATAAACAATTAATCAAAACAACTGCAGAGGCTTTAGTAATTATACCTGATCGCTAATTCCTGCTGAAGAAGAGGTTGACCTTCCAGATTCCAACGCTGAAACCCTCTACTGAAAAGTCCACGCAGCACTCCGGGAACCCGATTTCTAGATCGACCCGATCGAGACGAATCTCATTCTAAGATGTATGTGAGATTGTTTCGGGAAACAGAGAATGTTTCCTGAAACTAGAACCGCAAATTAAAATAGAGAGGAACTCAGGAAATCACCCTGGTATCTCTCTAAGAGTCTTAGGCAGTTGGTGTTAAATAATCTCTCCTAGAGACCCCTTTATATAGTGTTTAGAAAACCTAGGGAAAAAGGTTCAAAACCCTAAAGGGCTGACTTAACGCAACGACGGATTTCTCAGGCCCAACACGGTCCATGTTGAATCAACACGGTCCGTGTTGGTCTCCAGAAAGTCAATTAACTCAGCCCATGGACACCACGGACCATGGCGTCTCAACACGGACCGTGTTGGGTCAACACGGTCTGTGTTGAACCCAATCCGGTCCGTGTTGGGCTGATTTCTCACAGAAATCAATTTCCAACTTTTCTAAACGTGATAGAATATCACTTAGGTTACATACATTGTTCCAGGGCACTGACTTGTGTGACCCAGTAGGACCAAATAATATAGTTGTAATTAAACATATTCAATCACTAATTATAGCGGTCTCTAGCAAGACATATAGTTACTATATTACTTTGGTTTAATCTCCGTATATATCGAACATTGTCGGGACATTCCCAACAGGCACTGCACCGAGGTCACGAGACCTGTCAATTCGGTCGGGCGGGCGGGTTTTGGGTCGGTCGTATATCGGGTTCGAGTTAACACAGGTCGGGTGTATTTCAGGTTCGGGTAAATATGGGTCGGTGTATTTCAGTTTCGGGTCAACCCAACGGGTTATGATTGCGACTTTTTTTGTTTTTTCTTTTTAAAAAATGGCATCTACATGATACTTTTTGTACAATATACATAATAAAATATGATTATATTCTAATAACGATAGATTATTGTGACTATTTTAACTTAAATTAGAGAAATAGCAAATAAATAAGTGTAGGACCCCGGAAAAAGTGACCACTTTTCCCGTGATGCGCTACTTAAGTGATCGAGAGCCGACTAAGGTTGCTTAATCCTTAAATAAGGATATTTTTATTTTCGAAATTCATTTTCGGGGTGGTGAAATTTTATTTATTTTACCAATCTGTTTTTATTATTTAAATCTTTGAAATTACGCCAAAATATATTAATAATAACTTAAAATTGACCCAAACAATAAATTCAGGCCCAAAAGAAAGCATCGGGCGCATGAAGCGATCAAAACCGCGGGTTTTGACCAAACTCAGGTCAATGCTTTCTGGGCGAGAAAGGGGTTGGAAACAGTAAAACCCGTGCGGGTTTTATTGTTTCCTGGCCCACTTTCTCTCGATTTTGTCCTTGAATATAATGAATGGGAGATGTTAAGCCATTTTTAATTATTTTAATGCAAATTCTAATGTAAAAGCGAACCTTTTCAATTTAGAAGCCCGAATGCGCCGATCGAAATCTTGACTTTGCCTTGACTTGGTGGATGGAAAGGTGAGTATGGAGATAATGGAAAGGTCATATATAGATAGTGATTTTATGAGAATTTGGTAGAGTGAAGGTAGTGGTAATATGAGTATGGATATAATAGAGAGAGTTTAAAAGAGTGTAGGTAGGATTAGTTAGTGATAATGGGAGTATAATGGTGGTGGTTTATGAGAGTTGTTGATGATTAGTGAGGGTGAAATGGGGGGTCTTTATAGGTGAGTGAGGTGGTGTTTAGGAGGGAAATGGAGGGAAAATCATGGGGGACACATCCCCATGATCATGTCATGCAATCATGTAGCACCCAAGTCAAGGGCAAAGGTCAAAGCATGTGGGCTAAAATCAAGGGCTTTGCATGGAATTTTGGCGCCGGATTCTCAAAGATAAACCCCGCGCGGGTTTTATAAATCCTGCACACGGTTTACTAACGTGGACGAGCAGAACGACACGTTTGGCGTAAGATAACCCGCGGGTTTTGCGATGCAGGTCGGGCGCGCCTTACGGCCGCTTTTCTTGAATAAAACCCGTGCGGGTTCTATTCTTGGTCCTGGGCCGCTTTTTATTGTTTTGTTTGCTTTGCTCATTGAACCAATGATCCACTTTGGTATCGGCTCAAAAGTTTTATTCTTACTTTTGATAAGTCGGGATTATATCGGTGCAAATCCCGGTGTCTACAGTGAGCCCCCACTTTGATCGAGTCCGAATAGGACGAAGGTCAAAGTAGACTTGATGCCTGACTTGATGTTGGCAGTGCTCTTTTATATGGCGACCGGCTGATGTTGCTGATGATGATGTCGTCGGTAACCTTTAGATGGCAACCGTTGGACGACTGGTGCTGGAGATGTCATTAGAGACCTTTAAGTGGAATCCGCTGCACGACTGACGCTGATGAAGAGGTCGTAGGTAACCTTTAGGTGGTAACCGTTTGACGACTGGTGCTGGAGAATGTCGTCGGAGACCTTTAGGTGGAATCCGTTTGATCGACTGTGTTGGCGACATCGTTGGAGGTCTTTAGGTGATGACCGTTGGACTGTCGCTGACGACATCACTGGAGGCCTTTAGCTTGCAACCGTTGAACGACTATCACTGATGGTGCTCTTTTATATGGCTACCGGATGATGGTGCTCTTTTATGCGACAACCGGATGATGGTGCTCTTTTATGTGGCAACCTGATGATGGTGCTCTTTTATGTGGCAACCTGAAAATTGCAAGAAAATTAAGTATTAGTTTTCTTGGAAATGCAAATGGGTTCAGATTTTTACCTGAATTTTGGAAACCCTTGGGTCGTAGTCTTTGGGCCTTCAGCTTTGGGTTGGATGGCTTGCTTCGAGTGGGTTGCGGGACCTTGTGCCGCTGAATTTCGGCACATATTGGCCTAAACCCCGTGCGGGTTTTATAACCTCTACTAGGCCACTGAAAGGCGTTGGGCCGCATGAACTGGGCCTATAGCTCACCCGAAACCCGCGCGGGTTTTAGCTTTTTTTTTTCTTCTCCTCGTGAAGGGAATCAAGGTGGGCCCAGCTTTCATGTGGATGAGAATGTGCCACGCAGCCTGGTCTCCTCTTTGGGTGGCAAAGGGATGACCTTTGGATTTTCGGCCAATGAAACGCATTTGGCATCTCGAGGCCGGCTCTAGAAACGAGCGGCTCATATTCACTCAACATTTCTATAAATACCAAGCCTCATTCTCTTCCTTCATTCACATCTTCAACTCCTCCTCATCTCTCTAGCTCCTTCTCTCTCTAGAAAAAATGGCTTTTTGGAGATAATTCGGGTCTTTTAGAAAATGCATCCTAGAGGTCGTAGAAATCCTCCTCTTCCGCATGCGGCGGCATGGCCCCACGAAATGTCCTCAAGGCGCAACTTTATCCCGGGTGCGAACGTCAACCCTTCAGACCTTACTATTCATTCTTGGAAGCACGCTTGGTTCTACCGTTCCCATGGCAAGGTAACTTTCGAAACTTCTCTTTTGATGCTTAGTTTAATAATGAAAATGTGCAAGCACGAAATCTTTTTTTCATGTCTTGTCGATTTTTATTATTTTAAGCATGCCTTAAATTGATGCGTATCCATGTCTTCGTGATGGCTCTTTTTTTTGTTTTATTTACGCATTACAACGATAACCCAATTTGAAAGACGGACCAAACCCGACCCCAGAAAATCAATGTGAGTTTTATGCATGCTCGGCCCAAAAAACAAGGAAAATGGCCCATTAGGACAGAGAAAACCCGCGCGGGTTTTCTGGCCCATAGACCGCCAAAAAGGACACCGGACCTGAATGTGCGGCCCATCAAAGAACTAAAACCCGTGCGGGCTTTAGTTCTGCTAGGCCGGCTTATTTGGGCCATATTAAGTTGTCTCTTCCTTTTTTTTTTCTTCGTTTTTTTCAATTTATTTGTCTCGTGGGCCATGGCTGTGAGCCCAGTGTCGGTGATGGGCCCAACTAGGGCCCGAGAAAATATGCCTTGGTCCAATGTATTAGATGATTCCCCGACTTTAACTAGCCCTTTCCATTTTGCCACTAGGAGGATAACTTGAAAACTCCCGGCAACCTAAAGGGTCTCCTTAAGGTAGCCGACTCAATTCCTGGGGACTTTGTTAGCAACACCTTAACTGCGGCAGGACTCATGCCGTTCTGGAAATGCTTGATGACCTGGAAAGGCCGTACATTTCATGTTATAGGTCGTACTATAGCGGAATGGTTTTGAGACACTACCAATTCCTTTCATTTGCCTGTGGGTGAGATGACGGTTACCCCCACAGACTTTGTTATGATCAGGGGTCTTCCTTGGGGCGAGCGACGTAGTCTTTGACGCCGAGATTCCGTCGATGGTCTTGTATCTTCTGGGTCCAGTGCCAGCGCGTTTAGGTCAAGGACAGGGCCTATCCAACCTCGCCTGCGTGCACTTCGAGGCGGCCATCCGCGACGCCAGCTTTCAGAATTTGCCAGGGGATCAACGCCCCTTCATCTTCTTGGCATACGTCATCTCTGCCACTCTTTTCGCCAATCAGGGAGATAGCATTACTTTGACCTGGTTCCGGAATCTTCTGGACCTGAATGAGGTCCGGAACTTGAATTGGGGCAAAGTTGTGTATGCGAACTTCCTCCTCTGGCTTCATCGCGGTGTCTGACTGTCACTGGATGATGATCCAGTTTACCTCCACAAGTCTCACACTCGCTACCAGTATGGTCCTTCTTTATGGAAGGTGCTCGAGGTATGTACTCAAGACTCTTCCCTTTGTAGTTTTGCTACTCTTTTGCTATTTGTTTGACTTTATATTCATGCAGTCATGGGCATATGAGTATATTCTGCCTTTGGGTATTCGCTCCAAGAAAAATAAGACAATCCCAGCTACCGAACGCTGGACTACCGAGGGCATTCGAGGGAAGAAATTCCAGTTGGGAAGTCTCGATCGTATTCATCGCGTGCTGGATGACCTCACCCCGGTATTTCTTTATGCTGACATCTTTGTCTTATTTTTGCCTCCGTTCTTGGAATGACTCTCTTTCTTTCACAGGATCAAGTGAATTGGCGTCCATGGGCGGAGTTTGATTTGGGTAGATTGCCCACCCCTTTGCAACAGGTGGAGTACGATACTCGCCTCCGCATCTTGATGGAGGGACCCTCGGGCTTCATATAGTATTTGGGAGAGAGAGCTACGAGGAAAATCCTGGGGGGATATCCCGGTCTTATACCCCACCTCCAGAGCACATGTTCGAGCCATGGCGCGTCGCTCCAGATGCCTTGGGAGATTTGATTCGCGGCCAAGACTTCGACAACTTTGTGCATGACGTCCCACATGAGCAATTTGATGAGGAATTTCAGCGCTACTTGAGCCGTTTAGTACCCCGAGTGGTGAGTGTCTCTTCTCTTTTTCTCCGTTGTGCTTTTGGCTGACTCCTAACCATAAAGTTTACAGCTGGGGCCCTATGCTAGGGCTGCTGAGGTGGAGGCTCCACCAGCGAGGAGAAGGATCGGCGGTTTCTTGGACGTTGAGACCAGCAGTCAATGTTCTACACTCCAAGAATTCGATCGGAAACCAGTAATTCTTCATTTTTTGGTGTTTTCTTTTATCCCATATGCCGCTTATATATGTATAACCTTGTTCTCATTATCTTTCAGCCAAGATGGGCCTTCATCCGACAAATGACCAAAGAGTGGAGTATTATGTTGAAGTACATCGACCGAGCATTCACTGGCTCAGGCAGGTATCGCGGGAATACTGCCAGAAGGGCTGATATGGATGCTGATGCAAAGTCTATTCCTTGGGACCCACCTCGGCATTCTACTGCAGGAGTCCCTCGCACTGAGCCCCCACGTCGTTCTTCGTCAGGAGAATAGTCTTCCCGGGGCCGATCTCGGGAAGAGGTTGGTGGGTCCTCTCGCTCTCCCCTAGCAGTTGTTCCAGAGGGTCGCGGTAAAGGCATTATGGTCGAGGGTCACCACTCAACGGGATCCCATCATAGCAGATCTGACAGCAAAGGTCGTCGTCCCATGGAAGAGAACATGGCCCAGATGTCTTTGGAGGAACCACTTGCCCAAGGGGGGTCATATCACAGGCTTGGGTATGGTGGCGATACCCAGCCTCATTCCTATTAGGTGGAAGATGCTTCGCAGTCGAGTGCTACCAACCGACCTTCTCATTCTCGCCGCACTCCAGCTTCAGTGCGTTCAGCTCGCCGTGGTCGAGAGATTATGGTGAGGGACAATGATTCAGGTGCATCCATAAGGTATCTTGGCAGTCAGGCCCTAGCGGATGACGCTACCTCACGTCCTGCACCATACGACGCCTCTTCCTTTGGTTCTGGCTCTTACTCTGCTGGATGGCCAATCCCAGCTCCTGGAATGGGTCCTTCATGGCCTGCTGGTACGTAAGAGTGGTCTGCACCTCAACACTCTTGGCCAACGTTGTTAAAATCACGATCCGGATCGGTGGATCCTACGATCCTACGATCCAAATATACCCCCACGATCCGGATCGCACTAGTATCGGCTACCAGTTAGACTCGGATCAGGATCGGTCCAGGATCGTACAAACTCATAGGATCGTACGATCCTGCACGATCCAGCGATCCTAGGTTGTTTGCATAGAACGGGCCACTTTTTTTGTTAGGTAATGTAAATGGGCGTGACTGTGGGCTTCTACATTTCTTTCTCCAGCCCAAGCTTTCCAACACACTTAGCTTTCTATTTTTTTAAAAAAAAAAACATTGAAATTGAATAATTATTGAAAGAATAGAGAATTAGAGATGTTGGCTTACTTGGCTGCTCGACTTTCAGGTTTTCAGTTCACGGCTTCACGCACCCGGCACCTGCTGCTCGGCTGCTGTTGCTCGGCTGCTCCTCTCATCTTCTCTAGTTAGTCGTCACTCCTCAGGCTGCGTCGTTCTTTGGCTTCTTCTTCTTCCGCTGAGTCATTGAGTCGATCATTGATCAGTGATTGCTCGGCTGCTGGCCGCCATTCTCGCCGCTGGCCGGGTCGATGGTCGCTACTAGCTCTTTATTCTTTGGTGGTTGCTTGCCCTTGGCCTCCTGCTCGTGAGTCCCAGATTCAACAATACAAAGTAAGTGCTTTAAGTCAATTACTTAATTAGATTCTTGCATATTGTAGGTTTTTATGGGTAAGATTATTATTAATTGTTATTGCAAATTTTCCAAAAGTTGCATATTGTAGTTTTTTAGAAGTTGGATGAAATGTGTGTTATCACTTTGTGTAATTAAAATGAATAATACTTGTGATAGTGTGAATGTGTGATACTGTGAATCTGTGATCTGTGATGTTGTGAATTGTGATACTTCATCATGCTTGATTACTTGAATGCTTCCTGTTTGGAATTTGGATGTATATGGTAGTGGTACTATGGTATGTTTGGGACCCGTTTTTCAGGCTCCCTGATGCAGCTCAATCAGAGAATCGTCATGGGTGTTCTTCAGGTCTCTTTCTCTCTATCAACCCCTTGTTGCGATTTTAGTGATTTCAAGGTTTTTGTGATGGTATAGAAATGACCCATTTGGGAGGTTTGTCCCTTTGTTGGTTTGTTAACCATTATAGGCACGCCATTTAAATGCATGGATTTAGGCTCGTGTTTAAAGTTTGAATTGTGTGTGTAATAACAAAAATGAGAGATTGATTTGGTTGCATAAGTGATATGATGCACTGGTTTCAGGATTTTGTTCTGCCTACTTATTGGAGTTAGTATCATGTAATGGCATCAGTTAATTAATTTGTTGCATAAGTTGGCTTGTGCAACAATAACATATTGTTCTGGAGTTGATGGGTCTGGTTAATCATGTGCTTGTGTAGTGCAGAAGGCATTTCAAAAATTTGTTGGGCAATCAGTTTCTATCTTTTGCTCCAGTCGCACTGTAAGTTGATGATTCATTGTTTTTTTGGTTTTTTTTGGGTCAAATATACACCTATTTATATTACATTTGATGACTCTTGATGAATCTTGAACTTGGAATTGTTATTGGAATCAATTGGATATTTGGATGAATAATAATTGTAATGATCAGGATTATCGACCGAAGTAAAGGGTAGATGCTTATGACGCTGAAAATGGGGCTATTTATTGACGAATCTGCTAAAATTATGTTGATTTAGACCTTTTTAAGTGTGAAAATGAATTTATAGATGGTAAAATAGCTTTGTACGTAGACTCTTACGATCCTCGATCCGATCCTTCGATCAGATCCTCGGAAGCCCTCATCGATCCTAACTAGAATCCCGATCCAAACAACCTTGCTCTTGGCTAGGAGGATCTACCTCTTCTGGTTGGCTAGCCCCCGGTTACGGAACTGGTCCTGTATAGCCTACCCCTTCTACTGAGTGGCGTGTTCCTGACCATTCATGGCTAGTCGGTTCATAGAAGCATTCCACATCATCACCGTCGAGCGTCCATCCTTCTGAAGTTCCCTTGTCTGGGCCACCACAGACGGCTCCTAGCACTGACTACTATTCCTGGGACACCTATTTCGGCACGGCTAGTGCCTCCAACGCTGGGAATTCTCATGCTGGTGCCGACTTGGTCGAAGACAGCGGCGATTCGGGCTCCCTCTGGTGATCAAACTTATGACAAGCAAGACTCTATGCATTTTTAGACTTTTGTTATGCCAGACTAATTTGTACTTTTTTTTTATTTTAATGCAAGACTCTTATGAATTCTATTTCTCTTTTTATATGCAAGACTTGGTGAATGCACGATTTGATTGCATTTCTGAACGACTCTCTACATGACGGGATTAATCCCAACTTAATCCCACTTCCCCAGAAAGAAAAGAAAAATACAAGAAAATGAAAACTTAAGCGTCAGAGTAATCACGAGCAAAAAATTTCAAAACCGAGCATCAGTGGGTCAAGATCCAAAACATCGAAAATACACGAATGGGCCAATTCAATTTCAGGGTACAATTACAATCAAAAGCGGGTGGGCCGAGCTGCAGAGAGGCGTCCCATGTCGTCCGAAAACCCGCGCGGGCTTTCTCTTCAGCAGGCCCTGGGCTTGGGCTTGGACAGGCGCGCGGGTTTTGATTTTTTTTTTTTTTTTTTTTTTTGCTAGCCGTTGCTGATGGGCTGAAATCATGGGATATGGAGGGCAACGGCTATGTGATCGTTGTTGGTTGTCTTCTCCATTTTTGATCATGCATGAAGGTGTATAAATACCTCATATAATCATCACTCCTCATCATCACTTCAAAGTCTTCTTCACATATTCTCCTAAAAAAACACAAAGCACATCCTCCTGATTCTCATGGCATTCGAGAAGAAACTTACAACTTGGATGAGCACCTTGTCCAAGAAAGAAAAGAAAGAGCTCGGCAGATACAAGTTAACAAGTTTGCTGAGCCTTCGACAAGTGAGAATCAATCACGACTTTCTCCGGGCGGCGGAGACTTTTTGGAATTCGAAGATGCATGTCTTCCGCTTTGCTTGGAAAGAGTTATGTCCACTTCCAGAGGAATGGTCCTCAATCCTAGGAACAAATCACTTTGCTCGGCCGACGTCGCCTCCAATGCCAACGGACATCCCCAAGTAATACAAGGAGCTCTTATGCCTTCTGTCTCGGGTCATCGGAAGCGCAATATTTGGTGAAAAGGTACACTTTCAAACCATTGTTGAATTTTTTCAATCGCCTGATACCTTGGAATACGGTCCCGTGATATGAGTGCGAGCACTTGTATTATGTCTTCTCGGCGAGTTCTGCTTCTACCATGGCGGCAAAAGAACCGGACCGGCGAACTTGATCCAAATTGTCGAAGACATGTCTCGAGGCTACAATCTCGTGCCTCTAATGTTAGCGGAAACCATGATGGACTTGGATGATCCTAATCCAGAACATGATTTCCGAGGAAGCCCCCTGCTACTTCAGGTGTGTCACTCCTTCTTTCCACTTCTGCTCAGTTTTTGTCTCTACTGCCTGTAAAACCCGCGTGGGTTTTACACTTTTTTTTCGTTAGTTTGAGATAATTGGCATGCAATCTAACCCTGGCTAACTTTTGGACAGATCTGATTAATGGAACACTTGGATCTCATCGAAGAACCCCGGACTTCATCGGCGATGGCGAACTATTGTCAGAGAAAGAGGAAGTACAGCGACCTCCACTCGGTAACAGAATGGATCGCATTCTGTAACAGTGGTTTTGTGGACCTCGGTTTTGTCGTTCACTCTCAGGGAGCTAGGGGCCTTGGCTAGAACTAATTGACTCTAGGTGAGGTTTAGGATCACAAGATAACAAGAGGTTTATGGTGACAAACAGAACAAGCACAACTATGGTTCAGTCAAATGGGAAACAATGGGTGTCGGGAGATTTCGGGACGCAAACGGTGATAAGGACGAGAGTTTCGCAACTAGAAAGCAACAAGATAGTAAAATGAAGTCACAATCTCGTTAGAATAGACCCACTAGATTCCTCTTTTCAAGGATAATCCGGATTAACTTCCTACAAGCCCACCACGGACCCGGAGGGTTAAAGACACGAGACTCTCTAGTTAGCTTCTATTCGCTTTCGTGAACAGAATACTAACTATCCCAATTCCAACCTTCCGACTCAAGTGTTGGATGTATTCGGAGTCTTTTGTATCCCAAATGCATCCTACTTGAGGGAAGAATAGGAGTGGGAAATTGATTCCACTATAAATTACCTCCTAAAATTGCTAACACAATCCAAATACACAATTCACATCCTTAGTTTCTCCCTAACCCATAAGGGTTCTAGCCTCTAATCATCTTATCTAACATGCTAACAACAATAATAACTTCATTCATACTTAGAAAGATATTCAAAACAACAATAACAACAATCAACAAACACCAAGTAATTCTAATAACAAAAATAGAGATTAAAGAGTAAATGATGAACTAAAGAGAATAAGAGTTAAGCAATGGTCATTAATTTGATGCCAAAGGAAGATGCTCCAGAATAATAAGAATCCAATGCTCCAATAATAATCACTAAACTCAGGGAGTTCTTGAAGCAATGCTCCAATAATAAGTCTTCAAAACCTCAATAGAAATCCGATGAAATTCGGTGCAAAAGCAATAATCCCAGTAAAACACTCACTAATCACTAAGGAATTACTCTAATTGAAAGCCAAAATGTTGCTAAATGTGATAGAATATGATAGAATTGATGATAATCTGCTAAAAGACCTAATAACAATATATACAAGCAAAGTTAGTTACTCAAAACTCATCACTTCATTCAGCAGAAAAAGCGTAACTGCAAGGGACCGTGGGTACGGTCTCCCAAGACCGTGGGTACGGTCCTGCATAGTGAACTGCAGATTTCGCTTCTCTTCGTAACACCGTAGGCACGGTGTGTTAGGTCAGGCGAAATTTCTCTCCTTCGCAGCGCCGTGGGTGCGGTCTCCCTAGACTGTGGGTACGGTCTCACTTGGTCACTTCACCCTCTGCTCATGCTTTGCACCCACCATAGGTGCGGTCATTAGGACCGTGGGTACGGTCCAGCTCGGCCATAATGATGTTCTCGGCGTAGCGCCCGCTACAAAAAGGGTGACGGGGGCTATGCCTTGGTGCGTGTGACAACCAACGGACGAGAGGAGGGTAGCGCCCGCTACCTTGAGCGTGGCGGGGGCTACGCCTTGGTGAACTTCAGCAAAAACACTATCTATTTGAGCCGCTCGACACGTTCGGCCTTTTCGCTTCCTTCGCCTTTGACTCGACCAAGACTCGGGAAATCTCGGGATTCCCAAAATAATTACAAAATGGCCCTTTTTACCATGTTTTGAGTAAAAACTCCGAAATCTACAAAATAACCAAAATTGTATTAGAAGTTATTAAATTAAACTACGAAACAAGTCAAAAGCCTAAGGATTTAGGCGGTATTTAGACACAAAATTGGGTCTAAACACCCCCCCCCCCCACACTTAAACTTGTGCTCGTCTTGAGCAAAACAAGACAAAAACTACCAAAACTAACACAAACTCCTTTGTCGTGGGAGAGAAACGAGTTAGCGTATGCACCAACCCCTTTGAACCCCCCGGCAGCCCGGGTGGACGAGATGGACTCGTGAGGGTTTGTAGCGGCTATACCTACAAAAGCCAAAGAAAAAGGAGAGAGGGAAAGTGAAAACAAAACCGAAGAAAACAAAAGGAAAGAGAAACAAAAGCTTCGATTCAAAGGATCTTGCAAACTTAGTTAAGAAAATGTTATTAAGCCTCCAAAAGGAACCGTTATGAGCATCTCACAAGCACCCATCTGAAACAAAAGTCAATCTTAAAGATTTTCGACCCCCTACACCTCATGCCAAGCAACACCCCATGTGCAAATGTGCAAGTGGGTTCTAACCGAATCCAAAAGACTCCAAAGACTCATGTCCGAACTCAAAAACAACGAAACAAACAAGGAAAGAGTTGCCCTTCCTCGCATTTGGTCGCCCTTGGCTTGGTGAGGGTAGTAGGTGATGCAAGGATAGGCCCCACACTTTTAAAAGCATAAACTCTTCTTTTCTTTTTAAAGGTCGGTATTAGCCTTATTTTCGGGAATTGGACGGCCCAAATATGGGGTTTACCCTCCCAACACAATCTTTTCCATTCACCTCTCTGTCGGAAAGCGATATAGGAGGAGGTTTAAGGGGTATCCGTGCCGTACCACTGATACCAGGCCCGTGTAGGTTGGCTAAGTATATGGTGGTTAATGTCATTCAGCGACACGCCCCATTTAATCCGGTTATTGTAACTTTTGCTTTCTTTTTCTTTCTTTTTGAACTTTGCTTTTGCTTTTGCTAAACAGGAAAAAGAACAAACAAGCTCGGACACAAACCCCTAGAATCTCCTGGTTTCAATCGGAACGTGAAAGGAATCAGGGGTCTCACTAGACACTCAATGAAGGGAGTCTAAGAAGGTAAGTCATGACTAGTACCCGAGACAGGGTCGAAAATGCTCAGACCGATTACTTTTAAAGAAGATTAAGAACAGCTTCTCAATTTCGACAACAAGATCCAAGAAACAAAGCAATACAAAGCGAAAACGAAAATTGAAAGAAAATTTTTAAGGCTTTCACTCCCTTTTTTCTCATTTTTCACACAAATGTTTTTCAAATTTTAGGCAAAAACTAGGAAAACAAAAACCAAAAATAGGTGATCGACCCTTACAATAGAATATCTCCCCCCCCCCCCCCACACACACACTTAAAACGCCACAATGTCCTCATTGTGGGAAGGTGTCACAAGAAAAAGGGTAGAGAACCTACAAAAACAAACAAACAAGAACAACTAGCAAATAAAAAATGGTGGCGACCCGAGCCCACACGGCTCCAACAGCAATATAATCCCAACACAAACACTTAAAGGGGTTTTCCACCCAAAAGAAAATTAAGCATGCGACGGATCATGATGATAATTAACATAGGAAAGAGTAAGGTGGAAAGATAGTACCTCAAGCTCTTCATAAGTGTTTAAGCTTTGATCTGAAATCGTCGTTCAAGAGAATCACAATGATGTTAGAGCAAAAGACGACTTTACAAATTACAAAATCCGCATACTAGATCGAAAACACAGTCGAAGAAAAACTAACTAACTAGACTTTGAAACAAAAACTACAAAGAAGAAAAGAAAACTATAAACAATATGTACATTGTCAATTACTTACCTTATCCCCGAATCTCACTCATTGAGGCGGGAAATAAGGGTGAAACTCAACACAAACTGACCAAAACAACTCGATTCATTTCATTGCATTTGGACAAACATTTCTTACATTCCCAGCCATCGACCATTCAATACCAAAATACATCCAAAGCATGACAAAACAGACCATCCCTAGCCCAAAAGAACAATCATCATTCAAACCCAAAACACCCGAACTACAATCAAAAGACAACCAACACAAACCAAGCCCGAGAATCCTAGAAACAACACCAAAACTTGCCAAAAGAAACCCGAGATGCCAACATACCA
Organism: Portulaca oleracea; assembly: GCA_029582165.1. Taxonomy (NCBI): domain Eukaryota; kingdom Viridiplantae; phylum Streptophyta; class Magnoliopsida; order Caryophyllales; family Portulacaceae; genus Portulaca; species Portulaca oleracea. Next base: position 19,346,349 of record CM055872.1, read on the forward strand.
AAACCACAAGGCCTTCGCATCTAAACCCCAATGAAGCATCCCCCCACACTTATATTTCACACAGTAAAGTATGTAAAACCAATGACAAAGATCGGGTGAGGGCGGGAATGCTTACAAACAGTCCTCAAGCGGATCCTCCCGGAGGAGGATGGGGTTGGAGTTGCGATTGGATGCCAACAAGAATCTCTTGTTGGGCCTCAAGCAATCCTTGCCAATTGTCAATCAGGCTTTGTTGGTTTTGAATGAGTTCTCGCTGCTCTTGAAATTCATCGTGAAGCTCTTGGAGTTGATCACTAATACGCTCCAAAGTGGCATCCCTTGCTTGGCTTGGTCCCGCTTCTTCTCCTTGCTCTTCTTCGTCCTCTTCCTCAACTTCTTCGGCTTCTTCTTCACCTTCCTCCCCGGGCTCCCAAAGACCACCCACCACATAGCGGCTCCCATGTGTTTCGCCACACGACCAATTGCGTTGATCGGTGACATCTAACCGCTCTTCGGCATGATCGTCATTCAAATGAACCACGACACTATGGGAATCGCACCCATAGCGGTAAAGTGTTCGCGTTTTGTTCTTTTCTAAGAATTCCATTTTCCGCAAGCAAACACCATTGATAGGGTCGGGGAAGTACCGCGGAGTCCACTTGGCAAGATAGGACTCGAAGCCTTGCTTCTTGAGAAAATGGCAAATAATGTGTCCCATGCCAAGGGTTATGTTTCGGGTTTCAAGACTTATCTCCCGAAGACAGTGAAGAATGCATGAGTCGGTGTTTACACGGCGACCAAGGATTGTGTTGAAGAGAATGAAGAGATCGTCCTTGTGAATGCTTCACCGTCCAGTGTCGCGGCCAAAGACGGAGCTTGAAATGATCCGGTGAAAGAGGTGAACACTCAAATTGCAAAAGTCTCGGGCTTTCGAATTGCTTGGACAATGGACTTGTAGTTTGTGAGTCCGAATCTTGGGATATCTTCTCCTCCAACAGGTGAGGGCTCTCATAGCTTCATGCTCGTCAAAGTTTACGCATTCACCATAGAAAAGACCATTCAATGGAAGACCGAGAGCATTGCAAAGGTCTTGAACCGTACATTCCACTTCCTTCTTGGCAACGATGTAGGAAAAGGTAGCCTTAGATGTGCCATCCTCCCGAACCACTAGAGAGCTCAAGAATTCGAGCACCGGTTGGTCAATAATAGGCTCATTGATGGTGGCGAAGATTTCCCAACCCATGACCTTGATGAAATAGTCCATGCTTGGTTTGCAATACACATCCCGTGTCGTTTCCTCGTGATACAAATCAGGAGCACATATTTTTCGTTGCTTCAACCGTGCGTACCTCTCCTTGTGTATTTCATCCATAAAGCTGACCTTCACCTTCGAGTCACATTGGATCAAAGAGGCGGGTTGACCCTTGTAACGGGTCTTATCAGGCTCTTCTGAAGTAGAAGGAGGAGGGGTCGGTTCCGGCTCAGATCGGGCGCGCTTGGCTCGACCCATTGAAGCAATCGAAGAGCAACAACAACCACAATAGGCACAAGAATGTCTAAACTCCTAGGGTTTCCATCAAGAACGTCACAAATCACACTCCAAACACAATCTATCTCACAATTTGACACACCCAAGCCTCAACCAAGAGCATTCAATATTATCTCAAGAGTGAATGACGAACTTGTGCACAAAATAACCAAAATTAGCAAGAAAAACGAAGTTTGATGCACCAAAAGACAAGGGATACCTGAGTTGAGGACTTAGCAGCGTTCCTTAGCCATTTGCGAACCCCAAGATGAACGAAACCCAGAATTTGTGCTTGAAGAGCTCCGAAGAAAATGGCGATAAAATGCAGATGTGGCGCGGCTAGGACACGGATTTGCGAAATTGGAGAGTGGGGAAGGAGAATTTGTGAAGGATTTGAGCAATTAGAGCAAGGGATTTAGGGTTTAGAGTGGGGAGAAGGGTTTTTCGAATGAGGGAGAAGGAAAAGAAATGAGGGAAAATGAGGAGGAATAGGTTATGAACCCCGACATAATTCACTGCAGCTCGACAGACCGTGGGTACAGTCTCATGGACCGTGGGTACGCTCTAACTCGGGAAGAAAATCTGGGACAAAAACGCTGCCCTGAGACCGTGGGTGCAGTGAATCCCACCGTAGGTACGGTCTCTTTCGGCCAGAATTCTGGGACAAAAAGTTGTTCTGCGACCGTAGGTACGGTGAATCTCACCGTAGGTACGGTATAGTTGCTGGGCCAAAAACAGGAAAACTTGTCATAGCTGGACCGTGGCTACGGTAAATCCCACCATGGGTACGGTCTCCTTCGGCCTCTCCCCTACACCTACAAGACTCAAAAACTTGGAAAAATTGTTAAGTCCTAAAATTCTACTCTCTCATTATCAACCCTCTTTTCTTGCTCACTCAATAACTTTCAAGGACACCTTTCAACACTCAAAACCACCATGTATCACTTCCTTCGAAGATCCTCTTTGCACCCTCGATTTTTTTTTTCAACTTTTTCAATTTTTTTCTTCCTTTTTTTCTTAAACTTTAGCAAAACAAAAATGAAAACGCTAAGACAAAAGAAATAAAAATGCAGAAAATAAAAGAAAACACTAAAAGTAGGGGAAGTAGCTTGTACCTCTCCCAGGTGCTTGTTTTAGGTCCTAGCTTGACCTACTCCGATGCTTTCAACCTTCAAAGTTGGCGAGGTACACCACAGGGGTCCCCGCATACTCCTCTCTCATGAAGTATGGCTTAATCTTTGATGAGTTAACCTTGAAACAATCCCCCTGTGCATTCTTGAGCTCAACAACTCCGGCGAGAAGGATCCTTACTATTTCAAAGGGCCCGGACCACCTTGATCTCAGCTTCCCGGAAAATAGTTTGAGCCTTGAGTTGAAGATAAGGACTCTATCACCCACCACAAACTCGCGACGGTTCAATCTCTTATCATGCCATGCTTTTGTTTGCTCTTTGTAGATCCTATTATTTTCATAGGCATGACGTCGCAGCTCCTCAAGCTCCTCCAATTGAAATAAATGACTTGCCCCGGCCGCCTTGAGATCATAATTCAATTTCTTGATTGCCCACATTGTTTTGTGCTCAAGCTCTACGAGAAAATGACATGCTTTCCCGTAGACAAGACGGTACGGAGTAGTCCCAATCGGCATTTTGAAACCGGTGCGATATGCCTACAAGACATCATCTAATTTCTCCGCCCAATCCTTACGTGAAGAGCTGACCGTCTTCTCCAAAATCTCCTTGCGTTTGAGGATGATAGGGGAGTCCCTTCTTGTGATTGATACCATACTTTGCTAGGAGGGACTCAAACTTCTTCTCGATGAACTGGGATCCGTTGTCACTAATAACAACCCTTGGAATGCCAAATCTTGGGAATAAAATCTTCTTCAAGAATCTTGACATGGATTTGCCATTGCACTTCACGCATGGGATAGCTTCAACCCATTTCGAAACATAGTCTACCGCCACTTAAATGTATTGATAACCTCGTGATGACAGAAAGGGACCCATGAAATCCAACCCCCATACATCGAAAACCTCTACCTCAAGAATGAAATTCAATGGTGCTTCATTCTTCCGGGAAATATTTCCGGACCTTTGGCATTTGTCGCATTGCTTGACGTGAAGATGGGCATCGCGAAAGAGAGTCGGCCACCAATAGCCGGCTTGTAAGACTCTCGCAGCCGTCTTTTGAGACCACCATGACCTCCAACCGGGAATTCATGGCAACGTGTCAAAACAGATTTCACCTCGCTCTCAGGTAGACATCTTCTATACATCCCATCGTTGCACAACTGGAATAGGAATGGATCGTCCCAAAAGAAATGTTTCATGTCGTGAAAGAACTTCTTCTTTTGATGAGGAGTCAAATTTGGAGGAATCACCTCGCTAGACAAGTAGTTTATGATGTCGGCATACCACGGGTGAGAATGCTTGATGGCCATGAGTCGCTCATCCGGGAAAGAATCCACGATCGGTTGGGTATCCTCCAAATCAACAAGGATCCTCGATAGGTGATCGGCTACTACATTCTTCGTGTCGGCCTTGTCGCGAATTTCCAAGTCAAACTCTTGCATAAGCAAAACCCACCGAATAAGCCTCGGCTTCGTTTCTTTCTTCTCCATCAAGTATTTAATCGCATCATGATCCGTGTAAACCACCACCTTGGAGAACATAAGGCATTGCCGGAATTTGTTGCGAGCAAAGATGATTGCCAAAAGCTCCTTCTCCGTGGTCGTGTAATTCTTCTGTGCACTATCAAGCGCATGGCTTGCATAGTAGATGACTCTTGGCTTCTTCTCTATGGTTTGAGCCAAACACGCTCCTACAGCGAAATCGCTTGCATCGGCCATGATTTCGAAGGGTAGTGTCCAATCCGGAGGTTGAACTACCGGAGCGGAAATCAAGGATTACTTTAACCTATAAAATGACTCAAGGCATTCATCAGTAAAAGAGAATGGGGCATCCTTGCACAAGAGATCAGTTAAAGGTCGAGCGATTTTGGAAAAATCCTTGACGAATCGGCGGTAAAAGCTGGCATGGCCAAGGAAGCTATGCACCCCCTTAATATAAACTGGGGGTGGTAGGCGCTCTATAACCTCAACTTTAGCCTTGTCCACTTTGATGCCCTTAGAAGAAATCAAATAACCCAACACAATACCTTCTTCCACCATGAAGTGGCATTTCTCCCAATTTAACACTAAGTGAACTTCCTCACAACGGGTTAGAACTTTGAAATCTTCCTCCTCCGTGACATCTACCACATCACCCTCTTTGTCACCCAAAACATCCTCTTCCACCATCCTAGGGCCCTCAATCTCTCTACCACTCCTCAATGTAATAACATTAAGTTGCCCTTTAGGATTTGGTTGGGGTTGGCTAGGAAGAGATTGGATGGGTTTAGATTGTTGTGCCATTTGAGCCAATTGTAACTCAAGGTTCTTGATGCGTGCTTGGTCCCCATCTTGAGCTAAGGACATCTTATCTTGAGTTAAGGACATCTTTTCTTGAGCTAAGGAGATCTTTTGTAGGATTTGCTCAATGGAAAATTCTTGTTGTGGTGGTTTGGGTGCTTGGGAAGTTTGACCTTGGTGAGGGTTTTGGTGATATTGGCGACGGTTTTGATTTGGGAAACCGGGGGGTGGGTTTTGGTTTAATGGAGCTTGTTGGTTGTAGGCATAATTCCCACGAGGACGACCGGGATTTTGATTGGAATAGGAGAGGTTATTGTTAGGATAGATAGCTTGGACTTGCTCGGCTTGATACTCTTCACACCGTTTCAAAGAATGTGGCCCTCCACAAAAATCACATACAAGAACTCGGGCATCCGGAATAAGCATAGGTACTTCTTGAGCTGCCTTTACTTGCCACGTAGTCTCTTCCAAGGCCGTCTTCTGTTGCATCTCTAGAACGGCATTCATGAGAAATTTAATAGTAAGATTGCTTTCTAGAGAAGGACCATCTCTTGGACCACGGCCGCCTCCCCAATGTGGAGAGTTTTAAGATAGCTCATGGAGAAACACATTTGCTTCTTCCGCCGACTTCTTGAGGAACATGCCCCCCGAGGCATGATCAATGGATTCTCGCAAAGAACTACTCAATCCAGAATGAAAATGATGCAACAATAGCCAATCCTCAAGATTGTGGTGTGGACACCTTCGTTGGAGACCCTTGAATCTCCCCCATGCTTCGAATAACGACTCATCGGACTCTTGCTTGAAACTCATGATGGCTTGCCTCAACCGACACGTCTCATCATTGGGGAAAAACCTTTGAACAAAGTCGCGGCTAAGGGCCTCCCATGTAGAATAGGTTCCCGGCAGACACGTGTTAAGCCACAATAGTGCTTTCCCCTTCAAAGTGAGAGGGAAAAACTTCAGCTTCATGTATTCGGTGGAGACTCCATTCATTTGTACGAAACCGATGCGTTGCTCGAACTTGTTGATATGGTCGATAGGATTTTCATGCTCTCCTCCATGGTGCAGAGTGTTCTCGAATATCTCTAACAAATATGGCTTGAACTCGAACGATGCGTTTGGTGGTAATGCAGGCAATATAATGGGATCACCTCCCGTACCCGACGATGGTAAGGAATATGATGCTAAGGTACGGGGTGGATCTTGCTCTCCGTCAGACATTGGAATTCCAATCGTCTCTCGCTCCCTTTGTCGTCTTTTTCGTCTCGAGCTGGCGTTAGCTTGGCGAATAATGCTCTCCGGGTTCGAATCCGGTGGAGTTATAGGAGTTTGGCCTCGTCGAGATCCAGTCCGCATGCACAAAAGGAACAAACAGAAGAATCAAATTCCCAATAACCAAGGATAACAAATCTCTAGCAAGTGAAATGATCTTAAACAACCTAAACACAAAGAGCTAAGCTAGGTGCGCTTGCTCCCCGACAACGGCGCCATTTTGTGTAACAGTGCTTTTGTGGACCTCGGTTTTGTCGTTCTCTCTCAGGGAGCTAGGGGCCTTGGCTAGAACTAATTGACTCTAGGTGAGGTTTAGGATCACAAGATAACAAGAGGTTTATGGTGACAAACAGAACAAGCACAACTATGGTTCAGTCAAATGGGAAATAATGGGTGTCGGGAGATTTCGGGACGCAAACAGTGATAAGGACGAGAGTTTCGCAACTAGAAAGCAACAAGATAGTAGAATCAAGTGACAACCGTTAGAATGGACCAACTGGATTTCCCTTTTCAAGGATAATCCGGATTAACTTCCTACAAGCCCACCACGGACCCGGAGGGTTAAAGAAACGGGACTCTCTAGTTAGCTTCTATTCGCTTTCGTGAATAGAATACCAACTATCCCAATTCCAACCTTCCGACTCAAGTGTTGGATGTATTCGGGGTCTTTCGTATCCCAAATGCATCCTACTTAAGGGAAGAATAGGAGTGGGAAACTGATTCCACTATAAATTACCTCCTAAAATTGCTAACCCAATCCAAATACACAATTCACATCCTTAGTTTCTCCCTAACCCATAAGGGTTCTAGCCTCTAATCATCTTATCTAACATGCTAACAACAATAATAACTTCATTCATACTTAGAAAGATATTCAAAACAACAATAACAACAATCAACAAACACCAAGTAATTCTAATAACAAAAACAGAGATTAAAGAGTAAATGATGAACTAAAGAGAATAAGAGTTAAGAAATGCTCATTAATTTGATGTCACAGGAAGATGCTCCAGAATAGTAAGAATCCAATGCTCCAATAATAAGATAAGTCTTCAAAACCTCAATAGAAATCCGATGAAATCCAGTGCAAAAGAATAATCCAAGTAAAACACTCACTAGTCACTAAGGAATTACTCTAATTGAAAGCTAAAATGTTGCTAAATGTGATAGAATATGATAGAATTGATGATAATCTGCTAAAAGACCTAATAGCAATATATACAAGCAAAGTTAGTTACTCAAAACTCATCACTTCATTCAGTAGAAAAAGCGTAACTGCAGGGGACCGTGGGTACGGTCCTGCGTAGCGAACTGCAGATTTCGCTTCTCTTCGTAACACCGTAGGCACGGTGTGTCATGACCGTGGGTACGGTTTGGCGATTTAGGTCTGGCGAAATTTCTCTCCTTCGCATCGCCGTGGGTGAGGTCTCCCAAGACCGTGGGTACGGTCTCACTCGGTCACTTCACCCTCTGCTCATGCTTTGCACCCACCGTAGGTGCGGTCATCAGGACCGTGGGCACGGCCCAGCTCGGCCACAATGATGTTCTGGGCGTAGCACCCGCTACAAAAAGGGTGACGGGGGCTACGCCTTGGTGCGTGTGACAACCAACGGACGAGAGGAGGGTAGCGCCCGCTACCTTGAGCGTGGCGGGAGCTACCCCTTGGTGAACTTCAGCAAAAACACTATCTTTTTTAGCCGCTCGACACGTCCGGGCTTTCCGCTTTCTTCGCCTTTGACTCGACCAAGACTCGGGAAATCTCGGGATTCCCAAAATAGTTGCAAAATGGCCCTTTTTACCATGTTTTGAGTAAAAACTCCGAAATATACAAAATAACCAAAAACGTATTAAAAGTTATTAAATTAAACTACGAAACAATTCAAAAGCCTAAGGAATTAGGTGGTATTTAGACACAAAATTGGGTCTAAACACATTCTTAAAGGAGCCTCGTGAAATCACATGGTGGATCGAATGGTGGCACATTTCCGAGTATGTGTCCCATGACTTTTGCAATGCATATGTGTGTCTCGCTAGCTTGACGCACATGACCTTTTATTTTCTGGCGCGAGTGAAGCGCTAAATGGGTCGCAAGCATGATATTCCCAAGCTTCTGTGTGAAACTCCTGACCAGTTGAAGCTTCAAAGTTCGATGATTGAGTCATGGCTGAAGTACTGGGAAAGAAGGCCAACTCTCAGAGCCCCTCCAAAGATACATGTGTCTTATATTGTCGATGCTGATTACCATGGATGGCTAATTGCGGCCATTGAATCTCGTCGTGCTGGGGAAGCGAGAAGGAGACAAACATCTGCAAAAGAAAGACTGGGTCCTCGTACTTCGGTAAAGGACTGCCTTGGTGCAAGAGACTCGGTGAAAGATAGACTTGGTCCGAGAGTGGAGGCACGAAAACCAGGCAGGCGGGCCTATAAGCCCAAGGACAAAGAGAAAGCTATTAACGGACCTAGAGACATGGAGACCGACCATGAGTCAACTGGCGAAGTAGAGAAAATGAAGCAGGATTAGGAGATGGATGGGAATGAAGGAACTAGAACCGCTTTGCCATAATAGTCTTTTATTTAATTATGCCTTTTGAATTTTCTTATGTTACAAGCAGTGTACTGGCATTATCAATTAATAAAGAAGAAATATTGTTCACAATTATTGTATTCTTGCAAACTTTATTTTTCTTATATACATGAGCATTTATTGAATATATTCCAAGTGTCTGAAAATTGGTTTTCCAGTTGCTTGGTTATATTAAGCATAATATCGCTTGAGCTGATCCAAATTCATGGGCTGAATTATGTCTTCTCCGTCCATAGTAGCAAGTCGAGCTGCTCCTCCTGGCAAAATGTCCTTAATCATGTAAGGACCCTTCCAATTAGGTGCGAATTTTCCCCTTGGATCTTGTATAGATGCCCTCATCTCCTGAAGCACCAAATCAGCTACTTGAAGCGAACGGCTTTCCACCTTCTTATTAAAAGCACGAGTGATCCTACTTTGGTATACTTGCACATTATGTGATGCCCTCAATCGCCTTTCATCCATCAACATTAACTCCTCGGACCTTGCCCTAGCCCATTCTGCTTCTGGCAATTGACTTTTAGCCACTATCCGTAAAGAAGGGATTGCTACTTCAATCGGTAAAACCGCTTCCATCCCATATACCAAGGAATATGGTGTCGCACCTGTAGCGGTTCATATAGAGGTTCGGTGTCCACACAGAGCAAATGCCAACTTATCAGGCCAATCTTTGTAAGTGACAACCATTTTCTTGATGATTCCAGCCACTGTTTTATTGGCCGCTTCTACACCTCCGTTAGCTTGAGGCCGATAAGGTGAAGACCGGTGATGCTGGATTTTGTAAGTGGCGAGCAAAGTTTCTACTTCCTTCCGAAAATGGCTTCCATTGTCATTAATGATCTCATGAGGCACCCCATACCGACATATGATGTTTTGAAGGATGAATTTAGCGACTTGCTTGGATGTGAGTTTGGCAAAAGAGGCTGCCTCCACCCACTTAGTGAAGTAATCGATGCCGACCAGTATGTACTCATGTCCTCCAGTTCCGGTTGGGTGTATTTTGCCAATGATGTCAATACCCCACACCGAGAATGGCCATGGAGATGTCAAAGTAGTTAGGTATGACAGAGGTTGATGTTGTAGGTTGGCATAATTTTGGCATTTGTGGCACTTTCGAACGAACTCTAAACAATCTGCCTCCATAGTGGACCAATAGTAACCGGCCCTTTGAATCTTCTTCGCCAGCATACGTCCATTCATGTGGGGACCACACTCTCCTCCATGTACAGTAGCCATGATCTCCTTGGCACCCCTAGTATCAACGCATAGCAAATTGATGCTCGTAGGTGATTTCTTGTAAAGTCGATCCTGGATCAAGCAGTATTGTGCTGCTAGAGACCTAACCGCTCGCTGTCCTCGAGCATCCAACTCAGCTGGGTATTCTCCTTTCCGAAGAAAATTGTATATGTCATGGAACCATTCCTCAGTTTCTTCCTCTATTGCCTCCATGTTGCAAACATATGCAGGTTCAGACTGTCGCTCTACTACTACTGGTAATTGGAGCGTGCCTGATGGTATGGATATCATTGAAGACAACTTGGCTAAGGCGTCAGCCAACTCATTGTGTTCCCTTGGGAGGTACTGGAAGCTGATGTGCTCGAATTGGTCAGCAAGTCCCAAGAGCTTCTGTTGATATGCCATAAGGCGTTCATTCCGGACCTTCCATGTATTATTAGCCTGATTAATGATGAGGCTAGAATCTCCAAAAACTTTTATGTAACGTACACTCAGGGTCAATGCAGCTTGTAATCCCTTGATGCATGCTTCGTATTCGGCAGCATTGTTAGTAGCATCGAAGTCCAACTTACGAATACAGGACATGTGCCCTTCCGAGAGATCGTGAGTACTCCTACTCCACAACCCATTTGATTGGAAGCTCCGTCGAAATACATTTCCCATGTTATTTCGTCAGTGAAAAATACATCCTTATCTGGGAATTCCAAGTGAGTGCTTGGAGGTTCCTGTGATGGTGAAGCAACCAGAAAATCTGAAACAACCCGTCCTTTGATGGATTTCTGGGGTAAATACAGAAGATTGAACTCTGAAAGCATAACCACCCATCGAGCAATGCGGTTGTTGATGGTAGGTTGCTCCATGATAAACTTGATGGGATTATTCTCAGCTATGACATATACTGTATGTGAAAGCATGTAATGTCTTAACTTCTTGGTGGCCCACACTAGTGCAAGAGCCATTTTCTCTATGTCTGCATATCGACTTTCATAGTCCAAGAATTTCTTGCTCAAGTAGTAGATGGCGCTCTCCTAACCTTTAACCTTCTAAGCTAGCATAGCCCCTGTTGCAGAGCTAGTCACGGTAAAGTAAAGGAGTAGAGGCTCATCTGGTACTGGCGGCATGAGGACTGGAGGATGTTGCAAATACTCCTTGATCTTATCAAAGGCCGCTTGACATTGATCGTCCCACTCTATTTTGCTTCCTTTCTTTAGTTTCTTGAATAAAGGTTCACAAGTCATCGTGAGCTTCGAAATGAACTTGCTGATATATTGAACTCGTCCTAGGAAGCCTCTTATCTCTTTTTCTGTCCTAGGCGGCTGCAACTCTTGGATAGCCTTTATCTTTGAAGGGTCAACTTCAATGCCTCGTTGGCTAACCACATAGCCTAGTAGCTTCCCAGAGGTGACACCGAAAGTGCATTTTGCTGGATTAAGCCGCATCTTGTATTTGCGAAGTTGCAGGAAGAACTTGCGGAGGTTACGAATGTGATCCTCCCTTGTTTTGGACTTAACGATCATGTCATCTACATAAACCTCTACCTCTATGTGCATCATATCATGAAGTAGGGTGTTGGCTGTCCTTTGATATGTTGCCCCAGCATTTTTGAGACCAAAAGGCATAACCACATAACAGTATGTTCCCCATGGTGTAGTGAATGAGGTTTTCTCCATGTCTTCTTCCGCCATTTTGATTTGATTGTAACCAGCATATCCATCCATAAAGGATAGGAGCTCATGCCCGCAAGTGTTATCCACTAATACATCGATGTGAGGCAAGGGGAAACTATCATTGGGACTAACTTTGTTGAGGTCTCAAAAGTCTACACACATGCGTACTTTCCCATCTTACTTGGGTACTGAGACAATGCTAGCAATTCATTCGGGGTATTGGACTGCTTTGATGAACTTAGCGTTAAGCTGCTTGATCACTTCTTCGTCAATCTTCTTAGCCCATTCAGGCTTGATCCTCCTAGCCTTTTGTCGAACTGGCTTTGCATTAGGAAGCAAAGGTATGGTGTGTTCCGCAATTTCCCTGTCAATCCCAGGCATGTCCTCGTAGGACCATGCGAATACATCAACAAACTCCTTGAGAAGCTCTGTGAATGCTACATGTTCTTCTGTCGTGAGTGAGCTACCTAACTTCAACTCCCGAGGTTGTTCTTCTGTCCCCACATTTATGGTGATGTTGTCTTCCAACACAGCCATTTTATGCTCATGTTCATTAGAAAACTCTTTTAAGGGTTCATTAAATTCCAGATTATTATTGGCGCAGCAGTTCACGGAAGAGGGGAAAGAAGAATCAGAGTAAGCAGAAAGGTTCATCTTATTGAATGGAGAAAGGAATGCATCGCCAGCAGACTCAAGACCAGACTCACTTGACTCTAAACCCTTAAAACCTGACTCTATGTCCTTAGGAACAGACTCTCCTATAGATAAAGCAAAATTATTCTCTTCAGCATCGACCCACGAGACCGCCTTAACTTCTCCATCTTCAGTAATCATGAGACTTGGATCAAAGCTTGGGTTGGACAGAGCAGCAATAGCAGCATCAGCTTCAGACTTCTCTAGGACAGCTTCTTGTCCAAGCAGCATGCCAAAAATGTTGCTCCAAGCAAGATGAGTCCATTCTAATGGAGGCTGTTTGTCCCGAGCGGGAACAAAGACAGTAGCCATATTAATGGAGCAGTCATCGAAGACTTCTAGTACAGCGACTTGAATTCCTTTGTTCTTTAGATAGAATGGCTCAGGGAACCCATAGTAGGGGAAGTCATCACCTTCCTTAACAAATTGCCCGTTCAGAGTGAGTGGATAGGTCTTCATCTGGATTAAAGTGGGAGGATTGTCCATCCTCTTCTGTTCAACGATAGCCATCTTTGTGAGTCTGACCTCCTTCTCAGTTGGTTTGTAACCTAAGCCAAACCTTCCCTTCTGCTTAAAGGTCTTGAACACAAGAGGAATTTTGTTCTTCGGATTCTTTCCCATCGGCATCCCGGGGAAATACCCTTGTCTCTTGAGCATAACATGTACCTTGGGATTTGAGTAGAGATCGAAGTCAAAAGGTGCTTCATCCTGGCTCATCATCGCCACGAGCTCAAAATTGTGGAGTTCTTCGTCCATTGAGTTGTGCTCCACTTCGAGAGTTGATTGTTTAGGAGTGAAAACGACATTGATAGACTCTCCCGAGATGGTGATCACCTGATCTTGAATCAACATTTTTACCTTCTGATGTAGGGTGGATGTTATAGCATTACACTCGTGAAGCCACGGCCTTCCTAGTAGAAAATTGAAAGAGGATGGAATGTCTAGCACCACGAACTCCAAATTCTGAGTGATGTTGCCAGTAGTAATGGGCAGCACTACAGATCCGACTGATCTCCAGGGTGAATTGTCATTAGCCTTGAGTTGCACACCGTTCTGAGCCAAGTGTTGTTGTTGCACTCCCAACTTATGTGCCGTCCTCCAAGGACATACATTTACAACTGAACCATTGTCAACTAGAACCAGTGGAATAGTTTTGTTGGAACATTGCACTGTAAGGTACAGGGCTTTGTTCTGGGACGCTCCTCCTTGAGGTAGATCTTCAATCCCAAAAGTAATCATCTCTTGCTGGGTGGTCACATGAGCAACCAAGGATTCAGGAGTTGTTGTAGGCGATACCGTGAGTGCTGTAAGGGCGTCCAACATCTTCTGTCTATGTGCATGCGATGTGCATATGAGTTGCCATATGGTGACCTCAACCCTGGTCTTTTTGAGTTGAGAAAGAAGAGGGTCTTCAGAGGAGGTCTGATTGTAACTGCCAGTCGTTGGTGTAGGGTTAGGAATAGCCACTGGGATGGTGGTGTTCCTATGGTTATGGCGGCTAGACCGAGTAAGAAATGCCACATCATCTGGTTCATCTTTCTCCATCCATTCTGTCTCGGAGTGCTCGTGCTCGTCATCCTCGTCACTATCCCAAATACCATGGATGAATAGACCTTCAGGGAACCCAACTGCTTCGGGGACAGGTTGACCCGTTTCTACAATCAAAGTGGATGGGTTGAAACTGAAATCCCCACATAAAATAGCATTTGCATGCTCTAGCATAGGATTACTTTGATTGTTTGGTTTCTTGGCAGCGTCCCTGCTCGTATCATATCTTCTATCTTGTTCCTTAAAGTCCAACATTTCTCAGTGTCATGCCCTCGGCAACGGTGATAGTAACAAAATTGGTTGGCATCCCAGTTTCTACTTTTGATTTCTGGCTCTTCTTTTGGTAAGGGCAAAACCAGGATACCCTTCTTGACCAAACGGTCGAGAGCCTAAGAGTAAGGAACATCCGATGGCGTATAAGTCTCATATTTTGGTACGTAAGGCCCCTTGCGCTGGATAGAGTTAGTCTCCATAATCTTAGGAGGGTGGCTAGCCGCACTAGTAGCCCTCTTGTTGGAGCTGGACCCCTTCCATCTAGGTGAAGTTGTCTTATCATTGTGCATAGCTTCTAATTGGACACAGATGTCCTTCAAGTAATCAAAGTCTTTGACGACATGATACCCCAAGTGCTTGGATAGGCTGCTCTTGAGTCCTTACTTAAAGGTAGATAACTGTAGGCGGAGAGGGATTGTCTCATTGATGTGGGACAACTTTGTATGCCATCTTTCAAAGTAATCCATAAAAGACTCATCATCCCCCTACTTCATGGCGGTTAGGTCATCCACTGTAGCTTGTTTCTTCTGGATACGTGTGTAATGGTGGATGAAAGCTTTGAACAATTCAGTCCAGTTGGCTTTGATTTGGGGTGACAGCGCGTGATACCATACCTTTGCTTCTCCATCTAGGGTGGATGGGAAGACGGTAGAGTATAAGTCAACATCAATTCGGTTTAACGGTGCCAGCCTCATGAACTCCTCAACATGATGAATAGGGTTCTTGGAAGGTTTGAACCTAATATTTGGCACTTCAACTTTGTCTTGAAGTCGGTTGAGCAGCAACGGACCTCCAAGTATTTGTCGTGGCCAGCCGCAGAGCTCATTGCTTTGGTGAGGCTTTCTAACTTCTGCTCAAGGGCCTTAACAGCGGGGTCCCTTGTAGGTTTTGACACTTCATGTGTGTTAACCTTAGCCTTAGATATCTCTATTCCTCCAGAATCTGTGGATGTCTTGATGATTTCAGGTTCAGATTCATATCCTTGTACTTCCTCGTCATCCTCTTCAGCATCCAGCCCTTACTTGGTGTTGATTTTAGTGATGGCCTGCAGCATGCCATCCATCACCTGTTGTTGTTCATTCAGCCTTTTGCTCATCTTCTGCTCCTGCTCTAGGGTATTAGCGAATACTAGACCCTGCATTTTGGTGTAGAGCTCGTCCAAATGCTTCGTGATGTTAGCTTCGGCGCTTTGGACCGGGATCTCTTGGAATTGCTCTCCAGACATGACGCAGTCACTAGTTGCAGATGGATCGTAATGCAGGATCGGAATCAAACGACCGGTTCGTGGATCTCGAATGCGGGCTCGGAGTCGATCACCAATGATGCATGCATGGAAATTCAAAGTTAGAACACTCGATGACATACTCTGACACATACTACCCGATGCATGCATGCCCTAAGAGACCTATGATCCTAACTGACTTGACACATATATGCTGACACAAGGGACTCACCCACTTTTTTGGGAGTGCATGACCTAACCCTATATGGACCTATAGACAAAACATCATAAAGGGCCGCACAAAGCCAAACATAGCGAGTGGGTCTTAAATCGATAGGTTCAAGTCAGTGTTTCTCAATTCGGATGGGCCCAAACCACGGCCGACCGTTTTAAGGAGAATCCATAACTTGGCCCAACAATTCAGACAACTCAAGCCATTACGACTATTATGCGGACTAGAATAATGTTCAACAAGACTGTCGACCCATTTTTTATTACCTCTTTTTATTTTATTGCATTTCTTTTATTTTATTTTAGTCAAGGAAAATGGATATTGTCAAGGATTGAATAAAGTGAACAATAAGCGAGTCATAATTAATATATGGGCCTAATCAATAAATCCAATATGGTTGGGCCTAACGACGAGCCGGCCATAAATGCGATGGATTTATTAGTTAAATCGAAAAATTAATTTTCTCGAGCTTAGTGACTATTATGCAATCTAAAACGCTATCCATTAACTTTGTTTGACTTTTTAATTAATCTTTTTCGACCTTTATTAAGAGAATTTCGTAAAGGGCCATATAATATCATCAAAGGCGAGTCAATTTTTATTTGTTAATTAAAATAATCACTCTTTAAGCATAAATGGGCACTTCCACTTGGGCTAACCATGATGCCTTTTGGGTTAATTATTCTAATTAATAAATAATCATTTTCTCAACCCCATGAATTTTATATGGACTAGAACAAAACCTCTAAACTAGGATCGACTCTAAAATAAAGAAAAAAGGGGAGGGGATACACATAGCATATAGCACACAAAATGAAGGGATACCCTAAACCAAGGTTCTATATTCATGGATTTCTATGGTTGGGTTACATGGCCTACCGTACGTTTTCATCTCTGTGCTCCATACCCTTTGGTAAGGAGTGTGAGGTATTGCTCAAAGAACTTCAAGGAAACCCTTTGAGTGTAACGCGGGGAGAGAGAGGACCAAATGCTTGGCAATGTAGAGTGCATCCCACAAGTAGTGGCCCGCCCGCTCTCGAGGGAATCACCTAGGTATAACTTAACCGTCACCTTTGTGCTAACGTGTCAAAAGACGCGATTAGTGGCCCAGTATGCAAGGGATGCCTAAAAAGAATTATAAAATCGCGAAAATAAATCAACTTCTCCATTTTACAATTTCAAATTAATTCGATTTTTTCAAGTTTTACCCTCTTTTTAAGTTTAAGTCCCCAGTGGAGTCGCCAATCTGTAGGACCCCGGAAAAAGTGACCACTTTTTCCGTGATGCGCTACTTAAGTGATCGGGAGCCGACTAAGGTTGCTTAATCCTTAAATAAGGATATTTTTATTTTCGAAATTCATTTTCGGGGTGGTGAAATTTTATTTATTTCACCAATCCATTTTTATTATTTAAATATTTGAAATTACACCAAAATATATTAATAATAACTTAAAATCGACCCAAACAATAAATTCAGGCCCAAAAGAAAATACTGCGATCAAAACCGCGGGTTTGACCATACTTGGGCTGGGCCGTCTGCTTTCCTGGACCAGAGAAAAGGGGTTGGAAACAGTAAAACCCGTGCGGGTTTTATTGTTTCCTGGCCCACTTTCTCTCGGTTTTAGCCTTGAATATAATGAATGAGAGATGTTAAGTCATTTTTAATTATTTTAGTGCAAATTCTAATGTCAAATAATTAAACGGATTGTAAAAAGAATGAAAGAGTTGCCAGTCGATTTAAGGAAACCGACAAACCATAAAAATAATGAAAACAACTCCGGTCTACGAAACCCGATTCTAAGTTCGGGATTAAGGTTACGAATCCAAGAATTATAAGAACTCTCAAATTCGCCTGTTAGAAAACAGATTTTACTAAAATCGACATTAAAATGAAAAAGAGCGTGGAGAAGTTTAATTAATTTCGCAAGTTTATATTCTTAATCATGCAATATAAAGAATGGGGTTTTATTTACAAAACATGCACAATTAAATAAAACGAAATATAAATTACATGGTTAAAAAGTAAAAACAGACAATTAAAAGCGAACCTTTTCGATTTAAAAGCCCGAATGCGCCGATCGAAATCTTGACTTTGCCTTGACTTGGTGGATGGAAAGGTGAGTATGGAGATGATGGAAAGGTGATATATGGATAGTGATTTGATGAGAATTTGGTAGAGTGAAGGTAGTGGTAATATGAGTATGGATATAATAGAAAGAGTTTAAGAGAGTGTACGTAGGATTAGTTGGTGAAAATGGGAGTATAATGGTGGTAGTTTATGAGAGTTGTTGATGATTAGTGAGGGTGAAATGGGGTGTATTTATAGGTGAGTGAGGTGGTGTTTAGGAGGGAAAATCATGGGGGACACATCCACATGATCATGTCATGCAATCACGTAGCACCCAAGTCAAGGGCAAAGATCAAAGCATGTGGGCTAAAACCAAGGGCTTTGCATGGGATTTTGGCGCCGGATTCTCAAAGATAAACCTCGCGCGGGTTTTATAAATCCTGCACACGGATTGCTGACGTGGACGAGCAAAACGACGCGTTTTGGCCAGAAGATAACCCGCGCGGGTTTTGCGATGCAGGCGGCGCTACTGGGCTTGTCACAGTTCGGGCGCTTTTCTTGAATAAAACCCATGCGGGTTTTTATTCTTGGTCCTAGGCCGCTTTTTATTGTTTTGTTTGCGTTGCTCATTGAACCAATGATCCACTTTGGTATCGGCCCAAAAGTTTTATTCATACTTTTGATAAGTCGGGATTATATCGGTGCAAATCCCGGTGTCTACAATAAGTTGCGCTTATAGTTTAATATTTAAAAATTCCAATGAAAGGTCATAAATTTTAATAAAGTTGCACTTAAAAATTTAATTTTTCGGGTCAAACAGGCGGGTCAGGTTTGACCCGCTTATTTGCAGGTTCGGTGTATTTTGGGTTTAGTTAAAAAAATCGTGTTCAAAACCAAAAAGTTTCGGGCAGGTTCAGGTCGGGCTATCGGGTCGGGTTAGAAATTGTCAGGTCTAGAGGTCACACATCTCATAATTAGGCTTATTATCCCCTCATCAAAACCCAGACTCCTCATGATTTGCTCAATAAAGTCCCACTCTACTCTGTCGTACACCTTGCTCATGTCGAGTTTTAGCGCCATGTAGCCCCTCTTCACATTTTTTGGTCGTTTCTTAAGGTAATGAAAATGTTCAAAGGCTACTAAAATATTGTTTGTAATTAGTCTACATGGCACGAACACACTTTGAGACTCATGAATAATGTGGGGTAGGATGTGTTTTAGCCTGTTCACAATGGTTTTTGCTATTAACTTGTACACAACATTGCAAAGGCTAATGGAGCGGTAATCTTTTGTGGTGGTGGGGGCTTTAACTTTTGGTATGAGGGTAATGAATGTATGATTAATGGGGTCCGGGGCCGCTCTATTATTAAGGACATTTAGCACAAAAGACACATTATCATCTTCTACTATATGCTAAAACTTTTGGTAAAAGAGAGCCGGCATACCATCTGGGCCCGGGGCCTTCGTCGGATGTATTTGTTGTAGGGAATGATAAACCTCTTCCTTTGTGTAGGGACTCCTCAGTTTAGAGTTCATCTCCTCCGAGACTAAGGGTGCCACCAAGCTTGTAACCGGGGTTGTGTCCGAGAGCTTCTGCGCCTTAAAGTTGTGCTCGAAATACCGCACAAATATTTTTTCAATATCATCCTCATTTTGCTTCCATTCCCCTGTTTTATCCTTGATGGTCGTTATACTATTCTGCCTCCTGCGTTAGTTTGCATTTTCGTGGAAGAAATTAGTATTCCGATCTCCCTCTTTCATCCAGTTTTGTCTGCTACCTTAGGCCCAGTATTGCTCCTCCATTTCCTCTATGTGCTCGAGTTCTACCTCCGTGGATCTCATTCGTACCAGGTTTTCCTTTGTTGGGCTCATCTGCTAGGTTGTCTTTATTTGTTGTTTAAGATCATTCGCTTCTTCACTCAGTCTCCTAATGTTCAGGCCCAATTTTTTTTTTTTTTGTACGCTTGCACACTCCTTCTAGTCTCGATGCCATGTCCCTCCATTTCTCCTCCTCCCATGCTACTTCAATAACCTATTGACATTTTTCGTCCTACAACCAGGCCTTATCGAATCGGTATGCCCTAGCTTTGTTCCGCTCTTTCCATAAGTTGGGCGTATGCATGGAGATGTCAAGTATGATGGGTGCATGGTCGGATCTCCGCCGGTACATGTGTGTGGTGCGGTTCCAAGGGAAAAGCCTTCTCCATGCATAATTTGCTATGAACCGGCCAAATCTTTCCTAGATGTTTTCGTTTGCTTCCCGGCCATTCGTCCATGTGTAAGGGTATCCTTCGTAACTCAGGTCCACCAGACCACAATCATCCAGTGCTTTACGGAAGCCCTCAATCGCTCTATCCGGTATTCCAATTCTCCATTTTTTTTCTCCTCATGAGAAAGGAGGCAATTAAAATCCTCCCCCCCCCCAGTCCGCCCAAACTACGTAGCAACTCCGATGTTTTATACCTTTCTTCTTCCTTGGGAAAGTCGTATATGCCTATGAACCTCCATTTTCTTTCTCGTGACTCATCTACCTGGCTGACATCAATGTGGTTTGAGGACATTGACAGTAGCTCTATTCTCTTATCCTGCTTCCATAGTATGGCTAACCCTCCAATTCTCCCTCTCCCTTCCCCATTACAGCTCACACAAACTCCATAGGGCATGTTTATTCGACTTTTTACTTGTTTCATCTCGTGATCTTTCAGCTTTGTCTCACAAAGGAGCACCATGTCGAGATCTTCTTCATAGAGGAGTCGCTTCAGTCCTCTTACTACGCGTGGGTTCCCAAGCCCACGGCAGTTCCACGCTAGTATTTTCATTGCTCTTCGCGGGACCGTCTCCCGGTCTCCATTACTTCTTTTCGTCGTGGGTGTTTGCATGGTACTGTTCCATGTACAATCTCTTATCCTTTTCGACTTGCATGGCCCCCCTCTCTGCCTCTTTTTTTATTGTTTGTTCCTTGCTCTGTGCCTTCATCCTGATTCTCACGTTGCTGACGGATTCTTTTCTATCTCCTGCTCAAGCTATTAGATGAAGTGACGGAAACCTCTGTCTCAGCTTCCTTGGCACTTTCTTGTCCCTTTCTCCCTCCTTTTCCCCCCTCACTTTCCTCCCTTCCTCCCTTTGCGTGGCTATCTCCAATGTTTTCCTTTGTCTCCACTACATTGTTGTCATGCACCTTTACTTTTTCGATTCTCTATATGACCTCCTTCACACTGGGGTGACTCTGCCCCGTTCCCTCCTTGTCCAGCCTGAGCTCTCTCTCTGGTGGGAATACCAACTTTCTTGTTACTCCATTCTCGTCCTTGAGATTCGGTAATACTAGCCCCCGTTTGGTATCCAAGGTGAAGCTTTCATCCACTCTCCGAACCGGGGTTGGGCTTCTTCATCATCATCTCCCTTTTCTTTGCAATCCCGTTCATTATGTCCTAACCTCCCGCAGTAGTAGCAGATCGTTGGCAATCTTTCATATTTGACGCGTAGCTTAAGCTATTCTCCCGTGTGATAACTGCGTTTTATGACTATATTTTTAAGGGTTTTTAATAGTGAATTAGGGATATTTTTTAGTGTAAATCTTGATTTATATTTTGATTTCCATACTATACTTGGTGTTGTTGTTTTTAGTGTTGTTTTTAGTGTAAATCTTGATTGAGGCGACCCAAGGAAGTGGAGGAAATTCATCACATTCGGTCAACCCATTCAATTCGGCCCAGCCTTGAATTCATGGCACTCCCCCACCATCTCACTCGGTCCAATCACAAGAAGGGAGCAATTAATTTGTGGGCCATGTCTATCATCCATTCGGCCCAATGAAAGAAGAGGAAGGGAGACACTTAATTGCTTTGGGTCAAGCCTTCATGCGCTCAGGACAACGAAGAGGAAAGTGGGGAATTAAATTCATTTCATGCGGCCCAACCAATGACAAGAGAGTGAGGAGTCGATTGCCTTCATGGCACCCATTGATTTCGCCCAGCACAATCTGAGAACGAGGAGGACCCAAGGTAGTAGCTGCCACGGCCTGATCGTGGTGACGGCCACGGTCTGTGGCTGGGTGGCTGTGCAATTTCATTGGTCGTGCTTCGCAAGGAAAGAAACTAGGGACGCTTATAATTCGCTGGGCATCATTCAGGCGATCATTCACCCATTCATCAAACATCATTCATCTGTCCACCCTTGGAAGAGAGGAAAAAAAAAACCCTAATAACCCCATCTACTCCTCAACTCTCCATGAAGATTCAAGATTGATATTGATTCGAGGAGAAGCGAAGATCAAGATTCAAGAGGAATTCATCGACGCTCGCGAGGAAGACTCAACCCCGGGATCGAAAGATTCGACGGTTGTATTCTTCGTAGTTATCTTTCCTTTTTGATTTCTTTCGTTGTTTTGAGAATCAATCATAATGTTTGGAACTTGTTTCGTGCTTTTCTTGAACATGAGTGAGTAGTTATTTTGAATTCTAGGGTTTTGCAACCCGAAACAATGTAGCTTGATTGATTGTTATTAGTTTGTGCATGAATTCTTGATTAGAATCAATAAAAGGTTGTGTTTTCCATGTTTATGAGTATTGTTAAGGCCTTAAATATTTGTAAGTTTGAGATTAGCCTAAGAAGTACTGAAAGGTGAATTAGGGTAATCTGATTACCAACATGTCTACCTAGGTTTGCGAAAGTTGAGAAAGGAGTAGTGAACTAGGGAATCATTAGACCTTCAATTCCGATTAACCTAAAAGGCACACGAAAGTTGTTGATTAGGTTGTTTAGAATAGTTTTATTTAGCATCGAAAGGGCGATAGGATTCAGAGGTTGTCGATTCTTGATTCGTTCTTGAATGTATGATTGTGCAGGCTAGGTTTTAGTAATCGAACTCGTTGTTAGGTTAGCTTTTCCCTAGATGTCTTTCTCTCTTGAAGGATTCTGTGATTGATTTTTTCTGCTTTATTAGTTTGATTAGTTGTTAAACCTTTTCCAAAACCCAAAACCTGATTAGCTTAGCAATCGTGATAGAGTCTAGTTTATTGAGCTGCTAATTGAGTCCCTGTGGGATCGACCTTGACGTGCTACTACGTACACCGTGCACTTGCGGCCCTGTCACTGTGCTTGTTTTCACCGGGATGTGACTTGGGAAAGGCTCAAGTAGGTCCATTAGGGTACGGAACCGGAGCGATTTTTCCCATCCACCCCCGCTGCGTCATTCTCCTTGATCAAAATCCCTAGATGATCCGCAAGGGCTCTGATGTTCTTCTCGTTCCTCCCTTTAAAGGGTGGATCGTAAACTCGGACCCAGAAAGCGCATGGGTGAGAGTCTCCATTGCCTTGGATGGCTGAATTTCTTCCTCGATTTCCTTCATGCACACCACTACTTTATTGAACATCCATGGTTGCCCATCCAGGATTTTAGCCTTGTCTCTCCAGTGGAAAAATTGAAAGAGGAAAAGATTGTCGGCCACCTCCTTGATTTCTACCCCATGCCCTAAAGCCTAGATCTTCTCCATTGTGCTCATGAAGGCTAACTTGTTGAATTTTTTGTCCGTCCATAGTCTTCCGATCAAACAAAGAGCCAATTGCGATTCTTCATCATCTGAGACCTCACTCGCCCATAACACTGACTTCTTTCTCTCACCCTCTGATCTATCTCCCCGTTCCTGCCCTGTCATCTGTTCCTTCGGCTTCCTTCCCTACGTCGGAAAGCCCGGACACAAACCGTGGCCAACGCTGGTGTCAAACCCTAGATGTCTAGGACGAGAAAACTACCACTAAGGAAACCCTAGGGGAGACTCGGTTTTGACTTGGCTATACCTCTTCTTAAAGCTTTCATTGAATATATAAGTTAATTCTTTTTGATACAATACTTTCCTATTTTATGTACTTAATAAATTATTTTAGGAAAATAAATTACCAAAGAAATATTGCATCTGTAGTATAATATTAATTGAAAATATTTATAAGTAGCCGAGGAATTATTTCTCACAAGCCTTTTATCCCCATCATAGAAATAATATTCAATCCCCGGCTGATCCGGGAAACCCGGGATTCTTTCAAATGGATAAATATGGGAGACCAAGGATCCACTAACTGCTTAGGGTTTGAGAAAACCCCAATCTAGAACTCATAAAACTACCACTAATTTTTAGGGTTTTGGGGTTTTGGAGATGAACAACAAACACAACAATAATTAAAAGGGATAGGGTCAATTGTAAAGAGTAATACTCACCCAATTGAACAAAAATTAAAATGTTGAATTATTTGCACAAGGACCTTCCACAAGTAAAGAATCTTGAAACACCCAAGAAATCTCACAAAGAGTGGAGGAAGAACACCCACTCACCAAGATGAAAAATCACCAAGCAATTTCCACCCAAATGATTTGCTTTCATTGATTAGGGTTTGAAAACCCACAATTACAAACTCTCCAAGTGAGAGGAATTTTCTTGAGTCTAATTCCCAAACATTCATCAAAAGTCCCTACAAAAATATAACATTAGGGTATATATATGAAGGGGGAAGAAACAACGAAATTTTAGTTCTAGATAGGCCCGTCACGGGCGTTACGAGCTTCGACAATTTAATTTTACTGCTGCATGGTCGTCACGGGCGTGACGACAGGGGGTAGCGGGCGTGACGATCTGGGCAATTTTTTTTCCGACTTCAAACTAGCATAACTTCTTCATCCGAACTCCGTTTAGACCCATAAGATATCGATGAAATGCTCTCGGTGTCTACTTTAAGCTCCCAAAATTTGAAGACCATCGGAGTTGTATTGAAAGAGCTATGATCAAAAGAGTGAAGACATGTCTTTTCTTGTCATCCAATTTGCCCAAAAACATCATATTCTTCAACTTATTCTTTTGACTCGGCCTTGTTCCCTCATGACTTCTTCATAGCCTCATCGGGGTTGGTTTTCGGGGCTTGACTTGACCTTCCATGGTTCCATCCCGACCCTTGTGTAATGATCAAAACACCCCTACGCTTCCTCGACGGTCAATTTGGTGCTTCAAAAGCGACCCAAGCTTGACTTGAAGGAAAATAGATTGGACCCACTTTCGTTATTTTTTCCGATGTTAAGGACCCGTGGGAAATATTGATCACCGGCTAATTTACCTTTTAAAGCTTCCATTCAAGACATGATTTTATTTTGTTTGATATATAATTCCTTTCTATTTTATGTTCTTTAAAATTTATTTTAGGAAAATAAATTACATGAGAAATATTGTTAAGTCTCATGTGTTTTTGGAGTACCCCATTTTCTATATGGATCGGAGATTATTATTATTTTTTATTATTATTATTACCACAACTTATTACAATGTTATTCTTATAAAATCAATATTTAATTTACTAGTCTTAAATCTTTGGATGTGTGTTTTCTAGGGATGAAAGTCATATTCGAGTCTGAAGCGAATCTGTTCCGATCCGATAAAACACCAACAATAAACCTAAAGTAGTTTTTTCATTTTTATTTTAATTGGACTTAATTGAAGTTAATCGGATCGAAGGAGGTGACCTCCATATCCAATCCAATTATAATTGCAGTCGAATTTTTTTAATTATATTCGAATTTAGATATTTCCTTCTCGGATATTTTTCTGCTCCATTAGCCAAACCAGCTACTTGGTGTTATTTTTCAATTCCTTCTGATTACCTTTTGTGATTGTAGGTTCTTTTTTAAATAGAACTATTCGTCCATATTATTTGTATTTGTATTTGTATTTATCCATTTAAATCAGCATCCATATCCAATCCAATATTGGACATTGAGGTAAAAAGTTTGTAATTTACCGAAATTACCCATATTTTAATTGAAGATAATAGTTGTCGGAATTGTAAAAAAATATAAGTGAATTTATTAATTAGAGGTAGAAAAGAAATATAGTCGTTGGCATTATAAATGAGACAAATATTTTGGGACAAAGAAGTTAAATAAAATGACAAATAATTTGGGAGGAAGGTAGCAGTAATCCAAGCAAGATAAATATAAATCCCGTTCGCTTCCCTAGTCTCCTCTACTAATCAAAACAGTGCTTAAAATGTTTACTGAAGTTGTTGTCCGCTTAAAACTCCAACTTAAACCCTAGCGACGTGAGAACCCAGTTGCAGCAGCAGGTTAGCATCTTAGCATCTCTTCTCCATACCTTCATTTCATTTTTTCTGTTGCCATCCTTCCCATCCGCTCTCTGTTCCTCAAATTTCCTGTTTATAGCCTACCATTTTACTCACCATTAATTCGTTACTTTATTCTTGGCTTCTGCATTTATATTCACTCCTTTGCCGTTTGCTTGCCAATGTAAAATATTGCAAGCTCAGAAACAAGACATCAAGGGCAATGGCACTTGTAATTGATCTTTCGTTTCACGGCCTTGCTTTTGTTTCATTTGGATACTTTCTGCTCTATAATTATGCTTCTCCTTATGGGGTTTACATGGGCTGGTATCTGATTGTGTGAAAAATTAGTTATTCAATCTTATTTAAACAAAGGTAACCCTTGTGCTCTGTAGGAGAAGCCATCCCACTCAAAAAGCATGCTCTACCTCTACCCTGATCTGAAGTTCCATGCTCAAGCTTGATTTTGTATTTGATCTACTATGCGGTTCAGCTCCGACCTTCAGATTTTATTGATTAATGTTTTTCTGCATTAACCATTAGTTATTGAATGATATTTGGACTGTAGTAAACAAAAGACGTTGCACAAAGAAAAGCTTGTTAGACTCATGAGTCATGGCAAGCATATTCAAGCCTAAGCTTGCTCATTTGGAGCTAAACATCGTTTTTGTTCTTGCTGGCGTCTAGTTCATAGAGCAGCTCTGCTTGTGGCGGTGTGGCTAGTCTTACATATAATTTGATTGAATGTTATGGAGCCCTTATAGTTTATTGCAACTCATTATGGCTGTTGAGGTTGATAACAGTTGATATAATTGAGTTTGCCATATTATTTTCAGGATGGCTTTTATGAACAAGATTGGGAACATACTGAGGCAAACACAACCATCTATATCCAATGCATCGTTTCTCCAGGCGATGAGATGTTTTTCCTCCTCAAAGCTTTTTATTGGAGGTATTTGATTTCCCACCTTTTTTTGTTCACATGGCTTGTGAATCCTGTCATATCTTTGGATACGTACAAGTTGCCTAGCACAGATGAAGTCATCCTTTTCCATGCGTTTGAGTAAACTACAAATAGATTAAGTGGTCATCAAAGGCAAGTCAACTCGTTCTTCATGCCATATGATAATGAATGCTTTCCACAATTCCAGGTCTTTCATATGCAACAGACGAGAATAGCTTGAGAGAGACCTTTGCACCCTACGGGAGTGTAGTTGAAGGTATTTTAGTTCCTATACACCCTTTCCCATTTGTTAAAATAAATTATTCTATCATATGTGTTAGAATCTGTTATTATTTTTCATCTAGGCTGGAGTAAATATTTGACCATTTGCCAAGTGTTCAAGGTTTTCTTGTTGCTAGGATTATTTGATCAAAATCCATATTTTCTATAGATAGCTTTATTTGTTATAATCATCATAATATTATAGTGTTATTTTATGCATAATTTCCCCTTTCTATAATTATATTAGTAATGACTTTTGGACTTGAAATGACCATGATCTTCCATTAATCTTAGGTCATTTAGATTGTTCCCGCTATCATTCGCCTTGCACCCTTTAGTGAAACCTTTTGGTTAATTGAATGTTTTCTTGCCCAAATAATAGGGTTTGCATGACATAGAACACCTAAAAAAAAAAACAAACACCAATGTACAAGTAGGAATCTTTGCTGCGATTAGTGATGGCGGAATGGGACATGGTCCTAGGAAGGATGATGTATCACTTGAAGATTTTTACTATGTTGCTGTTGAGCAACATATTCCGCACGTGTCATTTCTTTGAAATGGCGTGTATGGATGCAAATTCCTCGTGAATAGTATTGAGTTCTAGTAAGGGAGCTTGAGGGCATGATAATAACATGCTTATGTTTTGAGAATTTTGTGTAGCTGGAGCATAGTGCTTCATGGTGGAAAATTGGAAGTAAATTGAGTTGTTTGAATTGCTAGATAATATCATGCATGAGAGTTTGAGGACTTGATGTTTTTTGTACTTCCCCCTTTTTTCTTTTGTAGGAAAAAACATATAAATTAATATAGGATTGAAAGATAAGATTCTCATCTAGCATCCTACAAAGTTATGTATAAGGATGTCAAATATTTAGGTTTTGGGTCATTTCGGGTTCAAACGAACCTGACTTCGAACGAAAAGTTGATGTCCGTCCATTATTTTCAGGTATTTTTTCGGGCTGGGCAACCCGAATAAGCCTAAATATTGGTTTCGGTCAATAGGAAAATGGAAAACATTGTGTTCAAATTTTTGGTCACATTCGTCGAAATTAAAATTTAGATGAAGAATCTATGACCGTACCTGGTCTTTCCCGGGTTGTACTGCATCGGATATTCGAGCGGGATAGTTTTCGGTGGCCCTAGTTATGTACAACCAAAAACCAAACTTTTATGAAATCTACCACGTCAAAAGAGGAAGAGCTAAACTTTCCCTTTGGTAGTGCTTCATGGTTGAAAACTGGAAGTAAATTGAATTGTTTGAATTGATGATAATATCATGCATGAGAGCTTGAGGACTTGATGGTTTCTTGTACTTCCCCCTTTTTTCTTTTGTAGGAAAAAACATATTAATTAATAACAGGATTGAAAGATAAGATGCTCATCTGGCATCCTACAAAATTATGTATAAGGCTGTCAAAAATTTTGGTTCGAGTCATTTGGGGTTGGAATGAATCGTACACCCAGCGAAAAGTTGATGTTCGTCCATTTTTTTTAATGTATTTTTCCGACCGGACAATCCGAATAAGCCTAAAATATTGGGCTCAGTCAATAGGAAATGGAAAATATTGTGTCCGAAATCTTGGTCAAATTCGTCAAAACTAAAATTTGGATGAAGAGTCTATGATCGTACCTGGTTTTTTCCGGGTTGGACTGAACCAGATATTCGGGATGGACAATTTTTTTGACGACCCTAGTTATGTACAACCAAAAAGGAAACTTTTACAAAATCTATCACATCAAAAAAAGAAAGAGCTATACTTCCCCTTTTATGCATGGGTAACCCCCCATCCTGGTGTCTCTCTAATACAATCTTTTTTATTACTTAGTATAAGAAAAAAATTTCTCTTATAGGTGAGCTCTAATGAAGTGGCTGGCTGACTGGATGTGGATTACTGCTTTTCTGGCGCCCTTTAAACTTTACAGTGATGTAGCTCTAAGAATCATAAGATTAGTCAGGAGAGTCCATGTAAGTCATCATAAATAAAATTAGGAAAAATATTAATAAGATATTTTCTTTAAAATATCAAAAAATTTAAGAGATAGCTTTCCTTGCGATTGTTGTAGACATTTTTTTTTTTGTGATCAAGATATGCGTTGAAGGACAAGGGTATGTCCCGTATATATAAAAGGAGTCTTAAACAAAAACCAAAAAGCCAACACGAAGTTTCTCCTTTTATCTTTGGTGGGTATCTTTCCTTTGATGGCCGACCAAGCAAGTAAACAACAAACTTTAGTGGGAGCTTTTAGACTTCCAAATTGCTTGATCGGGATAGTCTTTCTCGTTCAACTCCTTAAACATCTCATATAAAAATTATTCATAGTTAACTGTCCACTAGTGTAAGGAGGCCTAAGGATGTCATCATTGCCTTCAAGAGCTATCTTAATATTAGTTAGCAAAGCCATTCTAAGATACTACATCTTGAACAAATGCTTTGTTTAGTTTTTCCATTCTATTGAGACTTTATTTAGAGGTATCTCTACACCATATTTATGCGCCAAAGCAAGACCCTAGCCTCATTCTCCACTTTAAAGTTGACCATAGACCAAAACTTCTCAATGACATGCATAATAAACTTCCAACAATCAACCTCTTGGGCGAAGAAAAGGCTTTTTACTCCACCAACCATGCCTATGAACTCCTCACCTTGAGTGTGTGTTTGGATTGCAAAAAATATGGTGGAAAAAAAACTCATGGAAAAAAATTAGGAGGAATTTTTTTTTTTGGTTAAAGTAAGTTTCTATAGTTTGATTTAAGTAAACTTTTGAAGGGAAAAAATTGATTTTCCATTCAATTTTCTTTTTCTTGTTTGGTTTAAGGAAAAATGCATGGAAAAAAAAATATTTACATGGAAACTTGTAAATATGAAGCTTTCTTTTTCTAGATAATACGATGTGATTTAAGAGAGAGAGAGAGAGAGAATATCGGTGCGTGAGAGAGAGTGATGGAGAGAGAAAGGAGAGAGAGAGAAGGTATTAAAATTTGTGCCTAAGAGAGTGGTGGAGAGAGAGAAAGAAGAGAGAGATACTAAATGGGTGCATGAGAGAGAGAATGAGAGATAATGTGGAAGAGATAGAGACAGATAGAGAGAGAAAATAAAATGCATGTGTGAGAGAAATATTAAAATGGATGCGCGAGAGTTTTTTTTTTTTTTTTGGGAGGGTGGGGGAGGGCAAGGAGAGAGATGGAGAGAAAAGTTGGCCTTTAGTTTTATTTTTTTTCTCAAAAACTTTCCTCTCATTTTTAAAGGGAAAATGTTTAATTTTTCTTACCCTAAATTTTCCATGTACTTTTCCAACGGTTTCTTTTTCCATACTTTTTTCTTTAATCTAAACATAGGAAATATTATTTTCCAAATTGTTTTTCTTTCCACCCATTTTCTACAGGCCAAACACACCCTTATGTTTTATTTTATCCTTTGGATTCTAACATCAACTATCATGTGTCTGCTATCTTTTATTTTTGATCCCTTATCTTTTTTGAACTAAAGAAATACTTCTGAATTCTGATTTATGTGTTTTGTTTACTGTTTCTCGTAGCTAGAGTTGTCGTTGATCGTGAGACAGGGAGGTCAAGAGGCTTTGGCTTTATCAGCTATCCATCTGTTGAGGAGGCTTCTGCTGCAATCCAGGCCTTAGATGGAAGGGTATAATTGGAAATCTTCTATTTTTGTGATTTGATTATCATATTTATTTAAGCATGGTTGAATGCTCTTGCTGCTTCTGTCTGCGATGAATGAAGAAACACTAACATATCGTATAGGAAACTGCGTTTAATGCTGCACAACTTATGATATGTCTCAGATCTGCCTGGTTTGTGTAGTGAAAGGACGTGAATAACATTTTTCAATGAATGTCTTCGGTCATAAAAGTTGTCTTAGGGCAATTGATAATTGCTTTGGTGGGGTGATTTACTTGGGTTCCTTAATTTGAATTTATTAAATGGTGAAATGCATAACAAATCTATTTATTTCATTTGTTTTTCTTTGTTTATGGATCATCAAAATGGGATGAAATTTTATTTCTCCTAGTACCAGCCAACTTTGCACTCTTTAGTGACTATCAATGGTGATGTTTCACTGCTGCGTCTGCAGAGTTCTTTTAAGCTATGTCTGTACATGTCTATGTGCATCAATGTCATTGTTGCTCATGTCAGATGCTGGATGCCACTCATGAATTATGCACTCTTTAGTTTTCATTGTACCATACCAAGTGTTTAGAACTGCATTAGAATTGCTTATTTCTTTGCTGGCATATTCTTACATTACATCATGTAATTTTATTTCACTATATTGGAGCTCAACAATGTATATTTATCTGTTATGCTGACTGCATTGGTGGTGTATGATGTGAACCAAGCTACTTGCAATAGACTTTAAAGTGGAGAGGCATAGGCTGCTTACTACTCCATAGTAAAGAAGTTAATTGGGCAGGGCTACCCCTCCCTCCTTCTCATCTGCGCACACACGCACAAAAAGGGGAAGAAATGAAGTGTTTCGCTTTCATTTCCTGGTGTGCTGAAATCCAATAATTATAGGTGTCTATATTGTGGATCCTCATGTCATGAGTATTTTTGAGTTTATATCAACATTCCAGTTGTAAAAATCTAGTCTTCACATTCCTGTATTGTGACCAGGATCTACATGGGAGATTTATAAGGGTAGCTTACGCATCTGAACAGAGAAATGCAAATCGAGGTCCACGTTTTTCTAGTGGCACTGGTTATGGTACCGGTTTTGGGGCAGCTGATGGCTATGGTGCAAATAGCAGTCAAACTGGTGGCAATTACAGTAATGGAGGCAGCAAATATGTTTCAAGTGATGCCGGTGGTTTTGATAACCATGACAGTAGTCATGTTGGAGCAAACAGCTTCAACTATGGGGCATCATATAATAGCATGCAACAGGAACATGGTCCTTGACAAGGTGGCAATTTTGAGCATGGCAACAATGACAATAATTCTTACAGTGAGAATGGTGTCCGTGGCTCTTTCAATGCTCAGCTTGGTTGAATTACATTGAACTCTGGGAAATGGGGGCTGGCTTGTAGGATTCGGAAGCAGGCCGTGATACCCAAATGCTCTCCTCTGTTTTTGGGTCATCCTTATTGTTGAATGAGGCAGTGGAAATTCCGTTGTCACTCATTTATATTCTGATGACATTGTATTCTCTACAGTGATAGGAATAGGATTAGCACAACACAACTGTAATACAATTTTGAAACACATGTGGTCACAATTTGTGCTGATTTGCTTTTTAGCATGTTTCTGCTTAGGCCCTGTTCTTTTATGCGGGTGTCGCGGTATGATGTGGTGAAATTGTGACGGGTATGGTGGAATTGTGGTGGGTTATTGATAAGTTGTGATGAATTTTTTTGTATATATATATATATATAAATATTGTATTGGTAATTGTAAAAAAGTAATTGGAAAAGTGAGTTGAAATATTGTACGTAATATTGTTTTTGGATGATTAAAAAAATATTGTATTGGTAATTGTGAAAAAGTAATTTGTGGTGGGTTGTGGTGAATTGTGGTGGAATGGTATGTTTTGGTGGGTTGTGGCAAAGTTCGGTGGGTTGTAGAACTGCGTATGAAAAGAACAGGGCCTTAGGTGGAACGTTTTTCATTTTTTTTTAAAAATTGGGGTAAGATACAATAGAAGCAAGTGAAGAACTTATAGGACTTTTCTATCAAGATATCTCCCTAAGTTATCTGCACGAATTAAGTGTAATTTTTTGAGGGTATTTTTGGTATTTTATGTCCATCCAAATAATATTTAAAAAAAATAAAATAAAACCCACATCTAAGTCATCCTTACGTACACCCAATGTTTAATCCATAATTAATTATCCATCATAAACAATAACAAAAATAAAATTAATGGTAAACATCATTACTTCCCCTGCGTTACCTATGGACATTCACTTCACCATTAGTTACCACTATGGTTCTCAATATAAAAAAAAAAAAAAAAATCCAGCTACAAGACAATAACCTTGACTGAATTTTTAATTAATCAAACAATTTTTTTAAAAAAAAACCATCCAAAATGTTCCTATAAAAACCTTGGCGATGTTATGTATCTATTACTCATCTTTTAGCATAATTTAATCATAATCATTACAATAGTTCTAAACATTATGAGCTATCCTATCACAATCTCAATTTATTTATTCACTTTTACATCAACTTTCTCCTAAAAAAGATGGTTGAAAAATCAAGGTAAAAGTCTCAAGATTATGAAATTCTTACAATGCGATGATGATAACTTTTGAGTAAAGGTATGCTCTTCATCGGTGAAAATGTATCTTCATATACTTTATTTGATTCAAAGTTACATATTATATATGATTATTATATTATATATTATTTTATTCAAATATGTTGATATCATTCAACCATACAACTAATTAAAAATTTATTATATTATATATTATTTTATTCAAATATGTTGATATCATTCAACCATACAACTTATTAAAAATATATGTATTAGTAGAATCTTAACCCACTTCTCTTAATATATTTTTTTTATGGCTCATACATTCACACAAGCATTAGAGCCAATTTTTTCTCCCATTTTAATAATTGTATTAAGGAAGATAGCATCTATAGAATAGAAAACTTTGTTGTCAAGTCTAATAAACATAAATTTTGAATTGTTAGTGATTGAAAACAATATTATGATACACTTTTTAGAAAACAATTATTAATTTATTTCGAAATATTTAATATTTTTAGGAGTTTTCAAAATTTGACTACATGCAATTCTTTTATCAAGACTAATTTATAATCATATCAACAAATTAAATACAGTCACGACTCAATATAATTATAATTATTATGTAAATGACTATTATAAAACTATGTTCTTCTTCTTGCCTAAATGCCACGTTAACAATTCTAATAAGACACACCAATGCAAATAGTGTTGGTGCTTTTACATTTTAGTACAACCAATAACTTCAATATTCAAATTCTTATTATGCTAACTTTAAATTTTAAAAAGAAATGAACTTTTCAAAACTTTTAGAATATGGTATGAGAAATTAAAAGATAAAAAAGAATGTTGAAATTCAACCATAGTTGAAAATATTTTCAACTATGGTAATTGAAAATTTTATAACATTCATTTATTAAAAATAAATCATATTTTTTTAAAAGAATTTATATCCTTCTAAACATGGTTAATTATTGTAACAAGTTACTTTGATCAACCTACATTGATTTTGTATTTTTATGGTAAAATTAATGGTATTTTCACTTTTCAACTACAATAGTGGAAAAAAAGTCAATTATGATAGAATTTTCTTAAAAAAATTCAATTTTGTAAAAAATTATAACTTAACATGTAGATTTACTTATTGTAACAAGTCATATGATGAATATATATTAATTAAAATTTTTTAATGGTAAAATTAAGGGTAATTATACATTTCAACTACCATAATTGAAAAATTTTTCAACTATGGTAGAATCTCTCTGAAAATTAATGTTAAAAAGTAACAAGGTGGGTGTGATTTTTCAGACACATTGGATAATTTAGTTGTGTAAATTAATTTTTGAAAAAATAAAAATATTATCCAATAGACATTTATGGTAAAATATATGTAATTAATTTAATGTTATTTGTAACCTCACTTCATGCACTAAAAATACTAGACTTTGTTGCATTGCTAATATCTTTGATTCCAAATCATGAACTACACATTACAAAGGGTGCAATAAGCAATCAGTTTAGAGGTTACTTAGTAAATTTACAATGTCTCAATTTATTATTATTGTTATTGTTATTATTATTATTATTATTATTTATTATTTTATTATTATTAATATTATTATTGGTTTAAAATATATTTATTATATTATTAGAAGTCTTATATTTTTTTTGTAAAAAAAGGTCTTATCCTTATGAATTAACAACGCTTGAATATATATATATATATATAGGGATATGATCATATGAGCATGCTATTAAGGTGAGCATGTGAGCACTACCAATATGGACCATTGGATGTTGATCAATGGATGGGAAAAAAGGGGGACTTTAGATTTTTTTTCCAGCCCTTTTGTATATGAACTCACGTGACTTTTAAAGAGGGTGAGGGAAATAAAATAAAGGGGAATGCATTTGCTGTGTTGGGAAGTGAAAGGGCGGCTGATGGTAATGATGAAGAGAACATTGGAAAACAAAAGAAAAAAGGTCTCAACAGCGCATGCAAGGGCAAAACGTCGGGAGTGGAACAGTCACACACTAAACCATTCACGTAGGAAGAACAAGAAGGAGAAGAACTATAGGAGAATTACCCTCAAACAGGATTACCCTCAAACAAATAATCAAAATTCTGGTGATTTGAGTTATTTTCGTGATGGGTGATGAGAGGACGACTAATGTTGGACCAACTGAAGGAGAATCGAGGTAAGTGAATGATGAGTTTATCCATTTTTTTGCCACCATCTGTGTCCAATTAGGGTATTGTCGTTGCTTCTTGATTGATCATGATTGATCATCGACAGTGGAAATATATATATTTATGTATATGTGGTTTTCGATGTTCACAGTAAGTCATGTCGCGGTCCACAACGTGTTTGATAAACGTTCACAGTGTAACGTGGCATGACATACATACGGAAAACATATTAAAGATAGAACATTAAACCATTGAAACTAGAACGTTCACAGTGTACTATATGAAAATTTAATCACATGGTGGGGTATTGTCGTTCCTTCTAGATTGATCATTATTGATCATCAACATTGGAACTATATATTTATGCATGTGGTTTTCGATGTTCACAGTAAGTCAAGTCGCGGTCCACAACATGTTAGAAGAACGTCCACAGTGTAACGTGACATGACATTAAAGATAGAACGTAAATATGGCAAACATATTAAAGATAGAACGTTAAGTCATTGAAAGTAGAACGTTCACAATGTACTGCATGAAAATTTAATAGTTGGACACAAAGATCAAACATGGTGACCGGAAACAACCTTATTTTGAGTGTCCACAGGAAGTAATAGGGATGTTCATAGTAAATATAGGGGATGTACACAATGTATATAGTTGTGCTGATGCGTTTAAATAATCACAATTAATATGGCTGTTGATGCCCACGGTCAGACAGTGTATCGATGTTGATTTGTAATTTTTTTTGTGTCTAAATATGTGTAGCGATGTCCCCGACGTTACTCTTGAAGATGGCACACAAGTAGTGTTGCCACCACTTGTGCCGACGAACTAGTACATGAATGATAATGCGGAGTATATCCCAGTTTGCGACGACCAGTCATTGGTACCAAAGGAAGGGGAGGACTTTGACAGCATTGAAGCCGGCAAAAAGTTTTATGAATGATATGCTTCAGCAGTTGACTTTAGTGTGCGGAGTTATAGCCACACGAAGAATAATAAATTAAGGACAGAGTGGAAGGTGTTTGTGTGTTCAAGGCAGGGGTGGAAGGCTGAACACCCGGAGCAATTATATGATGTAGACGGGGGGCAACTAACTGCTATGATGGGGCAACATTGCGGGGATGCTATTGTTGGTGATAAAACGCCTAAAAAAGTGGTCAAGAGACGACGAACAACAGAGACCAGGTGTGGGTGCGAAGCAAAGATGACGCTGAAGTCCACCGATGATGGAAAGTTCACTATTAGCAAGTTTCATGCGGGTCATACTGTAGACCCCGAAAAAATCTGCCGATCTTTTCGCGGCGCTACTCAAAAGAGGAGTTCTCTTTTTTAAATTGGGAGCCGACTAGGATTGCTTATCCTCAATTAAAGGTTTAACTTTTAAGGACACTTTTAAGTTGACAAATTAGATTAGCCCGAAAACTCGATTTTGGAAGAAGACGAAAGGAGAAAGAAAAAAAAAAGGAAAGAAAATACAAGAACCCGTCTGGGTTCTTCAGGGGAAACCGAAAAAAAGAAAGAAAAGAAACAGAACCCGTCTGGGTTCTATCAAAAAGGGCCGAAAAGAAAAAGAGAAAAAAGAGCAAGAACCCGGTTGGGTTCTTCAAAAACCAAGAAAAAGAGACAGGGAACCCGTCTGGGTTCCTGTCTTTAATTTGGGGCGAAAACAAAGAAAAAAGAGGAAGTTTTCGGGAAAAGAAAAGAAAAAGTTAGAGTCGCCAGTTGAATTTAAGGGTAAAACAACAAACCAAAAAAATAAGACTCCGGCCTACGAACCCAAAGGCGGATTCGGGGGTAAGGTTACAGATTTGACAATAAAGATCATCAAACCTGCCCGTTCAAGCGAACGGACTCTACTAGAATTAAATTAAAGTGACAGATTTGAAAAGGGGGGAGGAATTAGATAAATCTCATAATATTATCATTAATGTCATGCAAAAAAGAAACGAAAAACAAAGAAAATACAAAGAAAGCTAATAGGATTACATTACAATAAAAAAACTACGCTAACCTTAAAATAAAGCACGCAATGGAGGGAGAAGAGAAGAGGAATATACTAGTGTCAATACTCCCAGTATATTCCGGTGTGTCCTTTGTGGGTGATGGATGGTAGGTATTTATAGTGGAATTTAGGTGTAGGGTTAGGGTTTTTGGAGCGTTTTGGCGTCGGGGTGCCGCAGTGATGGGAAGACGAACCCAGACGGGTTCCTGGGTGGAGGCCGGGCCTCTGGCCCAGGAACCCAGACGGGTTTTTTGGGGCAGAGATCGAGCCTCTAGCCCATCGAACCCAAATGGTTTCCGGCTTATTTGGGCTTGGTATTTTGGGTTTTGACGGAAAAGGGGCTTTGCGTGTTACTTATCGGTCAACTTATTTCCTAAAATTAATACTAAATTCAGCGTCTACAGATAGCCCCCACTTTGATCGAGTTTGAGTAAAACGACGATCAAAGTAGTCTTGATGATCTTGGATATGAATCAGAAGCCTGTTCTGAAGCTGGTTGACGCTTGGAAGTTGGGTCCTGCGTCGATGTCGAGATGTCGTTCATCGCATTGTGAAGGCCCGATGACGGCCCTTGTCGCATTGTGAAGGCCCGACAATGGCGGCTGACTGGCGGGCTGGGTCTGCGCGCCGATGTAGATATGATTTTCATCGCATTGTGAAGGCCCGATGATGGCCCTGGTCGCATTGTTAAGGCTCGACAATGGTCGTTGTTGACGCTTGGAAGCTGGGTCCTGCGCCGATGTAGATATGATTTTCATCGCATTGTGAAGGCCCGATGATGGCCCTTGTCGCATTGTGAAGGCCCGACAATGGCCGCTGTTGACGCTTGGAAGCTGGGTCCTGCGCCGATGTAGATATGATTTTCATCGCATTGTGAAGGCCCGATGATGGCCCTTGTCGCATTGTTAAGGCCCGACAATGGCCGCTGTTGACGCTTGGAAGCTGGGTCCTGCGCCGATGTAGATGTAATGTTCGTCGCATTGTTAGGCCCGACGACGGCCCTCGTTGCATTGCGGCCCAACGATAGCCTTTGATGTTGTCACGTATTGTTAGGCCCGATGACGGCCCTCATTGCATTGCGGCCCAATGATAGCCTTCGTTGTTGTCACGTATTGTTAGGCCCGATGACGGCCCTCATTGCATTTCGGCCCAATGATAGCCTTCGATGTCACGTATTGTTAGGCCCGGTGACGGCCCTCATTGCATTGCGGCCCAATGATAGCCTTCGATGATGTTGTCACGTATTGTTAGGCCCGGTGACGGCCCTCATTGCATTGCGGCCCAATGATAGCCTTCGATGTCACGTATTGTTAGGCCCGGTGACGGCCCTCATTGCATTGCGGCCCAATGATAGCCTTTGTTGTTGTCACGTATTGTTAGGCCCGATGACGGCCCTCATTGCATTGCGGCCCAATGATAGCCTTCGATGTCACGTATTGTTAGGCCCGGTGACGGCCCTCATTGCATTGCGGCCCAATGATAGCCTTCGATGATGTTGTCACGTATTGTTAGGCCCGGTGACGGCCCTCATTGCATTGCGGCCCAATGATAGCCTTCGATGATGTGATGTTCGTCGTGTTGGTCGGTCAGACGATGACCCTCGTTGCATTGCGGCCCAACGATAGCCTTTGATGATGTGATGTTCGTCGTGTTGGTCGGTCAGACGATGACCCTCGTTGCATTGCGGCCCAACGATAGCCTTTGATGATGTGAAAGACGTGCCGGGCTCAGAAACCACCTTGATCTCATATTTCGGCCCAGAAAATCATTTGGGCTTGCGAGATTTGGGTGTGCTTTTGGCTCGGACAACTCGTTTGGGGTTCACAGCGTTTTGGGCTTGTCTTGGTCCAAGGAAACCTGTCTGGGCTCCCGCCTGTTTTGGGCCGAAGAAATCGTCCGAGTTCGGCTCCTTTTTGCTTTTGGCTTTAGCTTAAATTTGCAAATAGAAACGTCTGATTCCCACTTGTTGATTTAGCTAAGAATTGGGTCGAAGTAGAAAATCCGGCACGTGGGCCGAGTAGAATCCGTCTGGGTTCGGCTGGAACTGGGCTCGGTCGAGCTGGGCCGACAGAAATGGGGCCAGGAACCCGTCTGGGTTCTCCTGGTCATGGCTCTTTTTTTTTGTGTTTGCACGTGGGCCGAGAAGACGGAGGCCCACTGAAAAGTGTAGAACCCGTCTGGGTTGATCATGAAGTAGGCCAAGCAATCTTCGTGTATGGGCCGAAAAAGGTGGAAAAAGGGCCTTGAAAATGAGCAGGAACCCGTCTGGGTTCCTTGTAGAAATGGCTCCTCCTTTCATTTTGTGCGTGGGCCGAATAGATGGAAGAAGGCCCACTGGACAAGAATAAGAACCCGTCTGGGTTCTTTCACTCTCTTTTTGTGTTTGCACGTGGGTGAAGGATGGAGGCCCACTGAAAGACGTAGAATCCGTCTGGGTTGCTTGTGAGATGGGCTAGGTAATCTTTGTGCGTGGAAGGAACGGGCTTCCCTTTTTCGTCTTTTATGGGCTGAGGGAGATGGAAGGAAGCCCACTGGAAATGGAGGTAAACCCGCAGGTTCTTTCATGAAATGGGCCGAACATTTTTTGTGGCGGAAGCAAAGCCCAAAGGTTAAAACCTGTCTGGCCCAGGCGTCGGGCTCTTCTTTTATTTTGCGTGGGTCAGAAAAGCCTGGCCCAAATGGAATAGAAGAAGACCCAAACCCGTCTTTTTGTGCCCTGGCGCTTAGGCTGATTTGACTCGTTGCTGGTGCCGCATAGCCCCCAGTTTAGTGGGAGTTTGATCTGACTCTTGCTAAACCGGTGATTAATCGATGGTTGCCGTAGTGACTTGCCCCTTTTGAATTCTTCCATGGCGGGTTTTGTGGACCTAGGCAGGCTACTCTGGCTGATTTGTCCCTTCGCTTGGGCTGCATAGCCCCCAGTTTCGTGGCAGTTTGATTTAACTCTTGCTAAACTGGGAGTCAATTGATAGTTGCCGTGGCGACATGCTTCCTTTTGGATTCAAACAGCCCCCCGGTTTAGTGGCAACTCGATTGAATTTAAGCCGGCGTCACTCGAAAATGCAGGCGGTGCCGAAGTGTTGCACCTATTTGGCTCAGGTAACGATACAGAGGTGGTAGACTCCTCTTACTACCAGTGGGACACTTACTTCGGTTCGGGCGGCAATGGAGCTCATGGAGCTGATAGTGCTAGCGGCGGCGGTGGCACGTGATGACTGCTGAAGATGATGTGCCTGCAGAATTCCGACACTATGATATGCACGACTCTTTTACCATGCACTTAGGACCATGCTATGTAATGATGTACTAGATGAACTTATGTACTAATGCAGACTGATGCAATGTTTATGCAAAGATGGTGTTATGCAATGCAGTTATGACTTTCTATATACTACTGAAACAAACTAGGGCAAAGAAATTTTCTTATTAACACGAAGCCAAGGCTAACAAGCAAACACAAAGATTAATCTGGACAAGATCAAAACTCAGTTCGAAAGAGATAGGAAGAAGTTTTCGAATCTTTAGGGAGAGAACAAGTAATCCAGAGGCATAAGTCCGCCATTCAAGAATAGTGCAAATATGCGCGGTTGGTTATGGACGTAAGCTAGTCGAAAGAACAAACCTCACATAGGACAGAATAAACACTCAAACACTCAATTTTGAATATGTATGTGAGTTTTTCTCATACTCAAACCAATAGAAACAAACTGCCATAAGCTTGGTGAGAACCTCGCTCTCCACCACTGGTATGCAATGCACAAGTGACAATCAAAAGGACTTTTTCGGGTTGTAACGGGGCTTAGGCTAGGGTAAGGAGCGGTAAAATTTGGGAATGAGGAGTTAAAAGCCATGCTTGGATTGGTCTTCAACGAATGAAACTCTCCAAACTCTCCTTCTTTCTTAAGGTATTTTCACCTTCCACCCTAAAACATTTCAATCGAATACAACTAGGTCAAAGTTTTCTGGACTTTAAGCCGTATCTTCCACAATTACCCTCTTTTTCTGTTTTTTGATTTTTCTTCTTTTTTTTTTTGATTTTTTTTTTTGGGTAATCAGGGAGAAGAAATTTCTATTACAACCTCGACTTTGAACAGTATAACCAATTTCGCTCAAGGTATGGGACTTTTCAGATTCTCCCAAGCTTCATATTTCGCTCACACAAAAGCAGTTGTTCCTTCCAAAAATGACAGACTCTCTTCCAACCCAGTGTTCTTTCACAATACGACAGACTTTCTTTCAACCAAGCAAGGCTCTGGGGGTATTGGATATCATAGGCTAAGGCTTGTACTGTCAGGGTTCAATGATTAAAAAGGGATGAACAAAGGCTAGGCGGGGCAAAAAGAACGGTAAATACAATGCAGGGAAGGCTATTTGGCTATGTAGCTTAAGAAAATCGAATGCCTTAATCACATTGTCACTGCGTGCTATGCAAACATGTAGTCTCAAGCAAGATGCAAAACAAGTTCTAGAGATGCAACTA
Organism: Portulaca oleracea; assembly: GCA_029582165.1. Classification (NCBI taxonomy): domain Eukaryota; kingdom Viridiplantae; phylum Streptophyta; class Magnoliopsida; order Caryophyllales; family Portulacaceae; genus Portulaca; species Portulaca oleracea. The sequence goes on from CM055872.1 coordinate 19,388,281, forward strand.
ATGGGTGAGTCGCTCAAGGGATCATGGAATTGATGAAAATGATCAATTCAAATTTAGGCAATGTGGACTCACGGGATGGGGCTCAATCAACTAAGCTTAGCCCAAAGATTTGCGGCACGCACATTTATACCTTCTAAGATAGTCAAAGCAGCCAGATACGTCTTTTATAACTTGTCTCAAAATCAGAAGGTTTAGAGAAAAGGTTTTGAAAACTTTCGAGATCTCATCCAGATTTTTCTAAGTGAAGCAAGTTAAGCAGGGAAAAAGGTCGATTTTTAGAAAAGGTCAAGGACTCTTTTTTGTTTTTTTTTTTAATTTTTAATTTTTTTTTGTTTTTTTTTTACCTTATGACTAAAACTGATATGATGCTCATGCAATGCAGTATGCGACCTATATGATGAGAGACACGGGACTTATGCAATGCAAAATGCAACCTTCATGGTGGGATCATTCCCACTTCCCCAAACGAAAAGAAAATTAAGTATTATAAGTAAATTCGAGCTACAATTTCAGGGCTAGCGAATACACATAGTTAGCTCGCGGGCCCGCATCGCGACCACACTCGGGCCGAAGGAAAACCGACTGAATTGAGGGCCCAAAGGGAGCTTTTGGGCTTACAGCAAATGGGCCAAAATGGTGAGCACAGAGGGCCAGAAACCCGTCTGGGTTCCTAGGCCTGGAGTGGCGTGGCCAGGGACCCAGGAACCCGTCTGGGTTCTGACCGAGGAGAGCCAGACTTCGACGGCGGCGAGGAGTCTTCTGTCGGTGGTGCAAGTCGGTGGAGCAATGGCGGTGGTGCGATAGGTCGGTGGAACCCATATGGCGGTGCAGTAAGGCGGTGGAACCAACCTGGGTTTCCCAACACTCTTAAACTGTCGTCGCTCTTTTTCTTCACCCATATTCCACATTAAACTCGTCTGGGTTAAAGCCAAGTGGCTAGAGAGAGGCATTCTAGTTGCTTGGCCTAACTAGGACGAGGCTTGAACCGGTTTGAGTTATGACCAAGTGGCTAGGAGTGGATACTCTAGTTGCTTGGTTAAATCGCCCTAATTTTCTATGCATAAAACTTCTTCAACTGCGTGAGGAAAGGATTTTCCGGTGGAGGTGTTGGGGTTTCCGCCGCCTCGGGACTAGGAGTCACTGTAGTAGCACTCCTATTATAGCAGTGATCTGGCATGAGGAGTTGTTGTCTTTTCCTCATCTTCTTCCTTATCGGAAGAGTCGTACAGTGGATGCCCTTCATTTTCATGGTTAGTGAAATCTTTCTCATCATCACTATGCCAAATGCCATTAATAGTGAAGTCCTTTGTAAATGAAGGAATGACTGGGACTGGTTGGCCCACTTTAGTGATGAAGGTGGATGGATCAAAGTGATCTTTTTCCAGAAAGATGGCATTGCTGTGATTAGGCATTGGGTTATCCTTGTTATTGGGCCTTTGCGATGAGTTCGGTGGAGGGATAACACCGTTTCGAACCAGTCCTTCGATCTTGTTTTTCAAGGTCCAGCAAACCTCGGTGTCGTGACCTCGACTGCGATGGAAACTGCAGTATTTATTTTCATCCCATCTTGGAGGCTTGATTTGTGCTCGGGTCTTTGTGAGGCGATTGGATAATCCCCTTTTTCACAAGCCTTTCCAATGCCTTAGCGTAAGACATGTCTAGCGGATGATAGGAGTCATACTTCGGGGGGTAAGACTTTCGTTGGATAGAATTAGTCTCAACAGCTTTCTGAGGGAGGCTAGGCGTGCTAGTAGCCCTCCTGTTGGAGCTAGATCCTTTCCAACCAGAGTTTTGCGTTTCCCTCTCATTGTTAGCAGCTTCAACTTGAATGCACAAGTCTTTTAGGGTTTCGAAGTCTTTGATGGACTGGAAGCCGAAATGTCGCGTGATGCGAGGGTGAATGCTTTGCCTGAAAGTGCTCAGTTGCATCCTAAAGGGGATAGCTTCATCGATTTCAGATAGCATGGTGTACCATCTCTCGTAGTAGGAAAGAAATGGCTCGTTCTCCCCTTGTTTCATGGAAGTCAGGTCATCCGCAGTGACCTCCTTCTGTTGTAGACGGCTAAAGTGGCTGATGAAGGCTTTGAACAATTAAATGCATCGGTCTTAACTTGTGAGGGTAGATTTTGGTACCATACCTTGGCCTTACCTTCTAGAGTGGAAGGGAAGACTGTGGTATAGAGACCTTCATCTACCTTATGGAGAGGGGCCAGCCTCATGAATTCCTCCAGGTGATGAGATGGATTTTCAGTGGGCTTGAACTTTATGGCGGGCACCTCGACCTTGTCTCTTACCCTCGATACATGATGCTTAGGAATGGCCAGATCCATGCATGCGTCGGTGAAGGTCGGATCGGTTTTCATCATCCTCCTAGTGAGCATGTCAACCTTCTCTTCAAGCTTTCTGACATAAGGGTCCTCCGAGGTTTTGGAGCCCTTTGGTGTAAGTTTGGACTGACCTCACGGATGATTTAATTTGTAGGCCTCCAGTTTTGGTTTTGAGGTGTTCCCTTCTATTCCCGTCATCATCCTCGGCCTCAGACTCAGACTCATAATAGTTTTCCTCTTCTTCGGCTTCAACACCTAGCTTTTTATTGAGCTGCCTAATGGCCTCCAGCATGCCATTCATGGTCTGTTGGCTTTCGTTGAACCTTTTTTCCAACTTTTCATTAGTCCTATCCTCCAAATCTGATATGTAAAAGGCTATTGCTTCCTGTATCCTCTCATATAGCCCATCAGGTAGCTTGTCACCAGAACTTTCCCCGGAAAGGTTGTTGTTAGGAGATCCTGACATGATGGATTCACTGGATGTACTGGATCGGGTTGGTGGTCTGTAACTTGGATTGTGGATGAGCCTGCCGGTGTGCGGGTCGCGGATGCGGGCTCGAAGGTGGTATGCTATTTTGCCTGTATGGAAACTAGTTCAGTGATCGAAAGAACTTTTTATGCTACCCACCCAATGCATGTATGACTTAGTGGACCTATATGGGCCTAAGACTCAGACACGATGCCTACATGCTGACGTAAGGACGACTCACCCACTTCGCGGGAGTGCATGTCTTAACTCTATATGGACCTAATCATGCGGACTGACAACATTAATCGTCTATTGGGCCCTCACTTGGATCGAGTCACGATTGCTTTCGGCTTCGGGCTCAGATTCGAGTAACAGACGCAATAGGGATTGGACTTGAGGAATGTCATAAAGGGCCGAATAGGATCATCAACAAGGTATTGGGCCATCTGCGGGGTGAAGCAATCAGGCCCGAAGAGAAGAGAGAAGACCAGACTGGGTTAGGAACCCGTCTGGGTTCTCCTTTCTCTGACGAGGCCTGCACCGTCAATTTTCAGCAAGTGGGCCAGTCCAGATGGGCCAGGAACCCGTCTGGGATTCTGATGCACTGGACTCCCGCTTACCGAAAATTGATGCGGATGGGCTGCCGATGCACGAAACCCGTCTGGGTTTCTGATAAGTCAGAACCTACCTTGAATGTCCCTACGCGGACTAGAATGACTCCGACTCATGAAAGGTTTGACAACTTGGACTCAAAGACTCCTTAAGACCGGACTCTAAAACTCTTTACAAAATGAAACTACATGATGAACTTGAAATTCTTTACAGGTGGAATTTTACAATATGCGTCAGCAAAATACTTCTTTACAACTTTGTACATGGATGGAACTTTACAAAGATACAAACTTTACAACCTATACATTGATTCTAAAAATAAAAATAAATAAAAACACATAGCATACAGATGCTAGATTAGCCTAACCATGACTCTAGGTATTAGGGTTTTCTAGGTATAGGAGATGATCGACTGTATGTTCTCTCGCATGCATCCCCTACATAGGTAGGCGTGATGTGTGGGTGTTGCTCTTCGGGGTTTCAGGGAAACCCTTAGAGTGTAACACGGGGAGAGGGCGAGTCAAAGGCTTGGCGATGTAAGTGCATCCCACAAGTAGTGACAGACCGCTCTCGGAGGGTAACCCTAGTTTTATAACCTACCAACGCTTTTGTGCTCCCCAGCCATAAGGCCCAAGAGTAGCCTGGATGCAATATGCCTAAAATAATGACAAAATTATGAAGTAAGTTAATTCCTCCCAAAAAAACACTAAAATTTAATCCTTTCAAGTTTTACCCTCTTATTAAGTTTAAGTCCCCAGTGGAGTCGCCAATCTGTAGACCCCAAAAAAATCTGCCGATCTTTTCGCGGCGCTACTCAAAAGAGGAGTTCTCTTTTTTAAATTGGGAGCCGACTAGGATTGCTTATCCTCAATTAAAGGTTTAACTTTTAAGGACACTTTTAAGTTGACAAATTAGATTAGCCCGAAAACTCGATTTTGGAAGAAGACGAAAGGAGAAAGAAAAAAAAAAGGAAAGAAAATACAAGAACCCGTCTGGGTTCTTCAGGGGAAACCGAAAAAAAGAAAGAAAAGAAACAGAACCCGTCTGGGTTCTATCAAAAAGGGCCGAAAAGAAAAAGAGAAAAAAAGAGCAAGAACCCGGTTGGGTTCTTCAAAAAAAGAAAAAGAGACAGGGAACCCGTCTGGGTTCCTGTCTTTAATTTGGGGCGAAAACAAAGAAAAAAGAGGAAGTTTTCGGGAAAAGAAAAGAAAAAGTTAGAGTCGCCAGTTGAATTTAAGGGTAAAACAACAAACCAATAAAAATAAGACTCCGGCCTACGAACCCAAAGGCGGATTCGGGGGTAAGGTTACAGATTTGACAATAAAGATCATCAAACCTGCCCGTTCAAGCGAACGGACTCTACTAGAATTAAATTAAAGTGACAGATTTGAAAAGGGGGGAGGAATTAGATAAATCTCATAATATTATCATTAATGTCATGCAAAAAAGAAACGAAAAACAAAGAAAATACAAAGAAAGCTAATAGGATTACATTACAATAAAAAAACTACGCTAACCTTAAAATAAAGCACGCAATGGAGGGAGAAGAGAAGAGGAATATACTAGTGTCAATACTCCCAGTATATTCCGGTGTGTCCTTTGTGGGTGATGGATGGTAGGTATTTATAGTGGAATTTAGGTGTAGGGTTAGGGTTTTTGGAGCGTTTTGGCGTCGGGGTGCCGCGGTGATGGGAAGACGAACCCAGACGGGTTCCTGGGTGGAGGCCGGACCTCTGGCCCAAGAACCCAGACGGGTTCCATGGGCAGAGGCTGGGCCTCTGGCCCAGGAACCCAGACGGGTTCTTTGGGGCAGAGATCGAGCCTCTGGCTCATCGAACCCAAATGGTTTCCGGCTTATTTGGGCTTGGTATTTTGGGTTTTGACGGAAAAGGGGCTTTGCGTGTTACTTATCGGTCAACTTATTTCCTAAAATTAATACTAAAAAAGAAAATAAAATCGATACAAAATTCAGCGTCTACACATACGCACGAGTTGACAACTCCTAGCAGGAGACATCTTGAAAGATCTGCAAGAAACGTTAGCAGGATTCACATTGATCTTATGAACAAATTTGATAGGGCGAATGTTGGGACATCAAAGGCATTCCATTTGATGAAAGAGGCCGTGGGATCGTATGAGAATGTTGGGTGTACGGTACAAGATATGAGAAATTACAAACGGTCATAATTGACATGGATGCGCAGATGTTTGTTGACATAATGCGAAGGATCAGTGAGAAAGACCCGAGGTTCTATTATGCGTACGAAGTGGATGACGACAAGACATTGAAACGTGTGATTTGGTGCGACTCTAAGAGTAGGCGTGAGTATGCTGCGTTCGGGGATCTGTTGTCATTTGACACTAAACACAAAACTAACAAGTACAAGATGGTGTTCGCTGCGCTCACTGGGACAAACCATCATCGTAAGTTAGTTACATTTGGGGCGGGATTGCTTAGAGATGAAAAAACTCCTTCGTTTGTTTAGCTCTTTGAAAAGTTCGTTGAGGCAATGCAAGGTAATCAACCGGACACAATTGTAACCGATCAAGACTTGGCGATAAAGGAGGGGGTGACCATCGTGTTCAAGGAGGCCGTGCACAGGTTTGATAATTTAGTTGTTAATAGATTGTTTACTTTTCACATAATGCATCGGTATGTAGCATATACACAATGTATCAAATATGTGTCCACAATGCTATTGAGTAATGTCCACACTTTAATAGTACACATTTAACTCCAAAATGGGCATCACTCCAAAATGATGTTACTTAATATACACAATATATTCAAGTGGGGGTCACATTGATAAGGTATGATGTCCACAATATCTAGTCATGACACAATGCACATGATGTTTCAATAGTTTAAATATGTGAGTTAGCTAATGTGCACATTATATTCAAGTGATGCCCATTTTGGAGTTACAATGTGTCCACAGTCAAATAGTGTGTAATGCATGATATCATTATGTCCATAATGATGGATATGACTGTATCCGTATCCATGTGTGTTATGTAATGTACACATTATGTACACAATTATTTCAAGTATTGGTTGAATATGTGAGTTAGCTAATTAATGTACACAGTATATTCAAGTGATACCCATTTTGCAGTTACACTGTGTCCACTGTCACATAGTGAATAATGCATGATGTCCATATGTCCATAATGATGGATATGACTGTATCCGTATGCGTTTATGTATTTTGATATTTTTTTTCTCGGTGTCTCGAAAGGTACTGTATTTGGCACATTTGAGGAAGCTTCCAGAGAAGGTTGGGCACAAGCTGAATGGGTGTGAGTCCTTTATAGAAGACATGAAATTGTGCGTTTGGGCTACAGAAACCCCAGCTGAGTTCGAGAGTATGTTGGCAGATATACTTGAAAAATACGATTTGTCTGACAACGAGTGATTGAATGACATTTACAATAAACGTGAGGATTGGGTCCATGCATATTTCACGGACCAGCATCTTGGGGGTGTGTTGCGTACAACGTCCGGGTCGGAGAGCGAGAATTCAATGTTTGGGAAGTTGATGTGCCCCTCATTGAGCTTTGTTGAGTTTTGGGCAAGGTTTGAACATGCCGTGGATGCCCAACGACACGCTATCTTACAGCTTGACCACGCCACGAAGAATTCACTACCGCGGTTGGAGACAAAGTGTGCGATTGAGAAGCATGCCAAGATGGTATATACCCACCGGAATTTTTGGTTGTTCCAATCACAGCTAGTCGATGCGGTCACAGATTGCTACATTACAGATGTTGGTCGGGTCGAAGAAGATCGCACATACACAATTTGTGAAAAGGGGAGTCGGAAGATACGGAGTGTCATATACAACCCAACGACAAACGACGTCACATGTGATTGTCCACACTTCCTTTTGCAAGGCATACCATGTTCTCATGCGTTGTTAGTTATTCACCATTCGGATGAAATCCCCCCCAGCTTAATAGTAGAACGGTGCACACGTGACGCGTCAAAGCGTCGACGATTTGAAGTTGCTCCGATTGTTAGCTACGGTTGCGACAAGTTATCCACAAAGAAGCGCATGACAAATGACGCTTGGACAGCTTTCTACAAGTGCATGGACGTAGCGGACGGCGAAGAATCAAAACTACAGTTGATAGTTGACCATACAACCAGCCTCGTAAAGAAACTAGAGGAGTTGAGCGTGGGCAATCCTTCATCTAGCATATCGTCCGACTTCGAGACATATTTTGGCACTCCGGTGCCTAAGGAGGCTACTATTCACCCGCCGGAGGCATCGACGACTAAAGGGAGAGGCGAGAGAACAAAGACGCCTAGTGAGATTGCCACAACGAAAAGAGCAAGTGCACGACGATGCAATTGGTGTGACACAGTTGCAACGCACGACAGCAGAAACTGCCCTGAACGTATTGGATGACATATTAGCTATATTACATATTCTGAAGTATGAACATTGATGGTATTTGGATTGTGGACTTATCGTTTTCCAAGTGAACGTTGCTGGTTTTTGGTATTTTGATTATGGGCATACCGTAATATGCAATTTAAGCCTGAACATTTACAGTGTTATATATTGTGGACATATGGTTATCTGATTAAGGACATTTTACATTTAGACTGTGGACACTTCATGCATGCAATCCCAGTCTTGAACATTTATAGTGTTATCGTTGTAGCTATATTGTGTTATGTTTTGTTGGCATATTGTTGTCCGAGAAAGAACATTTATAATGTTTTAAGGATACCATATGTCGTTATTAGTTGTGGAGATTTAAAAATTACCAAAAAGAATGATTCAGTGTGGACATCTACACATGTCATTAAGGACATTGTTCGATGTATAGTTTTTTTATGTCATTATAATGGTGATGGTATAATGGTACGTATAATATAGCATAGCACTTATTTGTTGTACAAGCCTATTGTCATGAAGTCGTGGACATCATGGTATTTTGGATTGTGGACTTATCGTTTTCCAAGTGAACGTTGCTGGTTTTTTGTATTTTGATTATGGGCATACTGTAATATGCAATTTAAGTCTGAACATTTACAGTGTTATATATTGTGGACATATGGTTATCTGACTAAGGACATTACACATTTAGACTGTGGACATTTCATGCATGCAATCCCAGACTTGAACATTTATAGTGTTATCGTTGTAGCTATATTGTGTTATGTTTTGTGGACATATTGTTGTCCGAGAAAGAACATTTATAATGTTTTAAGGATACCATATGTCGTTATTAGTTGTGGAGATTTCAAAATTACCAAAAAGAATGATTCAGTGTGGACATCTACCCATGTCATTAAGGACATTGTTCGATGTTTAGTTTTTTATGTCATTATAATGGTGATGGTATAATGGTACGTATAATATATCATAGCACTTATTTGTTGTACAAGCCTATTGTCGTGAAGTCGTGGACATCATGGCACTATAATATATCATAGCACTAAAAGTGTGGGCATGTAGTTGTTATGAATGTGTGATTGGCACCCTTGTGTTGTGACATATTGTGAAAAAAAAATAAAATTTATAGTGTGGACATCTTACATGGGCGGCGTAGACATTAAGCATTCAAACTGTGGACATGCATTCATTATGGTATTGTTGTGTAATAAGACATCATGGTATTGTGATTGAATGGAATGTAATTGTTGCGTTTGGTATTTTTTTTAAAATGGTGATGATAGAAATTTATAGTGTGGACATCTTACATGGGCGGCATCGACATTAAGCATTCAAACTGTGGACATGCATTCATTATGGTATTGTGATTAAATAGACCTTATGTATATTTAAAGAAGACATCACTAATAAACCTATACATGTTCCATTAACGTCGCATACATCATCCGTCATTAATACGTCAAATACTATCATAGTATCATACATTGCCAAAGGCGGTTCGTGAGTAAAATACTACGAGACAAAAGACATCAACACCCATCAACCGTTTGATCAATGATAACAAGTCCATGTTTCACAAACCACAAACTACTACGGAATCCAAAACGTAACAATTAACCATCAACAAGTGTTTTTGTTTCATCCCAATGGGATGCTTTCTTTGCTCTTGTGTCTTTTAACTTGTTATCTGCATGCATAATTATGTCTGCACAGTAGCGCTTCCTCAAGATCTCCAATCGGTCAGCCTGTAATGATAGGGGGAAAATATAAGTCCACACTCATCACATATATGTTCGCTGGTCATACACTTGATGTTCACAATTGGGGGGGGGGGGGGATCACTTACATCGCCCTAGATTAGTCCGCACTCCCAACGATCTGGGCCAAAGAAGGTCTCTATGTGCCTCATGCAATACACCCCGCTGTCAACTGCATTCGGGGTTGTACGCCAATGCATTCTCAAGGACTGAGGGGCCAACGAAGACACAACGGTATGGTTATCACAATCATGTGTCTCCTGGTAGAAAGATATCATCCGCGCCTTCACATAAACCGGGTCAAATTACACAACGATCTTATCACGTTATCGCAACGAAAAAAATTTGTTCATATCATTCCTTACCACTTCATCCGGTACATGGCCATATGCTTGCTTCTTTGAAAAGTTACGCATTTTCCTATCGTCAATTATGAACACGGCTTCGCTAGACGGAATTCGTTTGTCAAAGCAGAAGATGAAGTAGTGCCCATTGTATTAGAGTGGAGCAATAATCTGTAAAAACCAAAGCAACATATATTAGTGGACATTACGTGTTGAGTGTGTGGACATTACATGATGATCCTTTCAACATAATATGAATATGCATTCATTATGAATACCACCCATACCAACTGCGCTTGCTTGAATTCTATCCATCCTCTGCATCTTGCGATCTCCAAAGTCATGCGATCTGAGAATGTCTCAAGCCGCTGAGGGAAAAAGCTCCGTCGGTAATCATCCGGATGACATATCCTCTCCTGAATTCAAGTTAAAGTTAATATAACAGAAAACATAGCATACAGAATAAGATTTGGTATGTGTGACAGTTCACCGTGCATTCAAGGGGGATGAAAAACCGAGTAGGACTGCTTGTGTTACGCCTCCTCTCCATGTCATTTAACATCTTTGCGAATATGTTCACCACGTTTGCCTCAACGTGCATGCCCGGGGTGAGTTTGTCCAGCTCGGCGCGTGTCCCAACAACCCATTCTGATTCAAAAAGTTTCTCTCTGCACGACACATATATGGTGGATAGTAACATCAAAGATATGATTTAAAAGCGAACATCAATGTTGTCAGTAGTGGACATGAACTATACGACTGGTGAACATCAACAATATGGATAGTGAACATCAAAGTACAGTTGGTGAAGTTGTTACACATAATCATCCACTGGTGATTGACATCATCAAGTGAACCATCAAGGCATGTGACAACAGATCATCAAGTTCCATGGTCCGTGGACATCAAGATTGTGCTTAGTGGACACTTGTGCTAATTCACACGTAATACTTGTAACAAATCTAGTACCGTCACATTGCAAAAGTGGAAATCATAACCGAATAGATGTTCAAAGTAATTTGCTCATCATCGCCAACATGATAGATAAGTAAATGAAATATGCATGTTACTTACGTAGGAGCCAACCCTTTGACCTCGCGTGGGTTGAGGAACACATAGTTGCAAATGAGCCTCTCATTTGTTGATAACTTCTTTGCCATGCTTGTAGTTCTTGAAGCAAAAGGTGAACAAAAATCGTCAGGGAACCTCTTCTTAGCCCTTTTTGGATTCCTTCTAGGTTCAGGCTGTTGCACATCAGGAGCATCCCCCTCCTCCACGTACATTGTTGCATGTTCGGTATCAAGTAGCACCCTCATTTTGGATGATGAATGTTGCATTGCATCTAGCCCCCTCGTGCCACTAGTATCTGTATGATGCTCTCCCCTCCACGATGGATTTTTCGTCCGTAAATTTCTGTTGGACACTTGTGCTAAATTACTGTTGCCCCCCCTCCAACTGTGTCATTGTTTGTCATCGTTGAGGGACCTGTAATAAGTGAGCATCAAGCATGTAAATACTTAAAATAAACTAGGTAACCAGTGATTAGTTGTACATGTTAATTTTGTAATGGTTATCATATAAACATGTTGTTAATGAACGTTTGAATGAATGAATGTGTGCATAGATAACTCAAATGGTGGTTGACGTACCTGGAATGCAGTCTGACTCAATAACAATGTTTGGAACAACAACCGGCATTGGTGTAAGAGGTGTCATATCTGGGATCAAGTCGAAACTGGGCATGGTCGGGTCCTTCTTCAGCATTTTCTCGACAATCCTATCCACTTTTGTGAAAAATGCATCAATTGACGGGGCGAGCCATACCGCGTCATCTTCATCTGAGAATCGCAACTCGTGCGGAGTGCATGTGACTTGTTGCCCTGCTTGCTGATCATCTACTCTCTGATCCGCATGTGCCTCATCAGCGGTGCCCTCATCCGAACCAGCTACTGATTGCACATTCTACTCTATCGTTGATGTTAACAATGACATCGTCTCGATGACCCTCCTCTGGACGGCGTGAGCATCATCATTGTCCTTATGCAGCTTGTTGATCTGTTCGATAGAGGATGATATCCGCACTCTTGCGTCAATAAAATCTCGCAATGCTTGTTGCAAGTTCTCGATCTCACCCTGTACCAATTCCATTACAATCACATTGCAAAAGTAAGCATATTTGTAGTGGTAGACATTCATAACTGAAGGTGTGGACATTTATAATAAAGTGTAGACATTCATAATTGAAGGTGTGGACATTTATAATATAAAGAGTGAACATTTACATTAGAAGGTGTGGACATGTAACCATGTGTCTCCATTCCATTACAATCAACTTAGTTACCATATTAGCATTGGTTAATAGTGAACATCAACTTCATGACTAGTGAACATCAACGTAGACCAAAAATGCATATTTATATTTTTCACAATAGATGGCGTGATCAATTAGAACAGAAAAAGTGGACATTTACAATAGCAAGTGTGGACATTTTACAACAGAAGGTGTGGACATTTAGAACAGAAAATGTGGATGTTTAGAACATAAGTTGTGGACAACTACAACAGAAAGTGTGGACATTTACAGTACAAATGTGTGGACATTTACTATATACGGTGTATACATTGTTACAGCTGACTGCGTGGACATTTATTATAAGGTGTGAACATTTACAATAGAAGGTGTGGACATGTAACCATGTGTCTCTATGTCTCTCATCACATGCAAGTACATTTATAGTATATTTAATATATGGACATTTGTAATAAAAGATGTTTATATTTTACAGTAGCTGGTGTAGACATGTAGAATAGGAGATGTGCACATGTATTATATAAAGTGCGAACATTTAGAATTGAATGTGTGGATATTTGCTATATAATGTATAGACATTTATAACCATGAGTCTCAATGTGTCTCATCACATGCAAGTACATTTACAGTACATTAAATATGTGACAAATCATCAACCAGGTATGTGACTATATGACATCAAGGCTGTTATTAGTGAACATAAAAAATATGACCCGTGAACATCAAGGGTTACAACAAGTTTCATATTTAGTTTTTGCAATTAAGTTACCTCCAGGGCGGCCATCCGATGAACAGCACCTTCCTTACGATGCCTCATTGCAGCAATGGCTTGGTTTTCAAAGCGTGGTTCTAATCGGCCTTTCCCAAACGCCTTTTTCTTCATCTCCTCTGAGATGCGATCCCTCATGATTTCCGCCGTCCATGCATGCATAGTTGGGAATTGTCGCTCCTCAGGACGAGATGTGCATACAATCCGATCAAGATACAACATCTGCATGTATCAAAATGCAAATACTTACGAATGTCCATACAAAAACAAATATGAATCTGTTGGTTACACAAATACACAAAAATAAAAAAACCAAATTGCACTAATATATCCACTACTAGCCTTACCAACAGAAATATGTATGGGCCCTCGAACCCTTGCGTTGGGTTGTCTGCCCTCTTCTTACAAACATCAACCAACCGATTGATTGTGTAAGAACACCAATCATACTCTTTGATGCGCCCCACATCCTTAACATTGCTAACAAAAATAGGCGAGCACCGCCTTTGTTGATTGCCATAGAAAAAAGTTGCAACCAAGTATAGTATGAAATTCCTCCTGAACTTCACCCCACCGTCTGTGTACCCAGCAATCATGTCTGGCATAGCAGACAATAGCGGCGCCCCCTCACTGACGCCCCAATCAGCCCTCAACTCAGCTAGTACTTCCTTGTACTGCTCATCCTTTGAACGTTCGTCATTCACTTCAACGATTGGAGTGTCACCATAAGGTATCCCCATTATGATATATACATCTAAGGGGGTTACATCGATGTGTTTCTGCGTGTCGATTTCGAGCGTGCAGGAGTACGGGTTAAACCTGTCAACCAACCACCTAACTAACTCCCCCGGGATCAACTTCATCCTAAATCTTGTGAACCCTTTAAACCCCATGTCTTGAATTGCAGCTTTCTGGTCATCATTCAACCTATCCATCATCTTTGAAAAGCCTTTTGGGGACATCCTAGTTGGAAATACATGGCCGTTGATCATATCAATATCGTTAGGGTCCGCTCTGTTCGACACGTATGCTGTAATATTTGTGTCCCTTGTTATGGTGGCCCTCCCACGCTTCGACAGTCGCGTAACATGTTGTACAGGGCTGACATCTCGTCGACGTCGCGTCCGCCTCATTGTGCTTTCAACACGATCATCCTGTCCGGCTGCCGCGCTCAGACTCTTTGAGGTGCGCGCTGGACGGGCTGCAATTTTGCCCTTTTTTGGTCTCCGAGGGCACGTTGATGCCTCAAGTTCATTGTCATTTATGGGCCGAGTGTCCATGTTGTCAGTTTCACGTGCCTTCCTCCTAACATATGATCTTGCGAACAGTTGTGGGTCTCGGTCTTCAGGATCTCTGTTCACACTGTATCACCGATACCACAAATTTACATTATTTATTGAATAATATAGACATAATGTAACCAAATATTATTTACTCAACACTGAACTTGACACCAGTGAACATCAAGTACGTTACAAATGAACATCAAGAGTGTGACAAGTGGACATCAAAGTCATAACAAATAATTTCTGTTTTTACAAACACACAAATACTTACATCGGGCTGGGCACATCGGGTACAGCGTCTTCGGCAGTGTCAAAATCAATCCTACTAACTGCTCCTCTCTCGTTCCCACCTATAGTCCCCTCACTTATCGCCACCACCGGGGAGTTCTGTGCAAGTTGGGGGGTGCGGAAAGGAGATTCTTCGGCGTCTAACTCAGCAGTCTCATCAGCTCCCTTTACATGTGAGGGGACTGGACTTGACCCCTCCGAATCTTCATTGTACGTGCTTGACAGGTCGTGCAATACTGAAGATACCACTTCTCTAGGGTCACCATAATTGACTAAGCCATCTTGACCTCTGCCCACAAATGACAAATTGTTCAGTACTTTTTGTTCCACTTTTGAAATCTATATATGTCAGTGTGGACATCCCAAACTCTGACAGTGGACATTAACTAATGCCAATGTGGACTTCAAACTTTACGTGAAAATAATTAATCATTACTTAACCAAATAGTAGCTATATAACAAATAATTAATAATTAATCATTACTTAACGTCATTGTAGACATCAACTTTTCCAAAAGTGAACATCACCACATAAATCAACGGAAATCACGTAAACAAAAGATGAGAATTGAACACAAACGAACATCACCATGCACTATGGACATCATTTTGTGTCTAGTACACCATTTTCATCAGTGGACATCAAGAATTGTCTTTGTGGACAACAATTAAACACCACCGTGGACAACAATAGACACTACTAAGAATCTCTCCAATGAAGATATCATTTCCAATCGAATATCAAATTTTCAAATGTACCGCGCAACAAACCACATACAACTAAACCAATCGAATTCACCCTGTATCAAACCCTAACATTTTTTGCTGAAAATACCAAAAAAAAAAGACACTACTAACCTGATGCTTCCTTCTCCCACGCATACATCCTTCGAGCTTCTCTCTTCATCCATTTTCTTCGAAATTTCAAGGTCCTGAAGATGTAAAGGCAAACTTAAAATTCTGGAGTGGAAAGTTAAAACTCTGGACTAAAATTCTGGGCTAAAATCGCATATGGATGAAACAAAAAAACCCTAATTTACATACCGCTAAAGCAATGTTGACAATTTGGGCTGTCGTCGGCCGTCGTCGGAGCTATTTCCGTCGCTCAAGTGAACTATCGTCGGTTGTCGTCCAAACCCTCACCGTCTGTCCTCAGTCGCCGCCTGAAATATATCCGTCGGGCCTCAGTCGCCGTCGACTATGGCGATTTTAAGCTTTGGAAGTTGAACGTTCTCAGTGAAGTGAAGGAGGGATTTTTGAAAACTCAATTATCAGTTTTAGAGAATGATGATCATGTGCAGAAGTTATTAATGCATCCCTCCTTTTCCATTTTTTTTACTAAAGCCTCACGTGAGTTGATAGAAAAGGGCTGAAAAAAAAAATCTAAAGTCCTCCTTTTTTCCCATCCATTAATCAACATCCAATGGTCCTTATTGGTAGTGCTCACATGCTCACCTTAATAGCATGCTCATATGATCATATCCCATATATATATATATATATATATATATATATATATATATATATATATATATAAAATCAAGAAACACAGTTATTATTAAAGGTTCATGAAAGAAAATCAAGAAATATAAGCATAACCAATAGGGAAACACAAGACCATGCGCCTTGATAGATTGTAGATAAACCGTAAATTGCTTAATCACACGATATGATGTAAAATCGTTCTTGCGATAATTGTATTATTTATGCAAATAAACTCAAACATAACTATTATTAGCATGCAATTATCAATTAGAAGTCTCTTCTTGACCTTATATAGATTTGATTAGATAAAGGAATGTGTTGTTTTGTCAACATACAATACATCAGATTCTAAAACCGTATTTCTTGAATTATTTTAGTTTATCATATATGAGTATGGTGTATAAATTATTTCTTGGTTATTCACATTTTTCATCATATTGTGATTTTTTTTATATTCTTCAGTAATTATTGTTGGGTTTAATTTACATAAATAATTAATTTACTAATTTCTTTTGAACACTTTGTAGTTGAGATAAATTCAATAAATAGGTATATCTTGATAATAGGTTTCTGTTTACAAAGAAATTAATGATCTGAGCAGTTAACTTTTTTTTTTAAAAAAAAATAATAATCTAACATATTTCAATACAACCCCATTCTTCTACAACTTTTCTCAATAAAATAAAAGTACACATACAAGTGATATTGCCTACTTTTTTCTATGATTTTTGGTACAAATGTTGATTTGATGTATGTATGTTTGTTATATATAGTATTTTCATGTAAGTTTATTCATATATGTTTTGCTTTAAAAATGTTATATATTTTTATTTTTATGGGTGTTTATATACATAGGCATATTTTCCTTTTGACTAAGAATAAACCAACTTTTAAGAGGAAGAAAAAAATATATTTATTAAGTCATTGTTTCTTTTGCAAAAAAAAAAAAAATAATTGAAGTTTAAATGATAGTTTATTTGTTTAAAATTCATAAATAACTTCTTCCGTCCCCAAAATAAGTCATTGTTTCTTTTGCAAAAATAAATAAATAAAAAATTGAAGTTCAAATGATAGTTTATTTGTTTAAAATTCATAAATAACTTCTTCGGTCCCCAAAATAAGTCATTGTTTCTTTTGCAAAAATAAATAAATAAAAAATTGAAGTTCAAATGATAGTTTATTTGTTTAAAATTCATAAATAACTTCCTCCATCCCCAAAATAACTACATTGAATTTATGTATTCAAAAATTAACTTATAATTACATTCAAACAATTTTTCAAGTTTATACATCACAATGATGTCCATGTTCTCAATATGAAAACAAATTATCCAACAATAGAAATAATTTTAAATAACTAATGGATTAGCCCCCCCCCCCTTTTTATAAAAGGTAAATAAATCATTTCTTTTCATATAATATGTAGTTTATTTGCGTCCCGTGCAACGCACGGGTCTAAAATCTAGTAATAGAAAAAAAAAGGTCAACAAAGGGCTACACATCTAGATGTTAGCAGGATTTAAGGAATGACCAAGATTAGCCATCCAATGTCATTGTGTTTGTTTCTCAGTAGACCGTAGATGTGGGAAATAGTAACATCTTCCAGCAACTTGATAAGGTTTTTTTATATCTCAAACAATCATATCAATTTGCCAAGAGGTGTGGATGATCCTCTGGGTAGCGATGAAAATAAGGCTATTATCTTCAATCTGAACTCTCAAGCTGCCTTGAATTTGCTTGTCTAAGACCAAATCTTAGGGCCCGTTTGATATGGTATGCATTATGCAATGAGAATGAGAATTTATAATGGGAATGAGAATTGAAATATTTTTATGAATTCTGAGTTTTGTTATTTGTTATGTGGTAATTGAAATTGAGAATAAGTGGGAGTATGATTGAGAATAAATACACATTTACAAAAATATCTTTTTGATTAATTTACGGATCTTATAATAAATTGAAGTGGATGGTAGAACATAATTAACTCATATTTCATGTAACAAAATCAGTTACAATATGAAAAAAATTTAAAATTAAAGGTAAAAAAGATTCTAATAAAACTAATTCAGCACCAAATATAAACTACAATTGAGTATATAAAAACTCCAAATATAAAGGATTCAATAAATCAACATTCTAATAAATAAATATCAATTATTTAATCTATCTAAAATACTAAATTTTTCCATAAAAATAAATAAATATTAATTAGAACTTTGAATGTCTTGGTGATTAATATCTTTTAAATAGGAGGGGTAGTCTTGGTAATAACAATGAAACATAAAGACAATATTGATATTTAGTAGTGATTAATGAATCCCCAGTATCAATTACCACATCCCCCTTATTACAATATATATTATAAGCACCCGGAGCATGTGCTCCAGATCTTTGTGAGTGAACATTGAACAATTATAATAATCAGCGTGAACAATCATGATAATTAGAGGGAACAACCTAATATATGTGGGTGAACAATTGTAGAATCTGGAGCACATACGGGTGGACCTGATAAATTGCATCCTTGGTAATTAAGAGTTGGGGCATTCTATTCTCTTTTCCATTGCTCATAGTTAATTTAAAAAAAACATGAGTATTGGATTCCCAATTATCCTATTCCCATTCCCAACCCCCTATTCTGTTATACTAAACGACATAACGACTAGTGGCGTTGAAGATGGAGTTGTTGAAGGCGCAATTGTTACGCTTCTTCCAAATTAAATAGGTGGCTCATGTGAGCTCAGAAGGTAGAAGTGAGTTTCTGAGAGTTTGAAATACAATGAAACCAAAACTCTCTATATATTAGCCAATTAACAGAAGATAATATCCAATTGTGGGATTTAGTTGTATCTTAGAATTTTTTTGTAAATTGACACTGATGTAATAAATGACTATTAGTCTCCATATGTTGGTGAAAAATTGGACAAGAGGGGTCTAGGTTGATGCCCCTCTACAACAAACTCCCTCTAACTGGGAGACCATTATGAACTATTTTCCAAAGAAAGATTCTTAGCTTGGTTGAATATCCAATTTCAAAATCCAATGACGTTCCTTTTATTTTTATTTAAAAAATAAAAATCTAAGGACCTTCCCACTTAGGTCCTGGTTCTAAATCATGACATAACCAAGTCGTAGACTTGATGGAAAATTCCCCATTGCGAGTTAGACTCCAACATAGTCCATCTTGCTTTTGAGGACGAATTGGAGAAGTGATTCTATGGGCACTTGTCTATGGTGATTCGATCCTAATCATTGTCAAAGATAAATTCTTTAATAGTCACTTTATTCCCTGCACGAGCGGAGGATTGGTTAATTAGATAGGCTAACAAGCGTTGATTGCAGCAATTACCATTCCAGAAATTTACCTTGACACCGTTGCCAATCTTTCACCTAAACCCTTGTTTATGATCCTTAAAAGCTTTACAAAAATTCTTCCAGACCCAAAGTTAGAGGGCTTATGGTTTTTCAAGAACAATCTCCAGAACGATTATACTTGGCACGCATGTGGAAGCCCAAGAGTTATCTTTATCATAAAGGAGATTCCATACCAGTTTACATTGAAAAGCTAGATTGAGAGCATGAGTTTTGCGGAGACATAGACCACCTTTATCCTTGGGCTTAAAAACTTCTTTCCCATGAAATAGTGGACATTCCTTTTTTTTTTTTGAGGAGTTCTTCTAGAAGGAAATTTTCTTAACTCGATCTACTATTTCACAAATAATTTTGGGCATAAGAAAACAAAAAATTAATCAGAGGTACCCCAATATTTGGAGAAACTATCTTTCGGCACTCCAACTTTTCAAAACGCATTTTGAGGTACCCTTAATTTTTGGGTTAGTAATTATTAGGTACGTTTCCGGTCATCAATTTTATTAAGTGACCGAAATACCCTCGTTCTTTCGTTCTTGAAGAAATACCCTTGAAGAAGAAGAATAAGGCGGATTTTTACTCTTTTTTCTACTTCTTCGTTTTAGGTGGATTCTCTGAAAGCTTGCGACAGTATGAAAAAGGCCATGGATGTGGCGGTATCGATCGCTACCATAGAGTCGGCAGGATTTGCCCATTTTTGGGCAACTTTGGTTGCTTGGAGGCCCAAGACTCCTCAGGTCATTGGTCGTGCCATAGCTGAAAAGTTTTGTATTTTTTGGGTTATTTTCCATGCTAAGCAATGTCATTTTGAGTCAAGTAATTTTACATACAATTTTATCTAAGACATACGAGAAAAAATTCAGCGTCTATTGGATAATACATGACATGTTTTGATTGTACATGCTAATGTCAATGGATGTAGTGATGCCTACTATTGTCTTGCACATTTGTATATTTTATGGTTAGGTTTGCATATTTGAATAATACCACGTTTGTATATTTTACAGAACAATAGAACATAATTCATATAATATACAACACAAGCATCATAAACAAATTGCTTTAACTTCATTCATTTATTAAAGCCAAGCTATTTACATGCTATCAAGTTAGACAACCCAACCACCAACCACAACCATCATATATAACTTCCAAACTCACAATTTCCTAATGAGCTTGAAATACACATGTCCAGAAAATTCATTGACATAAAGCCATCATCGCCATATACATGACCAAACTGGCTTCTTCAGAATGGCCAAAAAATTGATTAGTGCTCAATAAACAACAATTACCCTACTTAAATAGAATAACTAAAATTAAAAAAAGAAAAAAATCCAAGCATCAACATCACCCCAATGTTAATCCCACACAATGTCATAAGACTAACACACTCATCCCACAATGTGTTCGAGTCTTCAGCCTCGTTAGCCAAATTAAAATGATCTGGTCCCCTCCTGAGCTCTATCGATTGAGGATGTTGACTTCTTGATCCCTCTCGAGGAACATTGGATAAAGGTATAGGCAAACAACATTCAACTCCTCACTTAGTACGTTCGATCCTTCAACCATGGCTCTCCTTCGGTTTCTTTGGCCTCCAAGGTCATTCTTGAGGCTCCTTGGCGATCTTGGAGCGAGTCGACTTTGGCGACAATAATCCCCTGTCCGGGCTCAGGTCACATCCTTCGACTCAGGCCACGTCGTAAGAAGTTAGGAAGTAGAGTTGGAAGCAAAGGCATTTGCACTCCCGCGACCTTGGCTTGGCACGAAGGTGCCCACACTCGGCCTTGGGGCAATTTATGTGAAAAATTACCCGTCACGGACGCGACTTCTATGTGTCACGCCTGCGACCGTGTCAAGATTTGGCCACTATTCGGTGGTTTTTGTTGGTGCCGCACCCGTGCCAAAGACATGGCACGCTCGCGACCTAGGGCTTTTTAGCGTTCTAAATTACTTTATTCCTTTCCCACTATATATACCTCCCCTCTTATCCTAATGAAATAGTAACTTTGAGGAATTGGAATGAATTCTAGGGTATTCTTAAATGCTTTCTCCTAAATCCTGTTATCTTTACTCATTTGCTTAGTTATGGTGATTGTGAGTGTACTTTTTATGGTTTGAGTCATGGATTTCTTCCTTTCCCTTAAACTTGGTGGGGATTTCTCGAAGATTCAAGTGATGTTGTTAGATCCTCTTTATGCATCTCTTGTTCCTCCTAGTTCAATCTTGGTGAGTGTCTTTTAAGGATTGAACATGTCCCTTGCATTTTACTTGTTATTTGAGTTGTTGATTCAAGTTCATACCATTTCTAGGGTTTTGAAATTTTCTGTGAGCTCTACTTGTTGGTGTGTTTGTGGATGATAAACTTAGTCCTAGGGCTTATATTCTTCATTATTCTTATTCCCAAAACCTTCATGGATCACACCAGCGTTCTACTTCAGCTCCTTTATCCCTTCCTTGAGTACTCAACTCCATCACACTTTCCTCTAGGCTCAGCTTTAGCACTGCTACCTTTTTAATGAGGTTATTATTGCCCATGGTTAGCTTTCACTCCATTCTTGGCATAATACACTAACACCATTGCCTCAACTACCTTTCTTTTCCGCTCCAGCAACTCAGCACCCTCGTCAAACCCCTGATTGCCTTCAGCTCTCCTGGGTTATTGTTGATGCCTTGAGCTAGACCCTTCTTAACATTCATCCAACCACCTCAAGAACTTGTAACAAGTCTGGCTAGGGAACTTACCATACACCCTTCATAAGTTCTTGTTGCTCCTGGATATCTTCATCACACCATCCATCTTGCATTTTTTTTTTTACAGACAAACCTCTTATACACCCAAATTGCATTTTTTTTTGTAACATTCCATCAAGAATGGCTCTAATTTTCAACCAAATGCTCCAAACAATTAACCTCTACATAAATTAAACCAAAACCCTAAATATGAAATCAAAACATTAAATTTTTAAACCTCAAAGCATAAACATACAGATACACAAACTTGAAACCTTAATCGCATCCCATGTTGCAATATTTAGGAGAACATCTATCAATTTCTAATCAAATTACTGCAACTAAACCGATTTCAGCAAATTTGCCTAACCCAAAAATATATTCATGCACTGTGAACATTGAAACCGTAAAAGATATTGTATTCAAACCTTAGTTTCTTTCCAATACGATTTATAAAAGTAAAAACGAAATCCAAAAATTTCAAAGTATACTTGGCATTTTCCATTGGCCGATGATAAGGGTCAATGTGTTCCTTCAACTGTGTCTTTCCTCCTTCTCCCTTGCAATTTCCTCACTCTCCCTCTCTTAAGTTTTCTATTTAGGCCTCGGTTTTGAGCCTAAATGCGTCCTTTTCCCTTGGCATTTTCCTCGATTCCTTATGTAAATATTAGTGTTTTGATGCTATTTCCTTTCCTTTGTAGGTATCTTGACATTTGAATACTTGTGAGGAAAAAAGTGCGTAAGACAAGGCCAAACAAGGCCAATATGTAGAAGGGATGGGACATCCCGGTGATGTATTACTGGATCAAGAAAGGTTCTTAATTTCGATGATACATGAAACACGTGTAACCAAACAATAAGGTGGGGGTGGTTCACGAGGTTAAGGTGAAAAGAGAGGGGAGGTTCTCGTGAAAGGGAGGTTCTCGTGAAAGGGAGGCTTTTGTGGAGGCGATTTTGTCGTGAGGACTTTTGTAGTTTCAAGATTCAAGAAAGAGTGAATCTTGAACGGGAAAGTGGGAGAGATTGTTGAATCTTGGATGGTGGTTTGATGAGGGTTGACGTAAGGTAGGAAGGGAGAGAGGGATGGGATTGACGTTGGGTTTGGTGGAGAGTGAGAGAGTATTAGGTTGTTGGAGGAGAGAGAGGGAGTTTGTTGGGAGGTTGTTATGGAGAGAGAAGATAGAGAGAGGGTGGCGCTTGTTGAGGAGGTGGGTGACATTGGGATGGAGAAACAAGGAGGGTTGGTTGGTTGAGTCTTAACTATATTGATAGAAAGACCACAATGTAATTACCTTAACTATATTGATAGAAAGGTAAGAACGGATAGAACTAGGCTTCTAACTTGAATCCACAAGATAGACAACCTAGGGCTAACTTGATCTAGACCGCAACCTAAGATCAAGGTCTTCCTAACCACTTGGGTGCCATGCCAAGATACAATAGAAGAAAGGGGTGAGGGTTTATCCAAACACTCGAGAGAAAGCTAAAAGCTTAATTAATTTCATAATTCAAGGTAGTGTCTTTGTCTTGAGAGGCTACAAACCTATTTATACTAGGAGAGTCCTATATGGACTGATACTCCTACTTGGAGTGCAAGCCAAGTTATTCTACCCTAGGAGTCTCAGTCTTGGCGTGCAATCCAAGATGAACTCCCTATCCTAGATGCCTAACACTCCTACTCTCCCTTGGATTAAGAATCCTTATCCTAGGGGGAGTGTGTTATAACTAATCTTATCCTAGTTGGTTTGGCTTTCCTAATCCAAGAAGGATTAGTTACAAAAACTAGCCAATCTCTATCTAGGAAACAAAGTAGACGCCTAATCTATCTAGGATGATCAAGTTTATAATTCACTTGTCATCTTACGTTATTTCTAAATCAAAACACACACAAAACTATTAAAGCTATAATTAAATAAATTACATCCCAAATCAAGATTATAAAATTGAGCTTGAATTCTTGACTTGGACGTGTGCTTGCTCTTCTTGGGTTTGATGTGTGATCTTGGCCCATCTAGGATGTTTGAACATCCTCTTGAAATAAGAAACACACCATATGAATGAGCCTTTGTAATTCAACCTTGTACCTTCCTTCTTTGGCACACTTGATGTAATTCAACCAAATATGCCATATTGGTCCTGTATGGGTTGAAGTCCTTTGATGAAGGACCCTGTCTGCAACTTGGACCTTCACTTGGGCCCTCTTGGTTGGGCCTAGGGGAATAAGCGTGGGCTAATTTACATCATTCCCCCCTTGTTGAAAGAAGTTTGTCCTCAAACTTGGAGGTTCAAGTCTGAAGACTTCAATGGACCCAATAGTGACCTTCACGTGAATCATAACCTTCACGTGAACCATGGTTGCTTCAGTAATCTCCACGTGAATCAGTGCCTTCACGTGAACTGTGACTCCTTCGATAGATTGACCTCCGTTATCCTCCATGAACCTTGGCTTCCCAAAGGTGAGACCAAGGCTAGGCAGATCTCCAGTATTCTTCCCTGGTTGCTAAGAACTCGATGGACCGAAGGAGATCTTCTTACTGTATAAGCGGAGTTGGCTTCCATTATCTTCCATGAATCTAGGGTCACCGAACTTCGCCCTGTAATAAACTAAGGATCGACCTTCCTGAGACAGACCGGGTAGAACAGTTCCAATACCAACTCCAAAAGCATCACACTCAACCTCAAACTTCTTATCTAAGTTTGATAGAGCTAGGACTGGTGCGGTGCAGAGTCTATCCTTAATGATGTCGAAAGATTTCTGAGCTGTTAGAGTCCACAAAAATAGCTTGGTTATAGGAGATAAAATAGAACTGAAATTCTTCACAAACCTCCTATGGAAAGAGGTCAAGCCTTGGGAGCTTCGATCATCATGATCACTAGTTGGAGTAGACCACTCCTTGATAGCTTTGACTCTTTCTTCATCATCCTTGATCACTTCTTTCGAGAATACATAGCTAAGAAAGACTACATTGTTGATGGAGAAGTAGCACTTGGACAGATTACCATGCAGTTTCATGTGAGCCAAGGTCTCCAAAGTAGATAACGATACACTTGCTAATAAGGGGCTTCAAAACCTGATTCATCAATCTCATAAAAATTGAGGGAGCATTAGTTAGACCAAGAAGCTTGACTAACCATCTATAGAGATCTCCTTTAGTTTTGATAGCAGTGTTCCCTTCTTGAATTCGAACTGGATCAAAGTACACCACTTCTTGGACCAATCTCTGAAACGACTCGGGTACTATCTAGTTCGTCCACTAGATTTTCAATTCTAGGAAACCTATACTGGATAGGGCTCTTGTTGATGCACAGACGTTGATTTCCATCTTGTTTTGGGACCAAAAGGGTAGGAGTGGCGCATGGACTGAGTGACTTTCCGATCATACCCTTTTCTAGAAGATCATTATCTTGCCTTTGAGCCTTTGGAACATCACTAGGGTTCACGTGTTGTTGGACTTCACGTGGAGTGGACATTGCTGATGTTCTCTCGTCTGAGTTCTCGAGAAAAGTGGCAAGAGGGGGTTCTTTTGTGGGCTTTTCGTAGCTATGATCTGTGTTTGGGTCAGAGGGAATGATCTCCTTATGCTCACTAAACTCAAGGCGTTTAGTGGTCATAGTAGTGGCGAGATTTGGATCATTCTCCTTGGGTGGGGACGGTTGGAAGACTTTAAGTGGAGCTAGGGTAATTTTCTTGTTGTTGAGCCTGAAGGTGTAGGTATTGGCTCTTCCATAATGTATCACACTCCTGTCAAATAACCAAGGTCTTCCAAGCAGAATATGACAAGCATCCATAGGCAAAACGTCACACCATTAAAAAGATTTGTCAATGGAAAAGCTTCCCAAACATCGTTGTGTCACTTGTAAACCTTCACCCTGATTGAGCCACTTGATGGTGTAGGGATTTGGATGAGGACTCGTTTCCAGTTGAAGTTTGTCCACCATAGTAGTTGACGCCACATTGGTGCTGCTTCCACCATCAATCATCAAAGAGCAAACTTTTCCTTGCACAGTACAACGGGAGTGGAAGATAGCTTCCCGTTGTTGCAGATCTTCAAGAACTGGAGAACTATTCAGTATTCTCCTTACAACCAGCATCTCTCCTTGATCTGGTTCTTCCACGACCTCTTCTTCTACATCCGTCGGTTCGGGTTCAAACAGAGCATTCTGAAATTCTAGCAGTGTGATTGCCCTCTTGTTTGGACATTCCGAAGCAATATGACCGAGCCCTTAACACCTAAAGCACCTCTTTTTATCCGTGGGTGGAGCTGCGACAGATTTAGGAGCGGTTTGAGGGGTAGGGATAGGCGCTTTTGTGGCGGACACCTAGGAGTGGGTTTGGCTTTTTTGTAGACAGATTTACCGGATCAAGAAAGGTTCTCAGGAGTTGAATGATACATGAAACACGTGTAACCAAACAATAAGGTGGGGGTGGTTCACGAGATTAAGGTGAAAAGAGAGGGGAGGTTCTCGTGAAAGGGAGGCTTTTGTGGAGGCGATTTTGTCGTGAGGACTTTTGTAGTTTCAAGATTCAAGAAAGAGCGAATCTTGAACGGGAAAGTGGGAGAGATTGTTGAATCTTGGATGGTGGTTTGATGAGGGTTGACGTGAGGTAGGAGGGGAGAGGGGGATGGGATTGACGTTGGGTTTGGTGGAGAGTGAGAGAGTATTAGGTTGTTGGAGGAGAGAGAGAGAGGTTGTTGGGAGGTTGTTATGGAGAGAGAAGAGAGAGAGAGGGTTGCGTTTGTTGAGGAGGTGGGTGACGTTGGGATGGAGAAATAAGGAGGGTTGGTTGGTTGAGTCTTAACTATATTGATAGAAAGACCACAATGTAATTACCTTAACTATATTGATAGAAAGGTAAGAACGGATAAAACTAGGCTTCTAACTTGAATCCACAAGAGAGACAACCTAGGGCTAACTTGATCTAGACCGCAACCTAAGATCAAGGTTTTCCTAACAACTTGGGTGTCATGCCAAGATACAATAGAAGAAAGGGGTGAGGGTTTATCCAAACACTCGAGAGAAAGCTAAAAGCTTAATTAATTTCATAATTCAAGGTAGTGTCTTTGCCTTGAGAGGCTACAAACCTATTTATACTAGGAGAGTCATATATGGACTGATACTCCTACTTGGAGTGCAAGCCAAGTTTTTCTACCCTAGGAGTCTCAATCTTGGCGTGCAATCCAAGATGAACTCCCTATCCTAGACGCCTAAGACCCCTACTCTCCCTTGGATTAAGAATCCTTATCCTAGGGGGAGTTTGTTATAACTAATCTTATCCTAGTTGGTTTGGCTTTCCTAATCCAAGATGGATTAGTTACAGAAACTAGCCAATCTCTATATAGGAAACAAAGTAGACGCCTAATCTATCTAGGATGATCAAGTTTATAATTCACTTGTTATCTTACATTATTTCTAAATCAAAACACACACAAAACTATTAAAACTATAATTAAATAAATTACATCCCAAATCAAGATTATAAAATTGAGCTAGAATTCTTAACTTGGACGTGTGCTTGCTCTTCTTGGGTTTGACATGTGATCTTGGCCCATCTAGGATGTTTGAACATCCTCTTGAAATAAGAAACACACCATATGAATGGGCCTTTGTAATTCAACCTTGTACCTTCCTTCTTTGGCCCACTTGATATAATTGAACCAAATATGCCCTATTGGTCCTGTATGGGTTGAAATCCTTTGATGAAGGACCCTGTCTGCAGCTTGGATCTTCACTTGGGCCCTCTTGGTTGGGCCTAGGGGAATAAGCGTGGGCTGATTTACATCACCCGGGAAGACCCGACCCGAGGCGAAGAGAACCCGAGCCTTGATCTCGGGGAGAGCCAAGAAAATAAGGACATCAGAAGGGGTGTCACGGCTGTGAGACATGACCTCACGGCCGTGACCCCCATTGAAACTTGGCAGACAAAAATGAGAAGGAAGTCTCCTGGGCAGAATGGGTGTCATGGCCGTGACACTATTTCTTACGGTCGTGACACCATTTCTCACGGTCGTGACACAACAAGAAGAAGAATTCAAGTTCAGAAGTTTCATGGCCGTGACAACATTTCTCACGGTCGTGACTCCCAGAGAAGAAGCGCAATCGAGAAGGCCCCTCATGACCATGACACCTCGTTGTCATGCCCATGAGGAATCTGGAGCTCTTGCAGTAGAATCAGGCTTGACGGCCGTGACACTCATTGTCACGGTCGTGACATTTAGAGAACACCTCCAACCAGAAGACCCCTCACGACCGTGACTCTTTGGTGTCACGTCCAGGAGGGCGGTGCAACAAGCAAATCTCCATGGAAATCTCTAGGCATCACGATTGTGACATCTCATGTCAAGCTCATGACGACTTTGTTCTGCCGACTTTTTCTCGGCAAAACGACTGCATTTTGGCCATTTTCTCCCAAGTATATGATGTATTTTTCCTGTTTTCGATAGTACACATTCTTAGGCAGATTTTATAGTTTGTGATTTGAGTTTTTAGGTTTTTCTTAATGAAAGATTAGTGTTATTAATCACTCTTCCATTGAATAATGCAATTTACTGTTGTGTTATTGGATCGTTGAAGTTCTTTCTTGCAATTTGAGTTCTTTCTCTTATTCTTCGTCTCCAAACCCTAAATAGTGAGTATTCTATTCCCTTTCTCTGATTCATACACTTTGATTATTGCAATTTGATTAGTTATTGCTTTTAATTACTTTGATTATTAGTTTTATGCTAGTTTTGGATTGTTGCATTAGAATCATATTAAACCTAGTTTCAATTTCTGAGTTTTTGTTCATTATGACTATGAGTAGCTAAGCACCATAGGGTTAAGGGGAAATTAGGACCCCTAATGGGGGATTATGCATGGATTAGTGGGATTAGGGTGATTAATGAGGTAATTAGGTGTTCCACCCTAGTTTTCCATTCGATAATTGGGTGCCGGGAGGTTATGAATCCTTCCACACATCGAATTGGGACTCTAGAGTGGAGTGATTGGTTCCTAATCCTAACTCTGACGAGAGGGACTTTGGAATTAATCAGTTAGGATTGCGTTCGAATACTATCAAGGACCGTCATACACAGGACTAACGAGAGTGATGTTGGACCTTAGGAAGTATGCATCAACTTGCTACTCGGGAGAGGTAAATTGATGCTAGCTATCCGTGCAATCCTCACACCTGATTACTGAATACCGATCATTTCTAAAATCACGAAATCCATGTTTAGTTCTTCGTTAGGTGGGCCCGGTACTACCTCGAGCCCTTATTTCTCCTTATTTGATTAAAACCTCACTTGAAACCTATACCAATCTCTGTTTTTAGAACCTTCTATGAGACCAAAGACCAAGCTTGAATATTAGGACCCCAACTCTTCGAGTCATAATGACTGTTGCATAGTTGTCACAAAATGTTAAACATTTTCGAGTCACAAGTTTGATATGAACTGGGAGTATGAGGGAGAGGTCAGGGGTTTTTAAATAAAGGGGAAAATTTTGAGCCAAATCAACAACAGTAAACATGATAATGGGTAGGGTTGTCCATGGTTAACCTAAACCGCAAATCGGTAAAACCAAACCGGTTAACCGGTTAGCGTTTTATATTTTTATGGTTTGGGTTAACCAAACCGGTATATGCGGTTTAGGTTTCTGTTTTGAATTTTGAAAAATTGGTTATGTATAATTTTAAAAAAACCCAAAAAAAACCTAAACCCTAACCTAAAAAAAACTGAAATTGGAGCAAACCGTGGTTAACTGCGGTTTAGATTTGGTTTAGGTTTCTGATTTTCAAAAGCGGTTAACCATTTTAGGCGGTTAAGGTTTAGGTTTGGAAAAATTTAAAACCGCAAAAGCGGTTAACCGCTTTTGGACACCCCTATTAATGGGTACACCTAACTACATTATCAAAAACAGCCAACAATAAATATAATAATGGGACCTCCATCACATTTTTTAAAACTTAAGCCTAAACTGCAGGTTAAATAAAATTCATGTCACCGCAAAATCTGGAACACAATTCAAAATCCTTCTACTTGTTGAAGTTACCCAAGTCACCTGGGAGTAATTTTTTTGCCAATTATGTGATGCAATTCAACTTTGTAAGCAATGAAAGACACAACCATCAATCACACAATTGAAAGGCACAGATGAATGGTCCCACGATTAGTGTCTTATTGCATGAGTTGCAAAGGAAGAAGAAGCCAAGAAAACAAAGGAACTGACGATGAGCAGTAATCAAGTCCAGGTGCTACACCCATGAAAGCTCCACGCAATGGTGAACCCACCCATCTCATTGGTCGCATTTTACTGCCCTCCTCCTCATCCGATCATCCTCTCCTATAAACGGTGCTTCAGAAACCCTTCAAATTCAGACTCGAATGCCTCATACCTTGACACCACTTGCTTCTCTCTCCATTCTAATGGGTACAGGCTCTGCCAAAATCAACCGAATTTTCCCCCCATCTCTCTTCTTATCCTTCTTTCCTTTTCTTTTGGCTTTCCCTTTTCAGCTTCCTCCACCATTCTAGGTACTACAATCTAATGCTCTCCTTTTGTTCTTTTGGTTTTTATTTTCTTTTTCATTTGGGTTTTACTTTCAGGGTTTGGCTGTGCACAACGTTATTTATTTATTTATTCATTTTGGTTGAGGTCTCATTGAGTGGTCATTCGGTCTAATGTTATAGTGTTACTAGTTAGTTTCGAAACATTGTCTATACTTGATGTAACAACAATTTGAAAATAGTCATAAGAACCCCCAATCCGCACATCTTAAGTGATCATTTTAGCAATCAAATGCTAATAGTTTGGAAGAGGATCTCAATTTGATGTTCGAAAAAAAAAAAGTAAAGGAAAAACGATTGAACGTTTACTAATTCCAACTTCAAAAGATTTATGCTGTGTTGTTATGGTTGTTGGCTTAGTTAAAGCTTGTTAATTTCTTCTGGGAGTGAATTGAGGGGGGTATAAAAGTTTATATGAGTAGATATAGGGGAAATAGGAACCTTGGTGTTTGGGCTTTACCAGCTGTGGTTAGGGACAATAGGAGATTAATTGGGTTCTATAGTTGGTTTATTTTTTTTTCATATGGTACAAAAATGAACAGTTTTGCAATCGAATTTGAGAAGGTGGATAGCAAAAGATGTGAGTAATTTGATGTAGATGGTTTTTGGTTTGCAGTGGAAGAAAAGGGAGGTTGAACTTTGAAGGATGTTTTTGGTAGAGAGTAAATCAGCTGCCATAGTTTGCATGCTGGGGTCCCTTCTGCTGTTAGGGACATGGCCAGCCATTCTGACTCTTCTTGAGAGAAGGGGGAGGTTGCCTCAGCATACCTACCTTGACTACTCTACCATGAACTTCTTGGCAGCTGTGACCATAGCTTTAACATTTGGTCAGATTGGTGATAGCAAACCCAACATGCCCAATTTCATCACTCAACTTTCTCAGGTATTAAACTCTTCCATTTTAGTATATTCAGATATTTCATGTAAGTCTCACAAAGATAAGGGTAGTTAGCAGCTCTATATTTGGAATTCATACATAATTCTCTACTTTCCTTTTTACTAGTGACACAACCCAAGACTTTGATTAGAAGTAGATCGAAAATTTCTTTGATAAAGGTTTTTTTGGCTCAAATGAGGCAACATGACGGCAGATAGAGGATTGAAATTTAGACATAATGTACTTAGGATTTTAACCTTACCTAGTAGCCATAAGCATAACGCCTTTTTTTCTCATGTTGAGCAAGGATCTGCATTCCAACACAACAATCCCCACAGGCGTCACTATTTTCTGCTCCATTGTTAGTGATGGAGAACTATGAACGTGTTTTTGTTTTGTCTTCTTTTCTCTAATGTTTTTTCCTGGTTTCACATTACTGCCAGAACCAGCCTCTTCATATACTCCTGTGCATGGGGGGGCCTCGTGTCAGCAGGACTAATGCGAGGTCAATATTGGGGTTTGTTGTTGTTGCAAATGTTAAAAGTACCTTAATTTTTTTTCCCTTTCATTGCAAATGTTGCATCCGAAATGTGGGTCACCAACTTCACAACACTTATCGCTCTTAATGGACCTTTGTATTTCTAGTTAGTAAATATGGAAGCTTCTGTACCATGCGACATTTCTGTAGAGGGTAATTAGCATTATTGACATTCTAGGAGAGGTGGAATATTGCGGAAGACTGAAATGATGGTCTAAAAGTTAAACTAAAATAATTTAAGCAAACAAGGGGATGGAATGATGGATTTTACCATGGTTCTGTTGTAAAAAAGGGATTCTCATCTGCAGGACACATGGCCGTGCGTTTTGATGGCAATGCTTGGTGGACTATTTTTGGGTCTTGGAAACATTTCAATCCAATATGCCTGGGCATTTGTTGGACTCTCAGTTACTCAAGTGATCACTTCTAGCATTGCTGTTGTTATAGGTAAAATATATACTTTTCTTCAATTTGGAAGCTTTTTTTATGAGAATCTATGCACTTTGATTTTGATTAGAATGGCATGTAAAAAATGAATGTATTTGTTGTGCCACAAAAGCTGAGATATACAATTTATCAGGCACGACAATAAATTACTTCTTGGATGACAAGATCAACAAAGCCAGTCTCCTGTTCCCTGGAGTTGCATTCTTTGTTATTGCTGTGTGCCTTGGATCAGCGGTTCACTCCTCTAATGCAGCTGATAATGTAGCTAAGCTCCGCAGCTTTCATGAAAGTTTAAACGATATTCCAAAGTATGTAACTTCTTAAAATTTTCTTTTTCCCTTTCTTGTTTTTTCTTTCCTTTTTTTTTTTTTTTTTTTGGGGGTTGTTCACACAATCAAATGGTATGCAGCTTTAATTCTTGGATGGCTATAAACCGTTGGTGGCCCTTCTTTTCACTCATATCATCCTCTGCAGTATTCCAGATATTACAGATGAGAAAGCACCTGTGACAGATGCAGAGGCTCCAGATGAGAAAGGAACGGTATCGGACACAGGTAACTAAATCTTATTTACACCCTAGAATTTCATTTTCATTTGTTTATATGTTATCTTAATGCTTATCATGACCATGTATAGAGAGTTTGAAGGATGTGGACATTGAGAATCTTGATTCAGAGCAAATGAAAAAGGCAGGGACTGCTGAAAATCTAATCTTGGTTGAGAGCCAAAGAGCGATCAAGGTCAGTTGCTTTGTTGTATCTAATGTATTTGCATTTCACTATTGGTGTGATTGACAGTATCAAGTGGCCACTTTGGCTGTCCTACTGGATTGCCTTGCTTGTGAGTGCTTGTGAATTGTTGACTTTGCCAATGTAGTATAGTATAGTGTAGTTATTAGTTAACTATAAATGATTTCGCAAAGAAGCCTAAGCATGCAAATTGTGTTGATGCAGGTGGTTGGCAAAAGTACTTTGATTGGCCTGAGCATAACGTTCTTTGCGGGTTTGTGTTTCGCTCTGTTTTCACCAGCATTCAACCTGGCAACAAATGATCAGTGGCATATGCTCAAGGACGGGGTTCCTCATTTGGTTGTGTACACCGCATTTTTCTACTTTTCGCTAGCCTTCTTTGTGGTAGCAACCATTTTGAATGTCATCTTCTTATACTACCCTCTGCTGAACTTGCCTAAATCATCCCTCAAGAATTACCTGGTGGATGGAAACGGCAGAGTATGGGCTATGTTGGCTGGATTGGTGTGCGGATTTGGGAACGGTCTTCAGTTTATTGGGGGTCAGGCTGCCGGATATGCAGCTGCTGATGCCGTTCAAGTGAGTATCTTCATTTGCCCGAAACAATATTTGGTTTCTGCTTTCTAGTCATTCTTTCAAGAGATTTGTGACTTTTTACAGACATGAATGGTTAACCAGCCTCCTATGTCTGGCTGATTCAATTTTGGTTGCTCCATAATGCAAAAAATTAGTGCCCTTGGTTGATCTGATAGCTGGTCCCTTAGAAAAGTTGTTACACACTTGATTGCAATTATATTAATTACGGGTATATTATAGAATTGTTGAAATTGTATAGTTAAGATCAGCAAAGACGAAATAGTTAGAATTGTCCTTGCTGAAAAGATAAAGGCTTTTAAAAACTATACCTGAATATTTTTTCTTGTGTTTTTTTCAGGCACTACCATTAGTGAGCACATTTTGGGGAATAATCTTCTTTGGAGAGTACAGGAGATCATCGAAAAAGACGTATGTGCTGCTTGTGTGTATGCTCGTTTTGTTTAGCATAGCTGTGGCGCTGCTGCTTGCATCGGCTGGCCAGAGAAAACCATCAGCAAAAGCCAATGCACAACATCAAAGGCAGCAGTCTCAACTACTTTTCGCACTGGCATCCTTAGACTTTTAAGGCAAACTCTTATTCCCAGATTGCGATCAGACCAACAAATGCTTCTTCTGAGTAATTAGAACACCACAAAATAAAAGTCAAGTTGGTCCAAGGGTTATGTACTTGGTAATTGGTATGCTTAAGTAGGGTGGAATATCATTGAAAGCTCCTGTATTCTGCATCTGATATTATCTTTGTTTTCTGCATGTCATTAAAGCTTTGATTAAACTACAGGAGAATCTGTATCCTGACATCGATGGTTTGTTCATATGTAATCTCATTCAAGCTAAGTGTCAGTTAATTTGGTGAAATTAGTTCCAGTTGAATGCTTAACAATATGCACTTAATTCTGGTCTAATATGCATATGTGAGTATGCTTCAATCACGAGAGTAGCCACCAACAGTAGCTTGTTTTCTGTATACAAGATGCGTTCTCCAGTGAAAAAAGCCAAAATTTTGCCAATGGTATAAAAAATTTTGCCAATTGTTGAGTACATTTATAAATATATACTTAAATCTCGTGATTTTGGCTTGGTGCCACAACACACCGCACTTTGCCAATTGCCATAATCCACTACAACATACCAATTCACCACAATTTACCATAACCCACCATAGTCAACTTTTTCAAATTACTTTACATTTTTCCAATTACTTTTTCATCTCACTTTTTTCCAATTACATTTTCACATTTACCAACACAATTTACAATTATTAAAAATAAAACTCACAACCGACCATCCATCACAATTCTACCGCACCGCGCCATACCGCAGACAGCTGTATAAAAGAACAGGGCCTGAAAGAGAGAAAGTTAAAGAAGTTTACCCCTTCTTTAGTGACATAAATATCAAATTAAAAAATAACAAACTCATGCATGTAGGTTACAAATTTTAATACATAATTAAAAATAATATTGATTGGCTTTTTACAAAAAATATTCATTAGTTAATTTTTTTTCATTAGGGCCTTGTTCGGCAAAATTAGTGTTTTAGATAGCGGATAGCGATTTATGTAGCGTATAGCGGTTTAAGTAGCGGATAGTGGTTTAAGTAGCTGATAACGGATGACTGTTCAAATGAGAATTGTTTTCGGTAAATTAGCAGTTCAATTAACAGATTAATGTGAATTGACATAAAAATGTATCAATAATTTCCAAAGATAAAATTTACAAAGGGTATTTTTTGACTGAAAAATATGAAATGCTACTCCAAACGCTAAACGTTAATTTTATTTCGAAAGATAAACGTTCCTCAAAACGCTAGCTTACCAAATGCTAATATTTATGCAATTAGAGTTTTGACTTGATCAAGACATTAAATGTTATCCTAAACGCTATTGCCGAATACAACCTAGAACAAGACCATCAAAGGAAAACACAAACTTAAGAGAAAGAATTTGAGATGCTAGGTTTTCCCAAACCTAACTCCAAACTTACGAATAAATATTTTTAACAAAAAAGGAAATATTTTATTTCCACCGAGATTTGAACCTTGGTTGAAATCATGTAATGATTAGTTGAGGATAGCAGTCACTCGGCTACCACATCTTTCATATGATAAATGTCAACGAAAACAAATAAAATCCTACATATAGGTTACAAATAATAATACACAAAATAATATTCATTGGCTTTTTATACAAAAAAAATTTAAAAAAACATTCATTACTTAGTATTTCTTCCATCAAATTTACTATTATAATATATAAATTTCAAATTCTCAATATATAAAAAAAATATTAAAGTAAAATATAAGAGATAATAAAGTGTAAAACTTCCATAAAAAAACCTATATTATTGTTCTATATATTTCTTTGATGATTGTTAAAATAAAATAAAATTTTTATTAACATTGCAATAAAAAAATGTAAATTAAAAATTACATAATTGATTTAGACATCATATGAAATTAAAATGAATGTAAAAATACAAAGTATCAAAATTTGTCTCAATGTATTAGATAAAAAATATTGAGATCATTATAATCATTGACAAAAAGTAAATATTATTTCTTATTCAAAAAAATTGAATGAATTACAAAAAAGATCACCACCAAACACATAAATCGTAAGTTCATAAAAAAATTGAACCTAAAGTTCTTGACTTTTCAACTAAGCTAACTATACAAAACTCATAATATAAAAATTACATAAGTGATTTATGATCTATTTGCTTAATAAGCAATCTCTTGAATCTAAACTTGTCAATTCGGTCGGTCGAGCGGGCGGGTGGGTTTTGGGTCGGATGTATATCGAGTTCCGATAAATATAGGTCGGGTATATTTCGGGTTCGAATAAATACGGACGGTGCATTTCGGTTTCGGGTTAACCGAACGTTTTATGATTACAAGCTTTTTGCCGTTTTTTCTTTTTAAAAAATGGCCTCTAAATACTATTTTTATACAATATATATAATAAAACATGTATATCTTCTAGTAACGATATATTATGGTAACTATTTTGACTTAAATTAGAGAAATAACAAATAGATAAGTAGCGCTTATAGTTTAATAGTTAAAAATTACAATAAAAGTCACAAATTCTAATAAAGTTAAGATTTAAAAAAATTAATTTTTCGTGTCGAACGGACATGTTAGGTTTGACCCGTTAATTTTCATATTCGTTGTATTTCGAATTTAGTGGAAAAAAATCGTATTCAAAACCCAGAAATTTCGGACATATTCAAATTGAGTTATGTAAATTGCTAGATCTACTCTTGATGATATCAATTATTATCCAAAAAAGAAAGGGCTATGGTCCCTGGCCCATAAAGAAAGTCGCCGATAAAGGAGGAGGAAATGAGTTGGTGTCTGTCTCCAATTCCCAAT
The DNA here is from genome assembly GCA_029582165.1 of Portulaca oleracea. Classification (NCBI taxonomy): domain Eukaryota; kingdom Viridiplantae; phylum Streptophyta; class Magnoliopsida; order Caryophyllales; family Portulacaceae; genus Portulaca; species Portulaca oleracea. The sequence goes on from CM055872.1 coordinate 19,425,566, forward strand.
TCCCAATTCCCAATTCCCAATTGTGATCAGCTTCAGTTGTCTCCCAACCAACTCTTTGTTAACTCTCTCTGCCTCTGGTTGTCTCGATCGCCCACCCCCACTCCGCCGTGACCTCCACCCTCGTCTTCCTCATTTGCTCAATTCCGATGATCCGGATGCTTCTCCTCATCTTTCATCATCTTCCCTTCTAATTCCATCCTCCATTTCAATCACAGCGCCCACCACTTCACTCGCTTTTCCAAACTCTGATTCACCAACAGGAAACCCCAATTCACCCAAGATTTACAAAGGTGACGCTTTCCTAATTTCCTTCCCATTCTTGCTTCCAACCTTCTTTACTTTTCTCCATTTTAGGACTCCTTGTTTTTTTAATGGTAAATCGTTAATAATGCGTCATATAATCGCTTTCTTGTTTGTTGTCGCATTGTATATTTATATAATTTTCATGACTGTTTGGGTATGAATCAAATATCTATCAAATCCCCCATTTAAATCGCCAGATGTAGTGTTTGCTCCTGGTCATATCATTTACTTCTTAGGTTTAAACTTTGGATTTATTGTTGCATTGTGACTTGAATGCTCACTAATATCATTAATTCCCAATTTGTGAGTTATGTAAAACAATATTGGCCGTTGTGATTTTGTATGGGATGTCTCCTTTGGTGCATGCGATGTAGAAATTCAGGAAAGGGATGAGTTCTTGAGAATGAGGGAAACCAACAGCAATGAGTAACCAATTCAACTAAAAATGTCAAGGACTCAAATTAACGATACGCTAATCACCTTTGACCTTCCAAGGATAACACACACAGTCAAGGAGAGTAATTAGAGCCTCTAACCACAACCAACGGAAACAATATATCAATCAACTAGTGCAAATGGAGGTTGATAATGTCAAGCATAAGACACAGCCAAGGCGAGTAATTAGAGCCTCCTAACCACTTAAGACATTAAGGACACCACTTTGTTAGGCCAGAATAAATTTCAACTTGGTGTGCATGGGTTCTATACTTCTATGTGCCAACGTTAGGAAGAATCGATTGACCGCCTTTTTGTTCATTGCCAATGGGTGTCATCAGTATGGCATTTATCTCTTGCTTTGAAGCGGGTATGTTGGATCCAGGAGGGCAATGTTAAAGACAATCCTGTAAAATTGAAGAAGAGTTATATTTTGGAATTTGGAAGTTGGTTCCCTTGACTTTTTGGTGGTATACTCGGAAAGAGAGGAATCAATGGACTTTTGAGGGCAAAATCTGATCTGGTACTGATTTTAAGCTCCATTTCTTTGAAGTTGTTGTATAATGGAGCGTGGGTCAACAGTGTGAAGGCATGATTTTAGTGCTTTATACACTCCTTTGCTATAGGGGTGAGATGCCCTTGGTGTCTCTTTAATATATTCTTTGATTACTTTTGTATACAAAAACATAATTAATGTAGGGAACCATGAACCATATATCATATATTATGCCTAGAAGACAGACCCACCATTGTGGGTGGGAGAAATGCAATATTTTAGCTAGAAGGCGAAGAAAGTACAACTTTGAGCACTATCTTTTTGGCTCCATTCTCCTGCATTTCAATCAGATTTGAGCTCAAAAGGACATTCTGAAAACCATGGGGAATAAGGTTTTCAGATATGCACGTTGCTGGAATATCTCCCCAAAAGTGAATGATCAAATTGCCATTGGAAGCTGACTTGGTCAAGCTTATACCCGGGTTGACTATCTTTGATCTTGGTCTAGGTAATGCCCTTGATTACTTGATTAAGCTTCACAGAAGTCTTTTTGAGTCCCTAAAGGACTTGGTAAACCAAATTAGAAGACGTGACGACCTTAATCTTGAATGATCAAGCATGCAAAGCCATACTTTGAAAGCCCTTCTCATAAACAGTTTAAGCCTTGGTCTTAACAATCTCCTTGGTCATGATCGACAACTTGTCTCTTGACTGTCCAAAGTTTGATTGTCTTCATTGGATGGCTCCCTCAATCAGCATGTGTTTGTATCATAGTTACCGGGAACACTACATATGCCTACGATCCCCGTTCCAAGAACAAGCGTTCCGGAGTCAAAACTAGAGCAAATTAGTCCAAAAGTTAGCGATCCACGTTCCGGAATGAACGACCCGGGAAGCGTTCCTGGTAACTATGGTTTGTATCTTTCTTTGTCTTTGCAGTTTGATTTAAGTGAAGTTCCTACCTTGCGTTTTGTTGTTGAGCTTCCTTCTCCTTGCCTGGGGAGTGTGAGGAGGTTAGATTGGGAGTGTCAGCCAACCACAGGGGGAGGTTTTTCAGGCTATTTTGTGGGCAAGATGAGAGGAAACGGTTTGCCAAGCAAGGAATTGATATTTTTCTTTTTTCAGAAAAATCCTAGCTTGTATTTGGTGTTGCATTTTGTGGACACTAGGAAAGTTCATTTCTAGGCATCTAAATGTTTCTCAATGTTGTTGTGTTTCCTTTGTAACAGCGTGATTTCGGCTTTGCGAGCAACTAAATAATCCCTGTGGCTAATATCTGTGAAACTGCAATTTAGCTTTTCTTAGATATTCTTTAGCAAACTGCTGACTGTTGAAGCATTTGTTGCATATTGTATCAACTTAACTAAGTAACGAGTTGCTGTGCAACAATAGTTGTCGAATCTGGAGTGATTTGTCCCTCTTCTTTTTTTTTTTGGGGGGGGGGGGGTGAGGTTGGGTGGTTTTTTTTTTTTTGGGGTGGCGGTGGGGGTGTTGGGGGGGGGGGGGGTTGCTGTTGTTACCAATCTGAATCATCTCATTTGCAATTGCAACTTCCTCATCATCCTCCTAATTCTTGAATTACCAAATGTAGTCGGTGAATTTTTGACTGTCTACCTAGTGGTTTGAAGCAAATGCATTTTGGCTTCTTTCTAATGGGTGTTTATTAATTGATTTATTTTTTCATCTTTTCATATAAAGAATATTTTTGATGCAGCATGTAGACAGACTCTCCCCTTGCATTAATAGAGCTATTCATATCTGGATCAACCTTAGCAGCATCTAGAACTGTCTGTTATTGTCATTGTCCCTTTTGGGATATCTTTTGTTACAAATGCTTAGCTCATGTTTGGTGCTAGTGCCAAATAGATAACAATTTTGACCTAGTGACATTAGGCTTGCTCTTGAATAGTGGTTACCCAGTTTATCCAGCCTAATCTTCATTTTTAGTGCTAGGATCGCTATTAGTTTATCACAATCAAGGGAACTCTTTGCGCACTTGTTTTGCTTCCCACTAGTTATTACAAACTAGTGTTCTGCTGAAGCTAGGGAGAGAGAACTTGAAGTTGCATTGTTAGGCTTGGATATAACAGGCTTGGTGTGTGTGTTCTCTCTCTCCTTTCACCTTCCTGTTGCCTGCAACATATACTGATCAACATCATTGTAGGAGGATACTGGAAGGGTGAGGTGTTTCCTGATTGCAAACAATAACCTAAGCTGTGTTTTGTACCCTTCACTCTTTATATTTGACATGGGTATCTCCATCTGCTTTTAAGGTTTATGTGGTTGAATGCCTTGGACACTTGTTTATCCAATTAGCCGATCAATGTAATGTTTGGCTGCTGAACTTACTGGATTCATATTTATGCAGGTGTTTGATAAATTTGCTGGTAACTGATTTCTGCTAACAATGCCAGTGCCAATTGATCTCTACCCATGTGACAAAGCAACTTGTGATGAAATTCTGAAGGCTATCTTCCCTCTACTTGATGGTGTAGACCTTGCATCTTGTATGTTAGTCTGCAAGGAATGGAGGGACATTGCCCAAGACGACTACCTCTGGAAATGTTTGTGTGCTCGGAGATGGCCTTCGATTTGTAGAAAACCTCCACCTTCAACAATGACCTACTACAAGCTCTACCGGACCTTCTACAGGCGCCAAAGGTTCCGAACTCTTCTGCCTCCAAGATTATCCTTTAATGACTTGGAGTTCTACATAGACCTTTGGGCAGAAAACAGGTTAGTATATACAGAAGTGGTCCCTGGGCCTGTTCTACATACTGGCATAAGGGAACCCCCTGCTGGGATTAGTGACCTGCTGAGGTATCGTCTCCAGGGTCCTGAGTATAAGATGGGTTTCCCAGTGGAACCTAGATTTTCGGTGCCATTGGGCCAGACAATGACTATTTCTGTTTTGGTCAAGCGCAAAGACTCGAACAAGTTTGCTTGCATAATTAACAAAGGAATCTTTGATTACTTTGACCGGACATCTTTCCGGGCTCTTGCGTATGATTATCTGGACATTTCTCCTCTTCACCCTTTCATTCCAGGTATCAGAGCTTGGATCTCTTTGCTATTTGTTGATGATGGGAATGAAGGAATTCACAGTGTTTTTGGGATTGTGCTGGACTTTTGTGATGCTGCTAATTCTGAGGAAGAGGTCTTGTGGCTGTTGGACATACTGGACTGGAAGTGAATAATTTGAAGCTCTTGTGCAGCATTCTGGTATTATGATGAATGTCTTGGTGAAGTTGAATAGATTATGCACCCTTCAGGGCAGAACTAGTTGAGTGATCAAGACTGTAAATAGCAGTAACTTCTTTCTTTCTGGCTTATTAATTAGCCATATCTTCTTATCCATGAATAAATTATCCTTATATGTACAGTAATCTGCTGATAAGCCAAGCATTTCCTTTATTGCGTTTCAACCAGCCTTTGTTTATGTATCCAAATCCAGGTTAAGTTTATTTCTGAAACTAGTTTTTCATTTAAGTGGAGAGCTCCTCTCTTTTTGTCAAGATTGGTTACTTTGTTAGGCGATATTTTCTTTGCATGTTTCACTCTCAGTATCACCCGGTCATTACATGATCCAAATTTTCAAGGTAGGGAATAAATATTGAAGCCCCCTCTATACTTGATATTGCATGATCTTGATGCTTTATAACTTTCATATTTTGTAGATTATAGCTCCTGATGCTTCATTGAATTATAGCCTGAGCTACGCAGTTAAAGCACCAAATGTCCCTTGCCCAAGATGACCATAAGGGGGTATTTAGGCTTCACCATCACTTTTAGTAGAAATATTCTTGGACCATATTTGCCTTCCATCTAGAATTTTCTTTGTCAAACAACTCAAAAGTAGTGAGTTCGGATAGATTTACCTATGCATTGTCACTGGTTTAAATGAAAACAGCCGAAAAATCCATCTGTTGTGCCATAGGTAGCTTCATCATGGTTTGGTGAGTTGGTGTTCTCACCAGAAATTTGTTGTGGCACGATTTTCTTGACCTTATTGCATGATCTGATGCTAATTTGGCTGTTGACCCAATACATGGATGTTCTCATCAAGGTGGTTTTGTTGAAAGTTGGGGTAATTTGGTGAGGTGATTTTCTGGCAAGCAACGAGCTGCTTGATCTAGTACTAAAGCTGCATATTGGGTCTTAACTTTTGCACGACCGAGCTTATTCGGCTCCAACAATTATTGAAAGAGTTGTATATTCATTTGCCCAGACCCCTCATTCTTTACTATGATAATTTGAGTCCCAAGTATTTAGCTGTTAACCCCGTTTCCCATGATCAGTCTAAGCATATTGAGTTGAGGTCGACTATTGCTTTGTCTAGGAAAATATTGAAAGAGGCAATCTTATTATCCATTCTGCTGCTTCTGAGTTTCAACTAGTTCACTTCTTGACGAATGTCCTAACTACCAGGTCATTTGCGTTGCTAACTACTAAGTTTATCTTCTAACTAGTTTTTATCTTTTGTTTTGTTAAGATTTTGATCTTTTGTTATAGTATACTATTTATTTATCAAAACTTATGACTTCTCAGATGGGAAGTCAAAATAGAATGTTTCCGTTGCAAGTCTCAGATGAGAAAAAAGTATGCCTTCGATGTTAAACATATTGAGTCAAAATTGGTAGCATCTCTTGTTAGGTTTTAGGTGATTTATTTCTAAACAGATACAAATTAAATGGCGGAATATTCATAATAGTTATAAACAATTAATCACTTAGGAAACTACAATTGCATAGGCTTAGTATTATACCTGATTGCTAATTTGGCTGATGCAGATGTTGACTTTTGACATTCCAATGCACAAAACTTCTATCGTAGGTCCATGCAGCACTTCGACAACTTGATTGCTAGATTGACTCGATTAAGACTGATCTCAATCAAAGATGTATGTGTTTAAGATATTTTATAGATCGTTTCAGGAAACAACAACAACAACAACAACAACAACAACAACAACAACAACAACAACAATAATAATAATAATAATAATAATAATAATAATAATAATAATAATTGTTAACTAGGAGAGAGATGAACTCAGGAAGTCACCTTAGTATCTCTTTAAAAGTCTCAAACAGTTGATGATGAATATCGTAGCCAAAACTCATATTTATAGTGCTTAGGTTTCTTAGAGAAAGGGAAACCGTCCCCTTCAAACCGACTTACGCGAAAATGTGGATCCGAGTTTGACCACGGACCGGGGTAACCTGACCAAGGTTCGTGGTGACATCTAGAACATTCACCAGTGGACTACACCGCGGTCCATGGTACACCTACCATGGTCCGTGATGAGTTGATTTCTCCTAGAATTGACTTTGACACTCTCCAAAATAATACTATGTTATTTTGGTCTATTCACGGGTACTGACTGGTATGATTCAATAGGACCAAATAATATATTTATAGCTAAACACATTCAGTTATAGATCATAGAGGTTTCTAGCAAGACATATGATCACCATATTACTTTGGCTTGATTACTCCAAATAAATCGAATCTTATCTAGACATTCCCAACAATCTCTTACTTATCCCACAAGTGTCCGATCTCATTTAATTCCCTTGCCACTTACATTCTCTAATTCAGATAAGGTAAGATAACATAATCTTTATGCAACCCGAATGCTCCTCGACCTCCTAGTCAGACTTTGAAAGCAGATGATCACCTATTGATCCATCTGAGCTCGGCCAAGCATTTTCAGTCTAAGCTCATCGAGTGGTCAACAAGACACAATCCCAAATAGGGAGGATAATGTCATCTTGTTCAACCACACACTCTTGCATGGTCCAACTCAGACCTGGCAATCCTTATCCGAAATCTGATCCATCCGAATTCGAACCCGAACCGCACCCGAATGTCGGGACCTGGTCTTCATCCGAAACCTAGATCACTCCGATCTGAAACCCGGATCACTCCGATCTGAAACCCGAAGTTTACCGAATAAGAAAAGTATCCGAAATAATCTAAAACAACTCGAACCCGATTCGAGCCATGCTAAACCGAATAAACTTGTATCCGAAAATCGTCCGAAACGAATTTAATCACACCCGAGACACACCTAAATCAAATTTTATTCGACTAAAGGCACACCCGAACCGAATTTTACCCGACTCGAGACACATCCGAACTGTTAATCTTATTTTTGAGTATCTGAAAATAATATTGAATAAAATACAATTTTTTTTTCCGAATTGTTATTCATTTGACTTTCAACTAATGTAGTAGTTAATATTATTTTTGAAAAAATTCCATACAGTACAGTACAGAGGACAAACTAATGAATCAGAATCATGCACAAGAGTTATTTCATTATGCAATAAATATTTACTCAAAATTAGATATTGTCAATTTAGTAATAAATAAATTTTAACAGAATACGAAAATAAATCGACCCGAAAGCAATCAGACCCGAATATAAGTACAACCTTGGATGCATATGAAAACAAGCAACTGAATCAACCGAATCCGAACTTGACCTGATCCGACTCAACCCGACCAACAAAAAATTTCAAACGGTTCTAACCCGAAGATGACGATCCGGTTAAACTCGAGTCGGACCCGATCTGACCCGGACAAGATCTATCCGGAGTCAAATCGAATTCGAATCCCGCCCTAACCAAATCCGCTCTGATCCGAAGTATGGATGATATAAGCAAACCTGAAATCGAAGTCATCCGATCTGAACCTGATCCGACACATCCGATTGCCAAGTCTAGTCCAACTACAACCCAGACACTACCTTTATAGCCTTCTGTTACGAAAGGTGTTGGGCACGCTCTAATGTCACAACAGACCATGTAGGTTATGTAATGACCTCAGGATTTAGGAATTTATCTTTGAGTGTCTAGAGGTGTTATGACATTCACAACTTAAAGAGCTCCACCTGTGCGTAAGTTCAGTAGTTGTTCTCAACATAACCCATGGGATTGATTTATGATGTCTCTACATCATCATGATCACGAAACTTTGATCATCATCTCAACCCCACATGCTAATTGTTATAATATTATCATCGTCGTCATGTGATAATACAATTAGTGTAAAACCCCGAAAAAATCCAAAGATGTTGACCGTGACGACGTTAGTAAATTAGGTTTGTCTCCGTTAATTGTTAAATTTTCGTTTGAGATTATTTCGCTAACACTTGAGCTCGTAGGATCGTTGAGGGACTAACAAGGGTATATTGGGAATATCATATATGGTTACTATTATTATTAGTATTATTATTATTATTATTATTATTATTATTATTATTATTATTATTATTATTATTATTATTATTATTATTATGATTGTCAATATTAGTAGTTTAACGTGAGCTTTATTACTAGATTACTATTATATGTTTTATATGTATGTGATGTTAGTTATAACTATTAGTTCAACCTTAGTAGTGGTAGGGCTAATTATTAGTAGTATTAGTAAGATTAATCTCTAATATTAGTTAGTAGTAAGAGTCACATCAGAATGAGAGTTTGTTAGGGAGAAGATCTTCGGCCGGTTGAGCAAAATCCTTAGAGTTAGATTAGGATTAAAAGTGGATTAGGGGAGAGACTATGAGTTATTAACTAGCAAACCTAGGTCACAAAAACACAACCTACGCTCCCTTTGCTTCCTCGCCTCTCTCTGCTCTCGTTCCCCCCCTCTACTGTGCCGCCACCAAGACATCTCCGGACTCTACCTAACGTCGCCGGAGAACCCCTAGCACCACCGTCGGAAGTTGACGCACAGACCACCGAAAGCCACCGCCCTCATCACTGGACCACCAGTACCCTCGAGCCACCCGTCGTGTCCAAGCCCAGAATCGAGATCTTTTGTGACTGCCGCTGCTGCTGTGTGCGTGATCCCGACTACCAAGCACCACCGCGAGCCCCACCGAACCACAGCCCCGAGCCGCGTAACAAAGCCCGATTCTTGCTGCTGTTGGGACGTCCGTCGCACCACCGTCGGCCACCCACCCCACCACCTTGTTATCATCCCGGAGCTGCTGCCGCCACCGGTCAGCCACCTCGGCTTCCTCCCTCTCTTGTTTTTGGGTATAAACTTCATCCTTGGTCCTAGCTAGGTGTTTGGGTAATAATATGCATGCTACTGTGCTACACGTACGTGATCTATATATATATATACATTTATCATGCTTCTTAAGCTATCCGTTTGAGTATTAGAATTATTATCAATATTATTATTATTATTGTTCCTCTTATTATTATTACTATTAATTATTTTGTTCTTATCAAGTTCTTTACATCCAAACGTTTAAATTGTTGGTTATAAGTGGTAGTTTGGTTGGATAAGGATAGAAAATTTAACCTTAGCCATTATTTTTTTAAAACCCAAATTAGGACCCCGGGATCGGATGTTGAAAGCTAGAACTGAAATTATCGATTATATGGGAACCGGGAACGGGACAGTTTCAATAATGTGTAAAGAACATGTCACCATAGGTGGTATAGTCGTCTTTTGATATAACCGTTTGAGCTGGAGGTTCCCTTAGATGTTAGGAACCATAGGAATTTTACGGATCGAACGTTTGATTTGTATAGCCCGAGTTATAACCGTTTTACCAGAACCTGTCAAAACTGGACCAATTGGGAAGATGGGTATTTTTAGAGTTCTTCGGGACTGATTTGGGCTTAGCCATCAACATAGAAGTTTTAGTAGACATCCTGAGGTTTCCGAAAAGTTCGGAACCAGACCCGTAGGATGTCGGGAGGTCGAGTTGTGACCCGTTTTATGTGAATGTTATAATCTGTCCTCTGCTTGCTTTTATTTATAAGAATTGTTAAGTGAAAATAATATGTGATCTTGTTATGTGTTTTCTTGGAGGTGTTAAGTGTAATTTCATAAATGATAGGAACCTAAGTGTTCGTAGGGGATGGGTTAGGTACTTAGGTAGTTAATAGTTAGTACTAACTTCGTTAGAACGCGTTTTGATTAGATAATTATTCTTATTCTAGGCCGAGTTAGTGCGAGACGTTAGTGAGCTCAAGTGTGTTCTTCTTTGTCTTTGTGAAGTATATCAGGTAATGTCTATGCTCTAATCCCCACTGGGATGCTCTTTAAATGTGTTTTAATGTTTTCTAATCTGTTTTGAGAATCGCATCCCGAAAGGGGACTTTTGTGGAAAATGTGACCATCTGTTTTGGATAACTGTGCGTTTTTTTATTTGTGATTATTGATTTATGAGTTGAGAAATTGTGATGGTCCTTTATAAGTAGTTTTGATACTTGTTTTGATAATCTGGGTTGGGTTTGACTTGAGAGTGTGAGATGAGTTTGATTAATGAATTAATAATTCAAAATGGAAACATTAAGCGGGTTGTTGTTTTGATGCCTTTGACAGGCTAATGTTTTGCGGGTGATACCCCTGAGACCAGGATTTGATGCCTATATGGGTTATGTGCCAGGAGATCAGGGTTTCATCCCTGAGATGTTATGATGCCTTTGGTGGGCGACTGTTTGATGCCTTTGAGAGGCTAATGTTTATGCGGGTGATAACCCCGAGACCAGGATTCGATGCCTGTATGGGTTATGTGCCAGGAGATCAGGGTTTCATCCCTGATATAGGATAGTTGTTATGATGCCTTTGGTAGGCGATGTTCTTTTTGGGATTTGATATCCCGCCCGCAAATTAAAATATGGATTGGATGGGTTGAGGAAAACAGTTAAGGGTTAAAGGTTTGTAAAACGTTTGATTTGATCCCTCTCCCTAAAATGAATTGAAATGAACTTAAACTGTTTTAAACGTTAGGGGTAGACATTATTGAGATTTCCCCCCTCATTTTTTGAAATGTTTTGTTTTCAGGTAAAGATCTAAATGCTGGGGACGGGAATTAGAAGTGAGGACGACGAGTCTAGAAGTCCTTGAAACTTTTTATTTTGTTTTCGTTATGATGTCTTAAAGTTTTGTTTTGAGTTGTTGGTAGTTACCGTTAGCAGACAGTTGTGTTTTCCTTTCTCGCCTTATGTTCCTTCGGGGATACGGCAGTGACGCCCAAACTGAATTTAAAGTCTTCCGCTAAGTTTTGTCTGTTAATGTTAGTTTGACTTTGACTTTCTATAATTGAATTTCCGGGGCGTTACAATTAGGAACTAGATCAACTATCGACCAAGCTTAGCGTTATCAAGTACTTAATGGGGTTTCACAAATCAGACCCCATTTAATTTCCCATTTTGAATCAACTAACCTTTTGGACGTTTACACAATTCTAAACCATAATTGATGTAAAACTTTGAATCTTATTGTTATTGATGAATCAACAAGGTCATAATTCATGAACCATTCATGTAAACTTGACTTGTGCACATTCTGGAATGTGTTTAATACCTATTGCTTAGGCATGACCATCATGCTTCAACTACAATAGGGTTTTAGTCCACAACACTTGCAATGTACCTTGCACATTTTTATATCATCTCCACTAACGACCTTTAAAATAACCAAATTTTTTATAACATATTTAAAACAGTTTGCATGAGTGACGCAAATAAAATTCCAAATTTTATCTTACACTATCTAAACAAATTTCTACAAAATACCCAATTAAGCATTGCCATATTAAGACGATATAGTATCATTCTGAAAATTTCGTAAAGTTTCCTAAACTCTACAAACAACAACATTTTATGCCTAATATCTGATTTAGCAACAAAACAGATTTAGCAATTAATTTCTAAAACTAATCCCATTCTCAAATTGTTAGATTCACCCGCACTATTGGGGACATGGTTCATGTAAGAGATGCCACGGTCTATGTCCATGTCCATGTCCGGTACAAGTTTAATAGCAAAGATCATTTAAATAAAACATCAAACAACTTTAAAAACTCAAAGTTATAATTTTCCCATGTTATAGTGTCATCTAATGACCTACTGTAATTTTTCCAAAATTTGATCAAACTTCCATAAATTTATAAAATTCAGAGAAATAAATATATTTATTTCGCTGCTAAACTGGAAAAATTTAGAAAATTACATGACTATATCTAAAATTCATATACGCAATTTTCCAACAAATAAGGGTCTCTTGGAGACATTTTTTGAATTTTCCATGAGTTTTACAAATTTCTAAAATTATATAAATATTTAGAAAAATTGACCGCTATGTTTCATTGTTAATCTGAAGAATTTAGGAAAATATCTTCATGAATTCTAAAATTCACGTGATAATTTTCTCATACTTTATAGTAACCCAGTGGCCTATTGTGAATTTTCTAAAATATTTGCAAATTTCTATAAATTTACAAAAATCGGAGAGTTGAGCGACTTTAAATTCTTTCAGATTTAGAAAATTAATTTAAAATCCTATTTAATTAGGGAAAATTCTACAAAAAATAAGGTAAGTCCAAACTAGTTCCAAACGCCACCCTTAATTTTCTTACGTGTTCCCCTCCTAGAGCCTAGGTACGTATCATATACGTCCCCCAAAATGAAGAGCCTCGAATACTAGAAGAAAAGAGCTTATACCTAACAAGATTAAGTGAATGCACAAAACTATTGTCATTTTAATTTTATTTCTATCTTTCCACACATAACCGAAGAATGGAAAAGATTCTTCAATAGTCTCAGGGCCCAAAAGTGCATGATAAATACCACCAGAGCCCAATACTATCGAAGAAACTAAGTGAAGTACTCCTGACACAAAGTATTTGAACTTTTTGACAAGATTTAATATTCTATTTTGATTTTGCAATCTATTTCAGTAAATAGTCTAAATTAGAAATAAATTCATTAAGAAGATGTCTAATGTTCCGTATGCTAGTGTAATTGGTAGCTTGATGTATGCTTGACATGTCACATGTAGTCAATGTGGTGTGTGTATATATATATATACATAATCCAGGGAAGGAGCATTGGGAAGGAGTAAAGTGGATCCTGAGGTAGGTGAAGGGAACTTTGGAGAATGACATCTTATATGATAGGGGCATTGTTACAACGTCTAATGTTGCAGGTTATGTGGATGTTGATTATGGTGGAGATCTCGATAGGAGACGCTCAATTTCTGGGTATGTGTTCACTATGTGTAGTAGAGCAGTGTCCTGGAATGCTTCACTCTAGTCTATAACAGCCCTTTCTACTACTGAGGTTGAGTACATTGATGCCACAGAAGGGGTGAAAGAGGCTATTTGGGTTGAAGTGTTTGGTCATGGAGCTTGGTGTACCACAGGATGAGACCGTGATTTATTCAGATAGTTAGAATGCTATTCTTCTGACCAAGAATGACGCTTACCATTTGAAGACCAAGCACATCAGTTTCAGGTACCACTTCATAAGAGATACAGTTGCTGCAAGTGATATTATGGTTAAGAAGGTTCATACTTCTGAGAACCCTACAGACATGCTAACCAAGCTTTTATCTATAACTAAGTTTGAGCATTGCTTGGACTTGGTGTTTTGAGCATGTGAGAGCTCTTCGGGGCCAGGCCTTGCAGAGGTGCGTGTTGATGGCGACAGTTGAGGTGGTTATGTGGATCGATGAGTCGGATCATGATCCAAGGTTGAGATTGTTGGGTTTATTGGCCAATTGGATCCTCTGAAGGGTCTAAATCGGCTAGGAAGGGAGGAGGCACAAGTCGCGTCGCCACCCGTGCCTCAAGCAGAGGTTGCAACAAGAATGCTCGCCAAAGGCGCTACCTGCGCCAAAGAGACGCTGGTTACGCCCCGGAGACGCAGTTGCGTCCCTAAGGCGCCAGTTGCGCCAAGCGTCGATGCCACCTGCGTCTCATCAAACGCTCCCCGCGCCTCTATCCTTTTTCACGTCCGCGTCAGTTTCTCTTGTCCACGATGTGGGTTAGTTTATTTTTAACCATGTTATTCTCCTAGCTGTCAGTTGTATCAGATTCAACTAAGAGGATAGACTACTACTTTTCTAGAGAGAAAAGAGTGAGTTCCACCAATTGTATTCTACACTTTGAGAGTTTGTGTGGAGATATTGTATTGTAATCTCCATTGAAAATAGAATCACACACTGTGATTGCGATCAACGTTGTACTCCTCTTCTCATGGTGGATTGTTTCTGGCTGTGGCCGTCCATTGATTTTTCTCCGAGTTCTTCGGTTTCCCACGTAAATTTGGTGTCTTGTTTTCTTGTTTTTGTTTTTAGATTTCGCCGTAATTCTCATCATCTCGTTTGCTTCCGTTGTAAGTTGTAACTACAATTGGCAGCTATTTTCTTTGAAAACTATCCATCATTATCTAACACTTAACAGGTGGTTGTTTGAGTAGCCTACTTAATCTCATACTCAATTAGTACGTCTTTGTACATTAGAATTGGAGCTATCCAAACATTTTTTGAAGGACACAAACATACGATGCAAAAAATATTAGCATACTTAAGTACAAAAATTATAAGTGCTAATCACTAAAGCATTTAAGATATAGTGAAAGATAATTAATTTTGGAGCATGGACTAAATTTTACAAGTTAACAACCATACATTGTCTTGACAATGAAAAGGTGCCCACCTTTTAACTACCTTCCTAGTTTAAGTTTTGATCATCATATTTTTTGATGTGATGAGGGAGAGTTGGAATAAGTTAAACTAACCCTCTTTCACCTCCCCCCATATTCTTTTAAATGAGCTAGTGTTGATAAAATGAATACAAGGGAATTTGGTGATAATGGTGATAAATAATGGTTAAATGAGAGGCAGAGGGCCTGAAGAAAGAGTGAAATTTTAAGACTTTGGAAGAGGTTTGCCTTGTAGGAATGATTTGAACATATGAAAGGCTACTCTTGGCTTGAATAGAGGCACTTCATGCCCTGCTCCTCTCACTGTTGCAAATGTCAGCCCTTCATAAACCTCTGTCCACCCTGCAACCTTCACAGTTAAATACACAGCAACTTAATTAGTCATTGCTTTCTCTAGTTTGAAACCTAAAAACCATGATTGTCTTAATCAAATGAAAACTAACTTTCCAATCATACCATTCTAATATGTCTTAATCAATTAAATTTTGAGTATTGGGTTTGGATTTAGAATGGAAGAAACCTATTTAAGGATGTATTTGAAGTTGATGAAATACTAACCTGTTTCTTGACATACCAAGGATACCATGGAATCTTAACCTGCAACTTCAACTGCCCAAGAGATAATCTAGTTGCTGTTACTGGTACCACAGAGTCCACATCCCCACTGCAAGGCATACAATTCAGAAAAATTTCAATTGTATACGTCTATACGAATTACAGATTCCAAGAATAATAAACTTGACCCTTGCCTCTAAATATGGACATTTCAACAAGAAATAATATGGGCATATATAATGTTATGTTAACTAAAAGGGGGCAAACCTGAAAACCCAAATTCTCAAGCGAGCAGCCATAAGCTGACGATAAATGGGAAGAACCGAGAACTCATTATCCTTCCAGTTCCGGTTCAAAACATCACTGTGGATTTAACAAATACAAAGCAAAATTAGTACTTGGCTCACTTGATATCAGATCTGTGGGTATTTGGATGGTAACTGATGAAATTAAATAAACTAGCCTGCAAGCAGTCCATTTATAAGGGATTCCAGTTGTATTAGCATGCAAGGCTTTCTGCACATCTGGCCTGTTGTAGTACTTCTCTGCACGCTTCTCAGTACATGGATCATACCCAGATAACCTTTTCAACACCTGATCAAAAAAAAAAAAAAAAAAAATCCCCAACACAAGCATTCAAAACTTATACTCTTATGGGAGGTTATATTGATTTCCTCAAGGAATGTCCTCGATCAATTGGAGTTCATGTCAGGGCCTCTCAACGCACGCTAATTTGCTTAGGTCTCTTGTGACTGTTACTTTTAGCGGCAAATAACAACTGCTCCATATGGATAAGGTTATTGATTTCCATTCGGTCAGTTTTTGGTAAGGATAGATACAAGTATGAAGTGAACGTACCAGGTGGGGGAGATGAGGGAAGCGCATAGTCCTATGAGTAGGACCAACATTGGTATCATCAGAAACGTTGCAAGGGGGTGCATAGATGTTGTACTGATCAATGTTGCCAAATTCGCTATCCATAGCATAATTATAGAGGGATTCACATTGTTCAGAGTTCTGCTGTCTGTGGAAATCGCAAGTGTGGATGAGTTGATGGTATGTTTTGTCAGAGATCATGGCATGGCTCCACCAGTACATGACTGTCCCTAAATTGTCATAGTAGGTGTCCGTTACTGCATTTCCCACCTGCATATAGGAAATTAAATAAGAGACACACAAAACAAATTAGTAATCTATCTATCTATACATACATACATACATACATACATACATACCATTATGCCTTTGAGATTAAGTGGATGCTTAGACTTGGCATTGTAAGCTAGAATCTCCCGAGCAAGCTGAGGAACATAGTGTCCAGCATAGCTCTCCCCTGTTATGTATATTTCTCGATTCTTATACCGGGGGAATCGCCTCATCCACCCTATTAGGAAGTTCAAAGAGTCCTTGGCTACCCCAACCAAACAAACTGGGTTAATATTATGTTTCCAACAACTTAACATTTCATCACTAAATAAATAATAATAATAACTTTAACACATTAATTTTGTTTAAGTTGCTAATAACCCTCTTTCCTAGGAAATTAACCTCGGATCTGCAAAAATAAAATAAAATAGAATAAATAAAACACGTGAACCAATTATGATTTGGAAGTGATAGTAAAAATTAGAGAATATGTGGTGCCAACCCTCTGCCTCTAGGTAAAGCAAAGTCTTTAAGACCCTTTCTTTTATGCTATAGATTGCGATGCGGTATCACACCGTACCGCAACTCTTTAATTTCTACCACATTTCACAACACTTAATTTTACCACATCACAATCATTATCAATATATTTCTTCACTTTTCTCTCATTACTTTTCTCCATTACTTTTCACATTCTCTCCCCTCACCCACCTCACTTAACATAATTCTCATAACAATTCCCTACAACTCACCACAATTTATCACACTTTTTCAAATTCTACTCCACTGGCCTAATTAGGTCTATTCTCAATTATTGAATTACGATGGTACTACTAGCTAGTACTAGTGTAGTAGTTAAGTGATACCGTGATGATGGGCTCCCAGTCCCACAGTGATCCTGGCTAGGATTTTAATGGAAATGGATAGGCATGTCAATCTGACCAGAAGTTGCCAAGTGTCAATCATCATTCCTCATTATCTAACCATTTCATTAAAAGTTTAAATTTTAGTGAAAATAAAAATCGTAGAGATGGATCAATGCTTATGAAGGCCAGTTAGATATCTCATCTTTGAAATTCCACTTCTTTGAAATTTCCACCACTAAAATTCACTCAATCATAGTTTTACTATAAGTTTACAACACCAACTCTTTCCAACATCCACCAAATTTTCAACTTATTTCTCTCAAAACTTCAACATATATATTCAAAATTATTAAATTTGTCTGACTAGCATTACACGGCGTTAACACTATATTTCACTTCAATTTCTCAAAGATTACACATTATAACATTTGCATTATACAGGTAAATAAGAAACTAGGATATCTCGCAGACTCAAATTATCCAAATAATGTTATGTACTACCTCCGTCTCAAAATGTTTGTCTTTTCACTAAAAAATTACAATGTGTTACGATATGAAATTATCGCCATTAGAAATATACATTGGTAAAAATTACAATAACGGTAATTTCATATCGTTACTCATTATAATTTCAGAATAATAAACGGTCAAAATTTAGTCAAATGACAAATATATAGGGATGGATATAGCATATTATTGGGACTTGGGAACTTGGAATGGTGTTTCAAAATGATAGGTGCAGAGTGTCATTTCTAGCTGCAAAAATGGTTTAAAGAAGCAAGTTGTTCTTGAGCTTGAACTGTGGAAGTTGCAAAGCCCCTTCACCTTACGCAAATGAACATGGGGGGTTGCTAAGAATTGAACATGAGACCTCTAACTTGTTCAAGTATGACTCTAATACCATGTATAATCATCTCAACTAAACATGACAAATTCACCACTTGTTACATGGGGGCAGAGAGCAAAATGCCAATCTCAAATAGTGAAATTGTGCAACTAATGGTAGGTCGTGGAATTTAGGATTGTATTTCAATATGAGCAATATTTCTGTTTTTAACAATAATCTTCCATTAGGAGTAATTTAAACAATTGAACTTTTTGTTAGTAGTAAACTTTGATCGGTTGATCTAATTACTGAAATGCATCAAATTATATTGTTGTACGTGAATATTTTAGAGGGATGAGGTGGTGGGAGAGATGAAGAAAGAAGTATACCAGTGCGACGATCGCCGCTATGGAAGAGATCATCGGAGTTGTTGGAGTAAGAGAAGCCGACGCCAGCAGGAGTTTCCAAGAATAGGAGATTAGCAACACTATTCCATGAGAACCTGTTGAGGTACAATCCTGAAGCTGACTTGTTTATCCGAAATGGTCCTATTTCTTCTGATGCTCCATACGCTATTGACGAACATCCTGGCCCTGTTCAATATACTCTACCACTTTATCATTTTTTCCATAATTATTAATTTGTATCAAATAAATACCTAACATATGAAAATAAAATCTAACACAATAATATATTAATTGAAACTCTTACTAAAATTATTTTACCTCCAACATAGCCATAATTTATGTATACATATTCACATTTGTTCTTAATAAACAAACTCAAGTGAAACATGTTGTAAAACAATTGTATAATGTTATATAGTATGAACTGTTTTAACAGGTAAATGTAGGCAAAACAATTTTTTATCCTATTGTGGTGCCAAGGAGGATTTGTTCTTTGCTTGCTCATGCAGTGTCTTATAGAGATTATTTTACAGGAGGGATTATTTCGGCCTAGCCATGATGAGGCTAATTAGGTTAATGGGGCGTTGGATTATGGCAATGACCGCACTCTAAGTTTTGTACATGATTCACACTCTGTTGGCATCAACCATGTCTTGCCTTCGATCACCAAGGGCAGGAAAAGCCATTGCTAGACAAAAAGAAAGGAGAGCGTTATGCTTAAATTTAAATGGCATTTGGTAAGGCAAACGGTTTGTAAGGTTATTCCTTCTAAGAATTTGGACTATAATAAGAGGAACAAAATGCAAGCTTTGAAGAGGTTAGCCAGCCGCGATGTTAACAAGGTCAACTTGGTCAATTCTGCGGAATCTGATAAGAGCTATTGTTCTATGATGACATAATTGCTCCCAAAGTTGTGAATATTGATAATGACTTGGAGATTTTGAAGATGGATAATAAAATGGAATTTGTACTTGATTTTAAGATTTTGCACAAGGAAAGAAAGGCTTGTTTGATGAAAATGAAAGTGTATTTGATTTCTTTTGTCCTTCGCAATAATGTTGTTCTAATTAAGTTGTTTTTTTCCGTTGTTTGACTGTTATTTTGTAACTCCATGCATTTTTTGATGTAATTTATTTTTGTCCTTTTAGACCTGAATAATTCAAAAAAAAAATGTTGGATTGTTTGTTTGAATTTGGTTGCATGATGAATGTTTTTTGTCCTTTTCCCCTTTAACAACTACTAATAAAAACTGCATAATATTTGCCACTAATAACATACTCCCTCCGCCGTTTTTTTTTATTTGTCATTTACAATTTTTAATATCAATTTTATATCAATAATTTCTAATATTAATTTTTTATAAAAAAATATAATATTATACTTTTTAAATAGTATTTTTCATTATGAATCTAATGACATCAATTTTATATGATGAATCATTATACAAATTGAGATATTAATTAACAGTCAAATTTTTTAACTCAATTTCCTAGATGGCTGATAAAAATAACAGAGTTAGTACTTTTTAATTAAGTGTGAGACAAAGCCGCTAGTGTTATTATTTCAAACTATAAATGTCCACTCTATAAGAACGCTACCTGACGTAGAGAGGAAAATGATGGATACTGGACAAATCCACTTGAAGCTTTGTTAAATTCGGTTTTTGCATTTTGAATCTTGTAAGATATGATTATTTATTTTCTGAATTCTTTATTTTGAATGTTTATTTTTTGGACCTAATGGTTTGTGGGTTGAATAAAAAAGTCGTGTTGTTATTTTTTTCTTTAAATGTTTTGAATTTCTCCCAATTAGCATCAAACTTCAGATTAAGCTTAAAATTGATATTGAAGTTATAATCCAGCTTTCTTATTCATGCATGTCGGAGCTACTTAAACCCCTAAGCACCCACAGATCCTTGAGAGTAGCCCAAAACTTTAGGTTACAAGGGTAAAATAAGGATCAATTACAAATGAAATGATAGATAAGATGACCATTACAATGACCATATAAAGTGTTTATGTCAATAACCATAACAATTGCATGAAGAACATGACTACTAAATAGGAAATAATGAGTAAAGACAACACAAATTGTAAATGGAATAAGAGAGTTTGAGCCTTCTTTCTTCAGCTCATAAACCTTCAAATCCAAAAATTAAACAATGAAAATCAAGGTCCAGAAAATAAATGCCGAAATCTATAAGGTCCAAATTAAATGCAAAAAACCGTTGAAATTCGATGAATAGATAGTTTTGCTATGAAGAATTGATAGAAGGATATACTCACTTTGTCCATACTATTCATTGTATTTTAAAATTGTACTGTTTAATTTTAGAAATTTTTTAATAAAAAAATTTCTTAATAAATAGAATGACTTGTTACGTAAAATTACTACTACCTCCGTCCCAAAATATTTGTACTTTTACCTAATTTCTGTGTCCCAAAATATTTGTCAAATTTACAATTCCAACAATTGTAATTACTTTTCTACCCTTAATTAATAAATTCAATTTTCACTTTTTACAATTCCAACAATTATTATCTTCAACTAAAGTAGAGTATTTTGGGTAATTATAAACTATTCACCTCAATTCCCAATATACATTGGTCTTCTCAAGTTAGGTAAATGAACACATATAATGGGACGGAGGTAGTATTACAATTATCAATAGAATATTATATAAAAATGATCCATCAAAGAGTAATTGTAAAACCATAACAATCAATTAACTTACAAATAAATCAATAATTCTTATGCAAAGATCATCTTACCACAAATTTATCGTAAGACGTATAACTTTGTGGGGACTATTTATAAATACAGGGGTGAATGATAATTAATTTATTCGGATGACATAATGACTCCGATAAAAGTCACCCCTTGATCAATTATTTGTCACATTCGTATTAAAAAAACACTCTAATATCATTATTAGTCATAATAAAATATTGAAAAGGTCATCTTGTGAGAGGTTTGTCTCACGATAAACTTATATGCAACAGTCTTATACTAAAATTTCCGCAAAAATTATGAGACAAAAAGAGTAACATAACTCTTAGACGATACCATTTTAATTTTAGTCAGAAAGATTGCGTCAAAAAATGCAACAAACTACTACGAAGACAACAATAAAACAGCTAAAATTAAAAACACTTAAAAAACCAGCTTAATCAACAGCACTACAAAAAAATAATAGGAAAGCACGCTAAATTCCAATCCTTCGAGTTGAGTCTTTCTTAATTTCCTCGCTTATAATTGGTGTTGTTTGAAAGAACGTTATTAAAGAGTTACAACAAAGAACGGTTTGGCGCCCTCATCGTACAAGTTTTGTTCTCAAAATATGAATCACAAATAAACAAGCAGATACATGTTATGAGGAGAGTGATCAGTGGGTTACTGTCCTAAAGTCAACCAAAGTTTGTGTAAATTATGTCAAATATTGAAAAAAAATTGAGTGCAGGTGTCAATTGTCAATAGATGCACAAAGTTCACAAAAGACATTAAAATAGTTGCTCAGCTCTATTTTAATTGTCATTTAATTATTTTTTGATGAATAGTATTTCTAAGATATTTTAGTAATAATAACAATATTATATTTCTAGATAATATTTTTTGTATGAGTTTAATGATAATAATTTCATATAACAAATTATTGTATGTATTAAAAAATTTATAATCAAAATTTTTAAAATTTGACAATATAATTTATAAAAACGATAATTAATATGGAACAAAGGCAATAGTAAAGTATTGTGGGCATGGCTTTTAAACCAAACTACAATCCTATTTTTTAGAAATATTAAGTTAGGTTTATATTGTCTAACCTTATTTTACATTATCTTATCTGATTTCCTAAAAAACACTCAAAACAAAGTCAACATTTTAATAGTAAAATATCTTTACTTTAACCCACCACTAATTTACCTACCATAAATTATCATAACTTTTCCTTTTCTTTCTTTCTTATTTTAATTTTTTTTTAAAGAAGCCTCCTAAGAACACCAACAATTCCTAGTAAGGAAATTATGGTCACCAGAAATCGAATCTTCTAGTGGGAAGGCTAAAACTCATTGACTTCTTTTCTTACGTGATTCTATTGCTTTGGAGAACCCAAACTGCATTGATAACACAGCCTAGTTGGGAGGGAGGAATTAAGAACCAATCGACCTACAGCTTTGAATTTATCCATCATATTAATTGCATGCAAAAAAAGTGTAAACATGCATTAACACTTCATTTACTCCTCCAACTTGCCCTATCTAGTCTAGTCTATACACAAAAAGCTGGCTTGCTAACAGAAGCTTCTATCTTGAATTATTTAACTACATATTGGAAACATGCTCTAGATAGTTATCATGCATGGATATATATTGATTAGCTCAACTAAATTAATTGATCTAAACAAACTCAACACAGATCACAACTTATACTCCCACCCCTCCATAATATTATTCAGTATAATTTTATTAAAAATATATTAATTATAAATCTCTCATTGTAAGTATATAATTATTTATTTTATAAAAACAATTATCATTAATTTATATTTCCTTTGTTCTATATAAATTAACACTTCATTGCTAAAAATATGTGTATTACCAATCACTTTTTTCCAACTAATTTAAAATGATTGAAAAAATCAACCATTTTAACGACAATTTCATATTCCAACTATTTTCAAAAATTTTATGTGGAAAAAATGATCGAAAATTCCAACCGAATTTGCTAAAATGGTTGAAATTTTTTCTACCATCCTTTTTTCCAAGTATGGTTGAAAAAATGATTAAAGGAAGCCTAATTTGCTAAAAGTTGATTGTTATCCTGTTATGTAGAACACAAATGGATGTAGGACATAAGAGTTGAAAGTGAAGATTTTAGAAAAGAGGGAGAATGAAAGAGCACAAGTCAAAATGATGGGTAGGCCTATCCTATATGGCTATATCTAATATCTATGTATACATGATATGGTATTGCTATTGCTATGGAAGCAAGATGATGATGATGATGATGATGATGCTACTGTTACTCTGTTACTGAAGCAGCTAAAGCTATTGAGAGCATTGACGAGTAGGGACTGTGTTTGTGTTTGTGTTTGTGTTTGGTTACTTTGCTTGCCCATTCATTCAAAATGAAGCACATCATCAGAGACAGAAAGCAGAAGCAAACAAATAAAGAAATATCGAGTTCAGGAGGAGCAATTGGACCTCAATTTCAATTAATGAACGCCCACTCCCTCTTTCCCTGCACAGCTACTACCACCTATGCATTTATTTCTCTTTTGTCTCTTCTTATACTCTTCCCTTCCCCCCTAACTTTTTATTTAAATATACAACAACAACCATCCATATGACACGTCCGAGCGCGGTCTGGGGATCTTAATGTAGGCAGTCTTGCCCCATGAACAAATGTATTATTGAAACATAAAAAAAGATAATAAATATAGGGATGAAACATGGTTTTTTGATCATAATATACTAATGTTTTCAACTATTAGATTGTAATATACATATTTATATTATTGAATACTACTATACTGATTTTTATATTCAGATGATTTTAATGTATTGATCCAAAAATTCTAAAAAAAATAGATATGTTATGATCCAAAAATCTTTACAAAAGTTAGTTAAATTAATGCACAAATAAATAGAGATAGAGATAGGGGAAGTATCTATTTCACAATTTTGCTTGTCAAACTTTTGAGCGTGACTTTTAATCCTATATTTCCTTTAAGATAGAGATAGAGATACAAAACTTAGTTACAGGAAAAATCCTTATATCAGTTTAGTAAGCTAACATACTTACATGAATTAGTCGAGTGATCATAATTAAGGGAAAAAAATGTAGTTAAACCTGAAATCGACATCTTATCTGCAGGCATATATATATATTGTAATTTATTATATGCTCTTTAGCACATGCTCCTAATATGGTTATTGTTCACTCTCAATAGTTTAATTGTCCACTCATACCTACTCGATATTCATTCTCAATAGTATAACTGTTCACTAATATAAACCCGAAGCACATGCACCAGATGCATGTGTGCACGTAATATGTATTGTTTTAAGTTTTAATTCATAGTTATAGTCATTTTTTTTTCTTTTACATGCATGTTTTTGTATCAAGTCTGGTTTATGCCCTGACCTTATTCTTTAGTTCAATTATTTTTAGGTTTGGATGGATAAGGTAGGATAAATTAGGATAGGTTGAAATAAGTTATAATGTTTTTTTGAAAAATTGTGTTGTTAGAGTGGATATTTTTTTAGGGAATTGTGTAAAGTTTAGATAAATTATGATAAATTAGAATAGGTTTTGATAAGTTGATTAAACCTAACCAAAGAACAGGCTTTAATGTCTATTGGTAAAGATGTGGAACTACCAACGTTATAGAGTTGGGACCATTGTTTCAAACATCGTATCAATTGATGTTCTAACAAAAAATCATATAAAAATTTTGGTGCATATGTATTAATATTTATATGTACATGTACTTGTGTTATAAAAAATAAAAAAAAATAAAGAAAACAGAAATAGCATAATTGAGTTAGGATATACGACTATTACTACTATGGTATTTTAATTTAGTTAATATTGATTTGAAACTGTATTATGATTATCCATGCAGCCACGTACAGTGGTAACAGTATGGTTTCGTCTGGGGTAATTAAGACCGAACAATCTGATGGAAAATTATAGCAGGCCCGTTGTAAGCAATTAACATACTCCTAAACCTTCTGATTTTAGTTCATTACTTAGAAAATGAATCATGCAAAATTACTGAAGATTCCTAGTTATGTTATGCATTAGTTTAATTATCCTTCTCATCCACACATCCCACACGTGCATATTTCTTATTATAGACGGAACATTAGCTACTCAGTCCATTTAATATTAATTTCCATATTGATTCATGTATCAATCAAATTTTCAAAATTTTAGTCATTAATTTTTTTAATATATACAATGTTTTACTATACAAAAGTAATGTATATCATTAGGTTTATAACAAAGAATATTATAAAATGCATATAATATTGTAATTTTTTAATAAAATGTGTCATAAAAAATTCTCAGCTAAAGGACATTGTATAATATTTATTACTCCCTCCATTTTATATTAATTGTTGTCTTTAAAAATTGTATAGGCAAACTTTAAAAATTTTGACCATAAATTTGTCAAGATATATAATTTGTTATATAAAATTATTATCATTAGATGCGTAACAAAAAATATTATCGTAAAAGTATTATAATATATAATTATTAATAAAATATCATATAAAAATTAACAATCAAAAAGTGACATTGGAAACCTTACGGTTAACTACATATTAATTAATATAAAACTCTTAAAGTTAATTAAATATTAATTAATATAAAATAGAGGGAGTAGGTGATAATTGATTTGAAATGAAGAGAGCATTTAGGAGTAAGGAAAAAAATTGCTTTTAGTCACTAGCCTACTAGAAGAAAATATATTTGAATGTCCCTCGTAACTCATAAGCGTCTCTTTAAGACCAAAACAAAAGAACAAAAAAATACGAGTACATTTAATCAAATCAGGAACATTTTACTCCCTCCCTTGCTTTTTCTTTCTTATGTTTAGAGATGGTAGAAGAAAATTAATATGTAAATATTTATAGGATAATTAGGGAGAAAATTAATTAAATATGTTTAATTAAAATTCAAATTTGGAGTTGATCCAATGAATATTAATGGTAAAATAAGAAAAGTAGTAATTAATATGTTATTTCACTGTAAAACAATAGATAATAATAAAAAAATAAGAAAATAAAAGTTAAAAAATCAAATAAAAAAGAACAAAGGTCTCTGCTAGCCAGTCCTGTAATTTTGATTCAAGTTTAGGCCCTATTCTTTTTTAGCATAAGGAAGGTTTAGGCGAGGTAATGTAAGATAAGGTTAGGCAAAGAAAACCAAGTAAAATAATAAAGATAGGTAAATGTCACAAAACCTATTTTCTTTTATTTTAAAATAAATTTTATGAGTTGAACAAAAAATTTTAAATATAAATTATCTAAAAACATAATCATGTTGAATATGACAAGATAAGGTAAAATAAAATAAAACAAGGTAAAATGTTACTTATCAAGGTAGAAAATATTTCTCTGCAACACCATTTTCATTGGTAAATTTTGAAGTTAATTGAAGATATATAGGGCCTCTCAACAACTATACAAAAGTGTGAATTACGAAGAAGATTAAAGAACATTGTTTAAAAAGTTTTTTGTTAGTCGAGCTATATGTAGGGTTGCTTTTGCTAGACCTAAAGGTTTTCATAATTAGGAGGGAGAAGAGTGTTTTCTTAGTTGAGAAACCAGTGGAAGTTCCTTAAAACAACTGGATGACATGACGCGCATAATGGCGAAGTTTAATTGTGATACGAGTTTCATTCGTGACAACTCATTGACTATAGTAAAGCTGTTTAAGGAGAAACGACACATAGATAAGTTTGCAAATTCTAAAATTAGTTCTTTTCATTGTTATAATTATCTATATTGTGATGTACTGATGTTCTTTTTGTCTTTTTATTAATGCCATGATTTTTTTTTTTGTTATTTTCCCTTTGCTATTACAGACTTATCAACTTGAACAAACATTAAATTATAAAAAGAAATAAAAATGAAGAAGACTAAAGAACATGATGAATTGATGGGTGACTATTAATGTGTGCAATAAACCCAAGCCATAACTTGTGGTCAACGCCTCACTTTCCTACCCAACTAGCAAAAAAAACAAAAAACAAATACATAAATTTATTACGGTGACGAAGATTTAAGCAATTTGCGTTGGTACTGTGCACCTACATTGACAATTTAATTACAAACTATTAACAATGATTTGCATTGCATATGTTTTGGAGTTTTGCTATTATTTGGTCTCAAGTGTCTTAAGGATAGTACTGATTTCAGGAAATGAATCCACCGACATACATACTAGTACACTGTTCATGAGTAAATACATGTAATAAGAACATAAATTCGGTATGACAATGATCAATATCTAATATTATTGATACGCATGTGTTAGATTCTTAACCCACACATTTTGTCCTCTAAAGGTAGCAAGCAACTAAACAAATATTGAAGAATAAAAAACAAGGGAGGTACGCACCTCCATTAAGCCAGATAACGAGGGGTTTAGAGAGGGGATTAGAGAGAGCAGCTTCAGTAAGCCAGTAGAAGAGAGCTCTTCCAGAGACGTGGTTGACAGTGACATACCCAGAAAACTGTTGAAAAGATACGTTTGGCTGACCAGGAAGACCCAATATTCTATCTGAACTTTCTTTCTCTTCTTCACTTCCAACTACTGAAGTTGCAACCAACATGGCTGCCAACATGCCTAAAGCACTCACCCTCACCCTCACCCTCACCCTCACTCTCATTTTCATCATGTAATTAACAAAGAGATCGAGTAGGATGGAGGAGTGTATGTATGTGTATGTATGAGGACGGACCACCAGGACGTGTACTGGAATTAATAACACATGCGTGCCTTCCCCCCCCCCCCCCCCCCGCCCCCTTCCACAAATAAATTAATTAATAATAATGCCAAGGGTACGTATTTGTAAATACTGTAAACGCATGGGGTGTCTTCAGTAGTCTTGGGAACATACAACCCACAAGAGTCAAGCCCCTCAAGCCTCTCCTAATAATAAATACACCTACAGTTGGGATTATGACTTATGAGCTCCATTACCAAATCACCCTTTTTATTCTCCCACCTTTCACCCTTTACCTCTCTTCTTCCTTATTACTAATGACGGCCCCATCTTCCCCCTTTTCATAGCATTTCTAACATACCACTCCCTCCATTCCATATTACACTATATTATAATATTATATATTTATAATAATATTTTTCGCTACAAATCTAATGATATTAATTTTATATAACAATCAATGTATATATTAAAAAATTTAGATTCAAAACTTTAAAATTTTGACTGACGTAATTTCCGACTAAGGCAAATAACAAGAAATGGATAGAGTAGTATTTTACAATATTCAACTTCTATATGCTGATTTATTTTGTTTAGACACTAGTATACTTCTTTAGTCCCTTTTTATTGGAAAAAGCTTTACTGACCCAGTGGGTCAAAAACTCACCTACCATGTCATAAAATAGTATGACATGACATTATAAGCTGTAACTCCATGCTGGCCATATATATCATCACTCTCCCTCTCTCCTATTTCCCAGACACTGCCACTCACATTTCCCAAAACCCTCACCATCCCCAACCTTTCACCTATGGAGCTCCCTCATCATTCTCCTTCTTTTTCCATCTCCGCAACCAAAAGAAACTGTCTCCCTCTGGTTCCCCCCATATCCATCGACGGCGATGAAACTCTAGACGTCGGAGATGTCGATGACGGCCCCCAATCTCCCCAACCCATCAAGACCCTAGCCACTCACCACCACCCTCCAATACCATAAAAAGATGTCGGATATGTTGAAGACAACCATAGACGTCGGAGAAGTAGAAGACGTCGGATCCGACGACACATTCCTTCACTACCACCATTAATGAAGACGATAATTTTATTCAACGGTTTAGATAAGTTTATTCGTTTCTCTTCAATTGTTTAGGGTTTTATCTTTATTTCCCTTTTTCTTTTTTTGGTTCATATTCCTTCGTTTTTGTTCAATTTTTTTGGTTTCTTGCGTTGATTTGGGGTTTTCTGGGTTCAAATTTATTTTTTCCTTTTACTTTCTTGGTTCATAAATTTTTTTGATATAGCTTAATGAAGGCAATTAAAGAAATGAAAGAAATTAAAACAAAGGAACTAAACTCCATTGAATAACTCAGATAACTTCATTGATTTAGCAACTACGAAATTGAAAAAGTAACAAAAGAAAGGGGAAAAAAACTGCAACATAAACACTGACAAATTAAAAAGAAAAAAAAGTACACGATCGAAGTTTCGATGATAAACCAACAGAAATATTTGATGGGGGGACTAAACTCCACTAATCATCAAGGTCGATTATGGGAGTTCATTTTGGAATTGGGGAGGATCCTTTTGGGGTCTTCCTCTTTCTGCCCAGATTACTTCTTCCTGGGGAAGTAATCGGGTGGAGTTGCTTGGCGATGCTCCACCTCCCAGGACTATACTGGTTTCCTTTGAGTATAATGTCCAATTCCACCAATCCCCCCCCCCACTCCAAATCAGCTTCTTGAGCGTTACCCCGTAATTGTTTTGAGCAAATCCTGTGAAAAGCTCTTGAATCTCAGACTTGAGACTTTCATATTTCAGTTTGTATGGTTGTGCCTGTGCAGTGGGAGTTCTTGGGGTAACTTTTCTCCTAGCTGTTTTAGGTATGATAGGTGACGGTTTGGGTGATGTATTCCGTGATGGATTGGGTGTTTCTTGTTTTATAGTAAATACAAACGGAGGTGTTAGAGTTAAATTGACATTTTCAGTGGTTGGGGTGGCTGGAATTTTCATGGTAGAGGTAGGAGACTCCATTTGATTTGGGCAAATGTGTTTGAATGTAATGATAATGGAAGAAGAGTTAATAGAATGCGCTTGTATGGAATGGTAATTGAAGACGAGGTAGTAGTATTTATAAGGGGCTTTCTTGGATTTGAATTTTGATCTTAAATATGCGTGATGAAAAGTAATTAAGGCATAATTGATTGTTGTGGTTCACGAAGGGTCATGTCTGAATTTGCATGTTTTATTTTTTTTTAGGGTTAAGATTGGGGAGGGTGTCTTCATTAGTGTTAGAGGGATTGAACATGCATTTTCGACATTTCATAACAATGTTAGGTGTTATTTTTGATAAAAAAAATAGTTTGTGATGTTATTTTTGACATTTTAGGATAGATTATGACTAATTTAATCCTTGAAATCTTGTTTATTCTGGGTATTTGGTCCCCTTTTACAATAGTCCCTGACAATAAAGATTCAAAATGAAATAATTAGTTTAGCTATTTGGATACAAATCTGTCTAGCATATAAAGTAGATAGAGAAAATATACATCAGAGTTAATGTATATTTTTCAAATGTGTTTAGCAAATCTGTTTAGCAAATGTCAGGGTTGGAAATGATGATATTTGGATGCAAATCTGTTTAACAAATCTGTTTAGCAAATGTAATTAGGAATAAATTAGCAAATGTATTTCTTACTATTAGGTATTACTAGTTTTTTGATGTGTGTGTTCAACCTTGCAATGGAGTTGTTTGG
The DNA here is from genome assembly GCA_029582165.1 of Portulaca oleracea. NCBI lineage: Eukaryota > Viridiplantae > Streptophyta > Magnoliopsida > Caryophyllales > Portulacaceae > Portulaca > Portulaca oleracea. The sequence goes on from CM055872.1 coordinate 19,456,301, forward strand.
ATTGAGAGACAACTCAAAGTAGAATATATTTGGATTCATCTATCAATTGTATTCTCGTTGGTTTGATGCCTAAATTAAGCTGGAGAATCCATGGATTGAAGGCTGTAAGCTAGGCACAGATATATAGGGTTTTTCTAGCTAGTATTACTTATATATGTATAATTGAAATGTACAGTTATTCATCAAATCTGTATGCTGGAAGGAAGCAGGTTGTAATCTTATTTCCAATATGTATGCTTGAAGGATGAAGTTCATGGATTAGGTTGTGTTTTGTTTAATTATTCATGAAAAGTATATTATTCAATCTTTTTTTTTTTGTCCCAATCTGTATTCTTACTAACATTTTTGACATTTTTTTGTCCAAATCTGTATTCTTAGTAACATTTCTTTTGTCCCAATCTGTATTCTTACTAACATTTGAAGTCACTGATATTTCAAGGCACTGATATATTATTCGATCTGTATTCTTATTAACATTTGTTTATGGAAATTTAGACGCTAATATACTGAACTTTTGGGGTATTGGACAATAATGCACTAAACTTTGACCTTGGATAATAATGCACTGAACTTTGGGGGGTGTTGGACAATAATATACTTGAGACAATTTCGACGGTGGCGAACTTGGTGACAATCTTACGTGACAGACCGAGAAAACAAATATTTTTTGACCAATTCATCTTCTCCACCCACTACATAGGATTGCCACCGAGTTAGCCATTGTCAAAATCATACCGAGTGCATTATTGTTCAACACCACCCAAAGTACAGTGTATTATTGTCCAAGGTCAAAGTTTAGTGCATTATTGTCCAATACCTCAAAAGTTCAGTATATTAGCATCCAAAAACCCTTTATTTATTTATCAATAGTAGAATATTGTCACCATGGATTAAAGACTCAAATGATTCTACTAATTTCCTAACCGTAAATGTATTAAATATAAGTAGTACGCTCACCATGGATTCATCCTTTCCATTGATTGAAAATGAAATTGATATAAACAATAAATTGTTGCATAAATCCATATGTTACATGACTTTCATAATGAACTACAAAAATTATTAGCATAAATAAACCTATTTCCCTAATCTACAATCTAAGCCCATCATCTTCATCTTCATCATCTTCTTGTTCATCTTGTTTGTTTGGAATGATGTGTTTGACCCTGACCCTGCGTGTATAAATATTGTTAGGTTTAATGCACTTGACATACATCATTGACAGAATGCGGTCATATCAAATAATAATCTTACCGGCGTAAAATGAGTAGGAGGAATAGTTACGGGGTTGTTAAACAAGACATACGGCTGGTGGTTGACCTGCATAATTATAGTTGAAATATTATTTGTAATGTGAATGTTCGGATAATAAAAATATAACTTTGTAAAATAAAAGGGTTCTATAACATTACCTGGGGGTACATTTGGAACCCATTGGGAACGTTAGATCCTTACGACATCTGATACCCAAAGTCAGGTGTCATTTGGAATCTTGGGTGAACAATGGGGCCAGGTGGCGTTTGGAAGCCTTGGGGAACACTGGAGTTCGGTGGCGTTTGTTGTGTTCTCCTTCTGCTACGGGGCTGTTCATTGTGATAACCTGTTCTCCTTGACTGTCTCCTACCTCTACCCCTTTTATCGACGGGGTTGTTCACATGGACAGTGTCGTTAGTGTTGTCATTAGCACCCCTTTGAGAAGTTCCCTCCTCGGCAGGCCTCCTACCGTACGCTCTGCCGATCTTGTTTATGTACCGGGACACGATCCCATTACGATCCCCCATAATGGATGGTGCCTTCTTAGTCAACTCTGAAAGAGCCGTGATCGTCTCTTTGAACATTTTCTCGTCCATCATGGCCAGCATCGGAACAGGCTCGAATGCACTTTGCAGTTTTTCAAATTGGATAACCTCTTTTGTTTTGGACCAATGCAGTTTGTAGTACGAAACTTTGATTATTAGATGTTTTCTGGGCAAGTCCTTCCTCCACCAGTCGAGAATGTACCTTTCCGGAACGCAATCCAGTCCCTCCTCGCAAAAAACGCAGTATGTGGCAGCACAATATTCCCTTGAACTCAAACTTCTTACAGTCACACTTCATTTCTAGGGTCTCTCTATCTACTCTGACGGTAAACCTGGATCGTTGAGTTGTGATTTCCTTCGACGGTGGCCTCCTAAGAATCACCTCATAAGTGCAAGTCCTCTCGTCGTCATGTGTCTTCTCGGTGTTGATACCATAAATCAGGCTTTTCACCTCGTTTTGAAGCTCAACAAACTTGTTTGAAGTGTATCGCTGCTGGAATACATGCTCATAAAAAAAGTCCGATGTACATTGGACTAGTTTATCCTTTGAACAGAACGTTTCTCTGTCCTCTTCTCTGACTCTCTTTGCTAGAGCGAATGCGAAGTGATCAACAAATTGTTTGAGTGTGGTGTTGACATTGACGAATCCTTTGAAGAAGTAGTTCATTCCCTCACTTCTTTGCGTGCTTGACATTCCTTCCCAAAACTCGTCCTTAAAGTATACGGGCACCCATCTATGCCTTTTATCGTACATGTCATTACACCAGTTGGAGTTGTGTAAGCCGTACGTGTCAACCCACTAATTCCATTTATCTTCGAGTTCCTCGACATCAAGAGAATCGTAAAGAGTATCTCTGAGCCCTCGAAGAATATCATTCCCCTCTGGTTTGTTGCATAGATGTTTCTTCGCATTCTTCATCACGTGCCATATGCACCATCTGTGTCGCGCATTTGGAAATACCTTTGCGATAGCCTTGCTTGCACGTCAAACATTTAACTTGTTACAAAATGTCAATCACGTGGAAAACTTAAGTGCATATAAAAAACTAAAATAGAATTATTAAATATGACCTATGGATTGGCATTGGTATGTTATGATCGCGGTTGGTGCTTTCCTCGACATGCACGTCAACCACGTCTGAAACAACTATATGAAGTTATTGGCTTCTCCACCAATAACGCCGCATGGCGAGGATGGGTATCGTGATTGTTAACTCCAATGAAAGGAGCTAATGACATCTTATACCAGTTGGACACATAAGTCGCGTCGAACGACACAACGTCCTCAAAGTCCTCGCAAGCTGCTCTGCTCCTTCCATCCGCCCAAAAAATATTCCTCAGAGTTCCGACGTCGTCGGTGTCATACATGAAAAAAAAGTTGGAGTTACTGGACATCATCTCCTGAAGTGTTTCCTCATCGCCTTGAAGTCTCTGTCTTGCAATGCGAGTCTCCTTACCTTGCTGATAACGTTGCGACAATCTCTCTCGTCGAAAGGAACTTGGTCATGCCCACCGTATTGTACCGCAATTGAGTTGAAGTTCTTGGAGATCGGCACGCCGGCTGTGTCGTTATTTATCATCCTCCTCCGATGCCCGAAACTTATGAACTTGTAGTTTCACGTGTATTTCGTGTCTATAGGATTACACTCGTGGTTGTGGTTTGTGCCGACAATAGTCAACTTGTATTTGCCGCTTTGTTGCTGGAATGTGGCAGTGACTTTGAAACCACACCCGGTTACAGAAGTGCTAGATGATTGGTTTGGATTTGTACAGTTTGACTTGAACATGCCATGTTTTGTACAAACCATCTTTATCCTCTTGCAAATCAAACTCAATCCCCAAAAAAGGGGTAGGGACATCACCAACATCGAGAATGGTCGTGTCATCCACATCATCTATAGGCGTGAAAGCGGCACGCAACCCATCATCCGCCTCAAAGTCGAGTATACCAACATCGTATTCATTCCGAATAAATCACGAAATAAGTCATCACAATTACCGTCACCAATCAGTGTGTCATCATCTTTCAACAACTCCTCTAACGGATCATACTCGAAATCACTGTCACAATCCTCGTTCAAGTCTATTTGTCGGGATCCCATGATTATAGCGATTAAAATCTACAAATTAGAGAAGGGGACAATAAAATTAATAAACAAAAACATTAGTCATTAATAAAATTACGGATTAATTTAATAAAATTAATAAAACAATTGAATGAAATTAATAAAATTTCACAACCAACAAACAAATGTATCAAATTAATAAATTTTATGTCATTAATCTATTATAATGAATAAAACAATCCTTGTAATTTATATGAAACATATGAATCAATAAAATATAACAATCCTTGTATTTTAATTGTATTGATTTGTCAGCGATTTGGGACATGGATTGCTGACTGTCAAATTATTGTCAGTATCGACCGTCAGATTGAATAAAATTTGACGGCCAAGATCTTCTACCCCATTCTCGCCCACTTCACTTCTCTCCCCAAAACCTTACCCACATTCCCGCCCACATTTCATCTTCTCTCCCCAAACCCTAGTCGTTCTTACAATTGAAAACCGCCCCTTCAACTCACTCAAGCCCCCAATCTCTCTTTCTCTCTCTCTCTCTCTCTTTCTCTCTTTTTTTTTCTCTATGTTTCCAATTAATGCTACACCTTGGTACTAGCACATTGGCAATTTAGTATTGTGATAACAAGAAGGTCGTGGGTTCAAATCCAGACCAATGGATGTTGTTTTTGTCCTTTTATTCATCATCTTCATCATCATCAACATCTTAATCTTCTTCTTTTTTATCCTGCTATGATTCATCATCTTCACCCATTTTCTTTTTGGTTATCTCTCTTCTTTGTTCAACCATGGATGATGAAAGAAGAATCTGGAACCTTGCACGTAACCCAACATTTTTTACATGTTATCACAGGTAACCCAACATTTTTATCAGGTTACCAAAACAAAACAAAAAAAAACAAAAACAAAAACAAAACGTAGAAAAACGGATGCTTGCTAGAGAAGCATATGTTTTTCATGGGGGAAGTTTCTTCCTATTCGAACTCCGTCAGTCATGTCAGCGAGGGGTTGCATTTTCAACATTTGTCAGCCCCAATTCACAGTTTCACACAATACAAAACTGTTCACCATCATATCATTTTTTTTTCTTTATAAGCAGCATATGCCCATGAAGTATTGTAACCACTTCCCATGAACTAACTTCAACATCACTAACTTATTCTTTTTCATCGTCATCCAGTTCCTTCATCCTCTATTCAAAAAAATGTCATTCACCTCGAGTCACCCAGTCCAAATCAATGGCAGATCCTTCGATCAGAGCTCTGTCGATCCGAATTTCTTCAATGCCCTAAAGTATTTCTTAGAGGAGGTCTTCAATGGATGTTGTTTTTGTCCTTTTATTCATCATCTTCATCATCATCAACATCTTAATCTTCTTCTTTTTTATCCTGCTATGATTCATCATCTTCACCCATTTTCTTTTTTGTTATCTCTCTTCTCTGTTCAACCATGGATGATGAAAGAAGAATCTGGAACCTTGCACATAACCCAACATTTTTTATATGTTATCACAGGTAACCCAACATTTTTATCAGGTTACCAAAACAAAACAAAAAAACAAAAACAAAAACAAAACCTAGAAAAACGGATGCTTGCTAGAGAAGCATATGTTTTTCATGGGGGAAGTTTCTTCCTATTCGAACTCCGTCAGTCATGTCAGCGAGGGGTTGCATTTTCAACATTTGTCAGCCCCAATTCACAGTTTCACACAATACAAAACTGTTCACCATCATATCCTTTTTTTTCTTTATAAGCAGCATATGCCCATGAAGTATTGTAACCACTTCCCATGAACTAACTTCAACATCACTAACTTATTCTTTTTCATCGTCATCCAGTTCCTTCATCCTCTATTCAAAAAAATGTCATTCACCTCGAGTCACCCAGTCCAAATCAATGGCAGATCCTTCGATCAGAGCTCTGTCGATCCGAATTTCTTCAATGCCCTAAAGTATTTCTTAAAGGAGGTCTTGGGGAACAGGAAAATGATTGAAGACAAAAACTGAGCAGAGGGAGGCATAATTAAGCGATAAGCTTAAGGCTTCTAAGGAGGTCCAGAACAAACAGTTGAAGATTATTGTTGCCCTATTGGTGTTGTTGAGCTTCATGTGTGGATTTGCTATGGCGCGCCCTTGAATCTTTGCCAATGTATATATTTAGAATGAATTATTATGGAAAATAAAATAGAACTGATTATTATGAAGATTTGCGGAGAAAACAGAGAATGAAATCGATGTGAATGAAAATGGACAATAAACTTGACTGGTGAATAAAAAACAGAGGAAATGATATGAATAATTCAACATATACTTGCATTTCCTTTGACCCACTGGGGTGAAAAAAATAATAAATACTGACTTGTAGGACCCAGGAAAATCCCCGTGGTGTCCCTCGCGGTGTACGGCGAGTCAAATGGGATGTTTTAATCTTTAAAGGATTTAAATGCATTTTATTATGATGTTCAAATGAATCACAATAATAAAAATTAAAAGAGTCGCCAATTAATTTTTAATGAGAATTAATAAACTCAAATTAAAACTCCATAAACCACGAACCATGAGATTCGAATCCGGGTTACGGTTACGAATTCGAAAGTAAAAACCCTCGAATTCGCCCGTTCAAAGAACGGACTCTATTAAATCGGTTAATATTAAGAAAAGAGTAGAAGAGGTGAATTAATTAGATTAATCAATATTATTTAGCACATACAAATGAAGTCATTAAATGAAAAAAATAAGATAAATGCGAATAGTGGAATGAAATAAAAGAACAAAAGCATAAACATTTACAAGTTTACATTTAATTAGATTAATTAGAGCATCAATATTATTAATTAAGTCAAATTTTACATCATAGCAAAGTGAGAATAAAATAAGAAAAACAATACTAACCTCAAGTTAATGCCAAGATTATGAATGCAAGATGATGATGATGAGAAGAAGGAGGGAGGAGAAGAAAGGTAAAATCACCTAGTGTAAATACTCCTAGGATGATTTTGAGGTGTGGAAATGAGTGGAAATGAGGGTGTATTTATAGTGGTGGAGGTGAGTTTATTTATGATGGTGAATGAAAGAATATTGGGATAATAAAATCAAATAAAGGTTGCTTTTTATTTGATTTGGAAAAGGGAGGAAGAATGAAATAAGATAAAGAGAGATTTGATTGAGTTTGATTTGGGGATTTCAACATGTGAAAAATGTGTGCATTTCAAAAATTTTGGCATTTAATCCTAAATTAAAAATAAAGATAAAAAATGATTAAAATAAATTATATAATTATAAAGCTGAATTGAGTGACAAAATTCAGCGTCTATAGTTAGCCCCCACTTTGATCGAGTCCGAGTAGCTAGGACGCTGATTAAAGTATAGCGTGGTGTTTTTCGGTCTTTCCTGACGTCAATATTGATCTTCCAGTCTTTCCTGGTGTCGCCCAGTCTTTTCCGGTGTCTCCCAGTCTTTCCGGTGTCGTTTAGTCTTTCTCGAAGTCGTTCAGTCTTTCCCGATGTCATTCATTCTTTCCCAATGTCGTTCAGTCTTTTCCGATGTCTTTCAATCTTTCCCGATGTCGTTCAGTCTTTCCCGATGTCGTTCAGTCTTTCCCAATGTCTTTCAGTCTTTCCCGATGTCATTCAGTCTTTCTCGATGTCGTTCAGTCTTTCCGATGTCGTTCAGTCTTTCCCGATGTCGTTCAGTCTTTCCAGATGTTTTTCAGTCTTTCCCGATGTCGTTCAATCTTTCCCGATGTCTTTCAGTCTTTCCCGATGTCGTTTAGTCTCTCCCGATGTCGTTCAATCTTTCCCGATGTCTTTCAGTCTTTTCCGATGTCGTTCAGTGTTTCCCGATGTCGTTCAGTCTTTCCCGGTGTCATTGTAGTTTGTTGAAGATGATGCAGGTTGAGTTTAAGATTAAAATTATTTTCTGAGTTATACGGAAATTATATTCTCGTATTTTTTCTTGAAAATAATTAGTTTCTTCAAGTACGATTTTTTCTTGATCGGAATACTGACCTGGCTGCCATGTCTGCAAGCATCGTGTTTTGTCCAATTTTCTTCATTTTTGCACAGTCCTGTTAGTTTTGGGTCTAGTCAGGCTGTCATGCCTCCAAGCATGCAACTCTGTCCAGCCCGGGGTCAGTCGGCCGGATTTCACTTGTTGCTCGGAACCCTAGGTAGGCTGCCATGCTTGCAGGCATGGCGCTCTGCCCGATGTTTTTTTTTGTCTTCACATGGCCCAACCTTGAGTCCCCTCCGCCGAGCATACCGCCAGGTATTGCTCTGTGAAATCTTACATTTTGTCTTCGCATCGGGCCCATTTTTTCTTGGTGGTGTTGTATGTGAAACCTGGGTCCAGGCCATGTCTAGCGATATGGTACCGGGTTTTCCGAGTCTTTTCCTGTTCGGAACCCTTGGTATGGGTCCGAGCCATACCTGGCGGTATGGTGCCTGGTTGCAAGACCCAGACCCATCTTGTTTTTGGCAGTATGGGTCAGGTTTGTCCGTATGCTCGAGTCTTCTCAGTTTAATTCAAAAATGAGTTATTTCCAAACTAATTCTCGTGAACATTGTGAATTGAATTTTTAGAGTTTAACTTAGAAAATGAATTATTTTCCAAATTATGTATCATAAAAATTTGCGATCCATTTTAGAGTTTAACCCATAAAATGATTTATTTTTCAAATTAATTCTCGTAAAACTCCAATAATTTCTTTATTGATAGTGTCCTTGGAGCTTCTGGTGATACGTCCGACGGTGATCAAGATTCCAAGCGAGCTTGCTTGAGTTCTAGCAGCCATAACTGCATTTCTTTTGAGGCTCGGGCGGGAGACAGAGGAATGCAAATGTGGTCTTATGCATGCTATGCTACATAAATTACGTGAAAATAAATATGTACAAGACTATGTTGTGTACAATACACAACGCTATTACGCACTTTATACTAGAAGACTCTTTATGCAATCCTAATCTTAAAGCATGATATGACTCTTTTTGTTTTATTTAGCTTAAGAAGAAATAAGGGAAAAAAATTAAATAAAAACTAAAAAAAACTAAAATGACTCAAAATGAAAATTAAAAAAAAAAACAAATGATATGACTCGAAATGCAAACTAATGCAACTTAAAATGAAAGATGCACATGATCTAAAAACAAAAAACTAAAAAATACACATTGATTTGCTATATGTATGCGATATGAACAACCCCCACTTTCCCAAAGGAAAAAAAAGAATAAGGAAAAGTAAATCAAAAACTCTAAATGTCAAGGACGATTTCGAAGTGAGTTTCAGGACAAGGCCAAAATAGTGAAAATGATGAGTTCTCTTGTCGAACTGCCTCGTAAGTTGCCATGATGTGGATATTAAGTCACGAGCGAGCCCCAGTTGGAATGCTGCAGAAGACGATATGAATGGAAGACTCGGCCTGCTTAAGCTGCATGATGGGATAGTCAGGATGCTCGACCTTGATGTCATGGTTAGGAACCCAAAGCACTAAGAAGGATCAAGCGACAAGTCGTCTTGATTTCTCTTGCCTTTTCTCTATTCTTCTTGATTCTTTTAGGTAGGAACATGTATGCCCCCAGTATCAGTGAACAAGCGTCTTTAGGTGAGTTAGAATGATTGACCTAGGTGGGTGTCACCATCAATTAACGTCCTATTTTGATGCAACTGGCATCTTGTTCTGTTAAAGGAGTTAACCCTCACTCAAGTGTTCTGAAAGTAGGGATTAACTGACGAATCTCATACATGCACTAATGACCGAATCAGAAGAGCTCACAAGGTGATGGGGTGAAAAAATGGGAATGATGGAAAAGATAGTGAAAACTCATGCCCAAATAGAGGGCGAGATAAGGTTGTGAGTGGTTCGGTGACGGTAGCGATTAGATGTATTGGACAAAGTGGTGAATGGATGGGTAGTTCGAAGGACAAAGGTTCGAATTGATGGAGGTGGATGGTCTATAGATGGAGTACCATGTCTCGTGGGTTTATCTCATAAGGGAAGAGATGGTCAAATGGCTATGGTTTGATGAATTTAGGTATGAAGGGTGATCCAAGTTTGATGGGAAAAGGGGGTGTGTTTTGGTGAAAGAAATCTGACAGCTTGTCGCTATCATTAGAGACCAAGGTTTCCTCTCCTTTTGCCTAGCTCGCCTGTGAGGTTTTCGAGCTAGCCACTCATTATTATATCTCTCAAAGACCAAAAGATTTGATGATGAATTTTCGCCAAAGTGAATTGCAATGGCTTGGCCTCGAAGAGGTTCTCCTACGTATCCAGTATGGAATCGGGCCATTCGTAGTTCAACAGATGCAACTTTAAACAATTGATGCCTCAAGAAGGACTTTGAGATGGGTCGAAAGTTTAATGGGAAGGATAGGTGTAAGATTTGACGAGAAGGTTTTGGGATGTATGCGAGTGACCAATGTAAACCGACAATTGCCTCTTACGCCTCTTATTCTTGCTCTCTTCTTTTTTTTCTTCTTTTTTTCTTCTTTTTTTGTATTTTTTTTCTTTTTTCTTTTTTTGGAACTCTCCAACCTCAATCTAGATTCTCCTATCAATGATATATGTCACCCGTAACACCTTAGTTGACTTAAACAGATTTAAGGAAGAGATGGTCATAAAATGAATGACCGGGTTCATGGTGGTGGTTAAGAAGATGGTGTGAGAAGGTAATAATGTAGGTAAAGCGGCTAGGTGAGCATGAAGGTGGTTATGATGTAGGTGGTAAGGGGTGGAAGCCTTCTATCATAGGCATGTCTTTTTAAGCTGCATGATTTGTTAGATGGGGGAAGTTCACTTTTAGAGACTATTGGTCACTTTGAATTCTCTCCTTTTGCCTAACCTGTTGGGTGAGTGTTCAGGTTAGCTTATCTCCTCTTAATTTTTACTCATTCACCTCTCTTTTCGCCCACCATGTACGTGTTCAAGTTGGCCTCGCTCTTTTTCATTTGTCTCTCCTTTTGCATAACTTCGCATTGGCGGTGAAGTTAGCCTCTCTTCTCTCTACTAACCTTGGACTTGGAATAAGGCACGAAAGCATTACGAAAATGTGATGGAGATGTGAGATAGAGGGAATGAGCAGATGGATGTGTCAGACTTGGATGGTCATTTGGGTGAGTGAGCTCTTCAATTCATATCAGGAATGCAAGCACAAGATTCTTTCCTTAGCAATTTAGAAGCAAATGAAGGGTCGGGGAAGACAAGAGTCATAATCATGAAAGGTTTCATCATTATTGAATGCAACTAAGATGAATACATTAAAAAAAAACTACTTGGGATACATCCCAACTGACTCTGGAAATGAAGATAATTGCCATGAAAAGAAAAGACGTAACATGAGGGGATCTCCCAATTGATCCTTGCAGCTTAGGGTTTTGGAAATACCCTGTTTTACTTTGTAGTAGGCCACGTTCTAACTGGGTTTCTACTCTGCGATTGGCAGTGACAGCTTCCCGGATTGGAGCATTTCTTCTATCTTGTCCTTGAGAATGTTGCACTTCTCGGTGTCATGACCTCGCATTCTATGATATTTGCAGAACTTGTTAGCATCCCAAGTTTTGCTTTTAACTTCAGGTTCAGCTCGAATACGGGGAAGCTTGATCTTTCCTTCCTTACGGAGACAGTCGAGAGCCTCCACATAGGTAGTGGAGATCGGAGTGAAAGACATGGATTGTCGCGGTTCAGCATTTATAGCAAAGGAATTAGGAGCCCTTTTATGAATGTCAATATCATACAACCCCATCGATGATGATCCTCCTCCTATATTTTCTTTGATGCGATGTTCGATATTAGCCATCCTTCTATCGTTTTGTAGAGTCCAAAGAATCATATCTATTTATCGGTCCAGACCTTCCATGCGTGATTGCATTTGAATTATTGTGGTAAAGAGTTTGTCCATAAAATCACTTTCTCGTTCACCAACTCTTCTTTCTTGATATCCTCTTGTGGCTAATGGTGGAATTTGGTCTTCCATCTTAGTTGAAGGAGACCGGGAGGCATTTGGAGCTGTTTTGAACTTCTCCATTGGTACGTTAGACTTATGTCGTTGATTGACTCTAGGAATAGAAGTGAGTCCCGTGTCCATATAGTGATTTGCAGACATAGGGATCTCTCTCTCTATTTCACGCATGCTTGTTATTTCACTACGATGAGTGTTACTTCCGTCTTCATCAAGAAAATTCAGCTCATCATTTCATCCTTGCTAGCGTATCGATGATTTCATCTATTCTCCTATCATTGCGTTGCATTTGCTGTGACACTTCAGTCAACTGTTGGGAGATGAAGAGATTGAGCTCATTGTTGCTAGGTATTTCCTTGGAGGCTATTGGAGACAGTGGTGCAAAGTAGACAACTTGTTTACTCCGAGTTCAAAGTCGGTCACCGGATCCTTATTCTGCCTGTATGGAAACCATAAACCTCAAAAATTAACCCTGACATTGACCTACTCAAAGACCTAATGATTTATATGGGACAACCTAATCCAAACAATGCCTACATGATGAATGATTTTTTTTTGTTTTTTTTTTGGATGGACTCACCCACTTTTGGGCTTGCATGAAGACTCCTAATCTAAGATGATGCCATGTACTTTGAAATGGGAAGGTATACAACAGGCCACCATAAAATCGAGTCAACATTATGGTTTTAATGGACTCAAATTTAATTAATGACCGGGCAATACCTTAGGGATCGAATGCCACTTAGGGTTGAATAAAGTCAAACTTGGACCTCTCACAAAGTCAACCATTTCGACTTGGGCCTAAGAGAGCCTTTCGAGCCCACTTAAATTCCATTTGACTATTATCCAAACTAAAGCGACACTTGGAGGAAATGCAATATGGGACCGACTCCAAAAAAAAGAAGAATAGGAAAACATGTAGCACATAATTTACACATAGCACAAAGGGAATGCACATAGCATACAAATAAGGGATGCGCCTAACCAAGGTTCTATATTCAAGGGTTTAACGTAGGATCATTAAAACTAACATACTCATGTCTCTCACGTGCTACAAATTCTATGGAGTTCATAGTAATGTGACCTGTGTGTTTCTCGCAAAATTAAAGGGAAAATGTGAATTCATAATCCCAGAATTTTGGAGTGGTTCATGAGTGGGAAAGTAACTTGCGATCTTCTTGAAATGTGGAGTTCATTCCTTTATGAAGTCAGAAGTATACTTTGCCCAAGAGGGAAATTTTGGTTAAATCCTAAACAGTACCTTTGGGTTCATTCCGATTTATAAAAACCAAAATGGAGGTCCGTATGCTTGATGCCTAACTAAATAAATAAAAATTAAAAGAATTAATTTCTCCTTTCTACTCGAAATTTTTAAAAAATCGGTTTTTCAAGTTTTACCCTCTTAAAGTAAGTCCCCAGTGGAGTCGCCATTTGTAGGACTTGGGAAAATCCCCGTGGTGTCCCTCGTGGTGTACGGCGAGTCGAATGAGGTGTCTTAATCTTTAAAGGATTTAAATGCATTTTATTATGATGTTCAAATGAATCACAATAATAAAAATTAAAAGAGTAGCCAATTAATTTTTAATGATATTTAATAAACTCAAATTTAAACTCAATAAACCACGAACCATGAAATTCGGATCCGGGGGTAAGGTTACGAATTCGATAGTAAAAACCCTCGAATTCACCCGTTCAAAGAACAGACTCTACTAAATCGGTTAATTTAAAGAAAAGAGTAGAAGAGGAGAATTAATTGGAGCATCAATATTATTATTTAGTAGAATGAAAAAATAAGATAAATGCGACTAGTAGAATGAAATAAAAGAACAAAAGCATAAACATTTAGAAGTTTACATTTAATTAGATTAATTGGAGCATCAATATTATTATTTAAGTCAAATTTTACATCATAACTAAGTGAGAATAAAATAAGAAAAACAATACTAACCTCAAGTTAATGCCAAGATTATGAATGCAAGATGATGATGATGAGAAGAAGAAGGAAGGAGGAGAAGAAATGTAAAATCACCTAGTGTAAATACACCTAGGATGATTTTGAGGTGTGGAAAAAGAGTGGAAATGAGGGTATATTTATAGTGGTAGAGGTGAATTTATTTATGGTGGTGAATGAAAGAATATTGGGAGGATAAAATCAAATAAAGGTTGATTTTATTTGATTTGGAAAAGGGAGGACAAATGAAATAAGATAAAGAGAGATTTGATTGAGTTTGATTTGGGGATTTCAACATGTGAGAAATGTGTGCATTTCAAAAATCTTGTCATTTAATCCTAAATTGAAAATAACGATAAACAATGATTAAAATAAATTACATAATTACAAAGCTGAATTGAGTGACAAAATTCAGCGTCTACATGACTGTTTCTAGATAATACTACACCTTGGTACTAGCACCCATTGTATTCATCATCTTCTTTATATCATCATCATCATCATCATCATCATCATCTTAATCTTCTTCTTTTTATCCTGCTATGTTTCATCATCTTCACCCATTTATTTTCTTTTTTTAATTTTTTATTATAAATGGCTAAATAGATACATCTTAATCTTAATTTTTTTTAACTTTTCATATTTTGTCCTTTTTTTATATATAAATGGCTATATGGATTATCACAACTCATATCCTTGCTAATTGAACAGAAATTGACATTAAAAAGATATTGTGTTCACTACTAATTGAACAGAAATTGAAATTAAAAAGAAATTAAAAACTCCTCTAAAGTACATAACTCATATAAAACATCACTTGTCTATGGTAATGTAAGTCTTTTTAGGAAACTTCAATGTCCTCAGCCTTCCAGATCTCCTTGGTGGTGCTATGTGTTTTGATCTTTAGGCAACAGTTACAATTCCTTTTGGTTTGGGAGGAGCATTTGAGGTTGCATCGTTTGCAGCAGCTGAGTCATTGACTGAAGAAGAAGAACAGTTAAACCAAGACAAAACTGAGGAATTGCCAATCTTTGGGGCAGCAGATGAATTAGTAGGAGCAACATCAGCATATGAAGGGTCACAAGCAGCTTCGAATGCAGTCTTGTTAGTTGTTGGCTTGTAGTTATGGGGAATGATGATCCTTGTCCCTGATGGTGTGACTGTCATACGTGGCTTCTTGGCATGATGTGAATTTTTCCCGCCAACAACCTTGTAGTTGAAAATATGAATATAAACTCAAATTCCAATATCATTATGAATATAATAAATAAATTAAACAAATTAAAAAACCAATATAAGAAACAGATATAGTACCTTCAACTTGGAAGGTCTTTCTGGTAGTGATGGGGGTGAGGGTTGTGTTGGTTGGCATCCTGGTGGAGGGGGTGGTGGTGTTGGTGGTACAGGAGAATGGTGTGGTGGTGACTGAGGTTGTGGTGGTGGTGACTGAGGTTGTGGAGGTGGTGACTCAGGTTGTGATGGTGGTGACTCAGGTTTTTGTGGTTGTGTTTTTTCTAGTGGTTGTTCTAGTGGTGGTCACTGAGGTTGTGGTGGTGGTGACTCAGGTTGTTGTGGTGGTAGTTGTTCTTGTGGTTGTTCTGGTTGTGGTGGGGGCTGGTTTGGTTCATTAGTGCCAGTACCATTCATTTGTTGTCTCCCCTGTGGCACAAACAAGTTTAATTGAATTACAAATCGTGTAAAAGTCAAATTAACTTAACAATAGCAAACACATCGATTTCATATTACCTATTGCTGCGATACTGATGAAGGAGCTTTGACACAACATCTCCTATTGTGATCTTCATCTCCATAAAATGAGCAATGCATTTTTTTCCAACCCTGCTGACTCTCCCTTGACTAGGTCCAGGTTTTTCATCATCTTTTGGCCTCCTAAAGTACTTGGAGGTTGTCTTCTTCTTAGACATAAAGTTAGGTGCATAAACTGTCTCACCTCACTACAACATGAAACGCTTGCGGCAACCAATATGTATCGGTCGCTCCCTATCGACACAGGCGACCGAAGGCAGCGACCGATACTGTATCGGTCGCCATGTGGCTCGTATCGGTCGCTCAGCCAACGACCGATACCGTATCGGTCACTGGGTATCGGTCGCTGACTCCTTTTAATAGCAGACCGACCAGAATGTTTTCGATAACCCGCTGCTGCTGCCTTGTTTTCTCTCTCGCTCCTTGTTGTCGCCGACCCAAACCACCGCCCACCACCTACGATTCCGGCCACCACGTACGATTCCGGCCGACTCTCCGGAAACCGGCGACCACCGTGCATTCCACTCCGGCAACCACCGACGCCAACATCTTCGGCAACCACCAATGTGAGTCCCCTAATTTATTTTTGTAGTTAAATTGTTGATTTTTAATTGTAAAATTGATATATGTTGTTGTATTTGAGTAATTTATTTGAGTAATTTTAGTGTGGTTATAGTTTGAAATTCAAATTTATGGTAGTGTTTAGTGTTAGTCAAGTTTAGGGTTTGAAATTCAATTTAGAATTGTGTTTTGAATGTAAATTTTTAGGGGTGAATTGTGAATGTTTGGAGCTTATTATAGTATTAGGATGTTAGGGTTTGAAATTAAAGTTAGATTATTGTTGTTTAGTAAAGTAAGAGTATATGTTGTTAACCTTGTTGATTTTTAATTGTAAAATTCATATATGTTGTTGAATTTGAGTTATTTATTTGAGTAATTTCAGTGTGGTTATGGTTCGAAATTCAAATTTAGGGTAGTGTTTAGTGTTAGTCAAGTTTAGGGTTTGAAATTCAATTTAGAATAGTGTTTTGAATGTAAATTTTTAGGGTGAATTATGAATGTTTAGTGTTTATTATAGTATTAGATTGTTAGGGCTTGAAATTAAAGTTAGAATATTGTTAGTATATTAAAGCAAGTAGGGGTGAGCGGGACCGGGATCCCGGTCATTTTTGCTACTCCCGGTCCCGGTCTTGGTTGCGACCAGGAGAAAGTTTTTGCTCCCATTCCTGGTCCCGGTTGTGACCGGGAGCAAGCTTTTTCTCCCACTCCCGGTCCCACCGGGACTGGGAAATAAACCGGGAGTTTCTAGTCCCGACTTTCTAACCTATTTGCAATTATTTTTGGTTCATTTCCTTAAAGAACCAACCCAAAAATTAAAAAAAAAATTCACACAACTACAACATCTAACATCATAACCAGTTCTTCATCATTATCATTATATTCACAAGTGTATCACAATTCACAAGATTCACACTTCACAATCAGTTGATAGCAGTGGCTAGTGAGCCAGTGATAACACATTAACACCTATTCAAATTTCAATAAATTAAAAAAAAATTGAAAGCTAACATAACCTGTTCAAGTCCAGCTCCCAAGTAAACCAGTTGAAAATAACATAAATGACCAACATGGTTTTTGAAACAACACTAATACAAGATTGAACACAAATTAAAATTACAAAGCACAGGTTTTTATATATATACATATATATATATATATATATATATATCTATATATATATATATATATATATATATATATATATATATATATATATATATATATATATATATATTATTTAAGACCGGGAGTCGGGACCGGGACCGGGAGTTGAGGCTAAGTCCCACTCCCGGTCTCGTAATTAATCGGGACTTTGTTTTTGATCCCACTCCCGGTCCCATTCCCAACGGGACCGGAGTTTCAGGACCGGGATTTCACCGGGACCGGGAGTCCCAGAAATTTTGCTCACCCCTAAGTAAGAGTATATGTTGTTGAATTTGTTTATTTTTAATTGTAAAATTCATATATGTTGTTGAATTTGAGTAAATTATTTGAGTAATTTAGGGATTATGGTTGATGAAAACCTTATGCAAGGAAGCTACTAGGATTAGTTGATGAACAAAACCTAGAAAAAAAGTACGTTTGAAGTTACGACATGGAAAATGTTTAGGGTTGAGCAGTAGGTAAGTTAACATTTATAGTAGCTTAGGAATGGTTTTGTTAATAAGGATGATTTTTGTTGTTATTAGTAAGTGAGTTAGAAATTATGTTTAGTTAGGAACAATGTTACGCGACTGTCAACTTCGTAGGCTAACTTAATTAAAGGGACGTCTTGAAACATCAGATTCATACTTGTTAAGGGGAACTATCTGTCATAGTTTTATAAATAGGTCATCATGTGCTTGCGACGTATGAATGCTGGTCGTGACACATTCAGTTTAGGAAGAAGTTATGGGATAAACACCCAGGAAATCAAATCGGAGTTGATTTGATTTCCTGGGTGTTTATGTCATAACTTTTTGTGAAACTAAATGCATCAGGACCAACGTTCATACGTCGCAAAGCCATGATGACATATTTATAAAACTCTGACAGATTGTTCCCCATAAGAAGTATGAATCTGCTGCTTGAAGATGTACCTTTAATTAAGTTAGCCTATAAAGTTGATAGCGCAAATTTGTTGCTAACCCAACCTAACTGGTAACTTAATTACTCATAACTCCAAATGAAGACATAAATTGTAAATAATTATGTAACGTCCATTTACTTAATCAACAACAAGTTGCTACGTAAGTACTCAACAACCATTTAAATAGCTTAGTTGCAGATGTCATAAAAAAGTGTCGAGTTTGGATGATTTCGGTAGTTATTATTAAGTGAGTTAGTTATTACGTTTGATTAAGAATGAATTTACAAACAACTATAATTTCCAAGTTCAACGACAAGGAAAGTCGAACGCCATCTCTGGGTATATGTCGAAGGAATGCACGACGTTGACTTCTATGGCATGCTCCAAGAAGTGATTCAGTTGGAATACATAGGAAAATTTGGTAAATACAAAGTTGTTTTGTTCAAAGTTGATTGGTTTGACTCTGTCCATGGTTTGAACAAACATGAGCATTACAATCTCGTGGATGTCAACCACACAAAACGGTATCGAGTATATGAACCATTCGTGCTGGCATCCCAAGTGATGCAAGTGTTTTATACTCGTTATCCTAGTACGAGGCGAGATAGAAACCAGTGGTAGGAGACACTCATCATAAAGCCGAGGTCAACGATTTGCGGCATTGATGATTCCGCATATCAAGATGATAGCACTGAAAATCCTCCAACACTATCTGGCATTGATGAGGACCAAATCGAAGATCGAGATGACTTAAGTGATGAGGATCCCATGAACGATGATGCTAATGAATTCATTATGGGGGAAGAGGGAAGGGGAATAGAGGAGGATAATAAGTTAGACTCTATTTGCACCGAGATTATTAGTAGTGGGGATGAAGATAAAAATGAGTAGTGAATTCTATTATTATGTTAATATACATTACTAGTCATTATCCTGTATTATATTCACAACTTGGTTCATATTTTTCATGTACTTAGTTGAAGCCAATGCATTCTACTATTACGCATGCTATTTTTGTCACATATATATATATATAATATTGGAACTAACTTGTGTTTTGATTTTATCTTATATTAAATATTATATTAGGGGGAGACAGCCACATATTATTTGGCAAACCACAGCTCCGATCGACCCTGCCCAATACCCCAACTGTATACGACTTGAACGGGGGAAGGATTGGTAAGATGATCACATAAAATCCTATGTACATTTATCTAGAATTTGTTTTATTAACTTTATTTGTTTTTTTGGTAACGAATGCATAGGTTCGCCGACACCTGTTTAGCACGGTTTGTTGGACAGCAAATTCGTTCTCACCCGAATCCAAAGCCTGCATCAAAATGGTCCAAAGATGAGAAAAAATCTTTGTGGGGGGATCTCTGTGTAAGTAATTATGCAAATTGGAATATGATTTCCTTTTACGTAATAGTCATTTAACTAATCACTAATAAATTCATTTTATATAGCGGCATTACGTGTGGGATGAAAACGTCACACGTGAGGTGTTTAGTGGGTGGCACACGAAATTGTGTGACCGGGCTTCAGATTCGGGGTACAAGGTCAGGAACAAAAAGAGGATGGACCCTGTACCGCATATGAGTGAGGAGGACCGTGATGGAATGTTGGAGGAATCCCAAACTAAGGAATTCATTCGACGGTCCAATGCCGCAAAAGCAAACCGGAATTCGGAGAAGGCGGCCAATTGTATTACGCATGTCGGCTCGATTTCGGCAACAACTTATATGAAGAAGAAGGTGAACCCTATACTGGTACAATTAATAAAATTATATGTATACATTAACTAGTAATAACTCTCTAAACAATTGTTTGCATTTATTATTCTAACTTCTAGATGGCCGATGGGGTATTCATGACCCTGTCCGATGTCCACGCCCATATCCACTATGGGCGAGATCCTGCCGGGAATCTGGTGTGGAGTTCCAAACATGCCGCCACACTCGATGTAAGTTTCCTTTACACATATTCGTAAACATTATGTTGTGTTTGGGTTGTATTTGAACTCCGGCGTATGACCGTGCATGTTTTAGGTGTGTTTGGGATTGTGTTTGAACTCCGGCGTGTGGCAGTTGAACCTTTAAGTTGTGTTTGGATTGTATTTGAAGTCCGGCATGTGGCCGTTCATGTTTTATGTGTGTTTTGGATTGTATTTGAACTCCGGCGTGTGGCCGTGCCTGTTTTATGTGTGTTTGGGATTATGTTTGAACTGCGGCGTGTGGCCGTTGAACAATTAAGTGTGTTTTGGATTGTGTTTGAACTCCGGCATGTGGCCGTTGAACTTTTATGTGTGTTTTAGATTGTATTTGAACTCCGACGTGTGGCCGTGCATGTTTTATGTGCATTTGGGGTCGTGTTTGAACTCCAACGTGTAGCCGTTGAACCTTTAAGTTGTGTTTGGATTGTATTTGAACTCCGGCATGTGGCCGTGCATGTTTTATGTGTGTTTTGGATTGTATTTGAACTCCGGCGTGTGGCAGTGCATGTTTTATGTGTGTTTGGGATTGTGTTTGAACTCCGGCGTGTGGCCGTTGAAAAATTAAGTGTGTTTTGGATTGTGTTTGAACTCCAACACGTGGTCGTTGAACCTTTATGTGTGTTTTAGATTGTATTTGAACTCCGACGTGTGGCCGTGCATGTTTTATGTGTGTTTGGGGTTGTGTTTGAACTCCAGCGTGTAGCCGTTGAACCTTTAAGTTGTGTTTGGATTGTATTTGAACTCTGGCGTGTGGTCATGCATGTTTTA